>JAQJVL010000274.1:743921-870094 GCA_035578905.1 Stictocephala bisonia | reverse complement strand
TAAAAACTTAAACATTGGGGTATCGGGGGCCCAAAAACAGAATTAAAAAAAAAATTTAAAATGTTTGAATGCACTGGTGTTATCTACTCAAGTGGGGTATCTAACTAAAGCTATTTTTCTCTTGACCCAAATATACCATCATACTTCAAAACGAGCAATTAATAAGGGGTATATGCCCCCAAAACAAAAAAGAAAAATCCAAAAACAAAAAATTGGTAATAATAATATATACCGCCCCAGTTGGGTATTAAACTATAGGTATTTATCTTCCAAATCACATTATATCATTGTATTTTGGAAGAAACAACATTCAAGGGCTCTGTCCCAAAATAGAAAAATTTGCTCCTAAATCCAAAATTGGGTAAAGTTAAACTAATATACCCATGTGGGGTATCAAATCAAATGTATTCTTACAAGTCTGTATACGGTAGGGTGGCGCACGGACCCGCCAGCTACCTGTGTCGGTCCTTTCCTCCCCCCGGCGCTCGCGGCTGTTTCCTTAATGAGTCACCAACTAGCCCCTCTAATAGAATTATTAACTTTTTTTACTTTCTCATAATATATCAATTTTAATAGAACATTTGTAAAGTACTAACAAAACTAAGAAAAGTGATATAAAACACGATGTGCTTTGATTATAAGTAATGGTCGAAAGTTATTTTTTAGCCGGAATACTGTATGATTTGTTAAATGTTTTACATTTCTCATACAACGTTATCATGATAGGATATTATTTTAAGAGTACTTTGAAATAAGGTACGGTACTCTTGCCTTCTCCCATAGTCGTGCAGTGTGCAGATATGGGACATGGGACAACAAGACTGGTTAGGACATTGAACTTGTTGATGACTAACCGTAGTCTAATATGTGCGCTAATATTTTTCCGCGAAGGTGATTCCCCACTCTTAGCAGTAATGGTTGTCCAGGGTGCCAGGGTAGTTTTCAGTTAGATGTGGATACTTCCCGGGATAACTTGTAACGAATACATTACACATAGTTGGTTTATTTATTATTTTTTTAATTGTTTAAATAGTTTAATTTTTTTCCAAGTGATATTTTTTTTTTTAGTGAATGTTTTAATTTTTTGTGCACGATTATGCCGCCATCAAGTGAAAAACGTGGGTTTACTTATAACTCTCAAGCCAGAACTATAATTGCATCGGTGTTACATTACTTTGAGCGGGAACGTGAGACAACAAAGGTCCATTATTAGATGTGAAAAAAGTATCTGAAAGAGTGGTCGCCGCATGTAACATTTCACGAAGAACATTGGTGCGGATCAAGTCGCAACTAAAACAAGCAATGGAAAATGAAGGAAACTCTAGTGTCAACCCTCAAAGTTTTGAAGAAACGGATCAATCACCAATACCTGAATCAGCTGTAAGTAATAAATCCAGGCAAAATACTCCTAGACCTACCATCCCTAAGCTTACTACCCCAAGAAGAAGAAAACCATACAAGTCAATAGTTACACAGCTAGACGATTTTGAGAAAACTGCAATTAGAAACCACGTTTTTAGCTACTACAGACGCCGAGAAGTCCCTACCCTCCGAAAGTTAAAAGTAAGTTTACGATCAGCGGGTTTGTTTGATGGCTGTATACGAACACTGGCAAAAATTTTGAAAACTATCGGATTTAAATGGAAAAAGTTAGACAATAGAAAAGTTCTCATGGAGAAACCCTCAGTTGCTCTTGCTAGGTGCCGATATTTGCGAAAAATTCGGGAAATTGACTATAAAAAAGTTATTTTTCTGGATGAAACATGGATCAACGCCAACACTTCGAAAGACTCAGGATGGACAAATGACAGTGTAAAGTGTTCTGTAAATGCCCCTTTAGGAAAAGGAAAACGTTTAATAATTTGCCATGCAGGAGGCTTTAACGGCTGGATCAAGTCGCCACCTCTGATATTCCAGTCAAAAAAAACGGTCGAATATCACGAGGAAATGAATTCCGAAGTCTTTGAGGGTTGGTTTTTTGAGGTTCTCCTGAAGTCTATTCCAGCTGGTTCGACAATAGTAATGGACAACGCACCTTACCACTCTCAAGTAGCCAACAAAGCGCCAACATCTGGCTCACGAAAGTGTGAAATGGAGGAATGGCTGAAAACTCGCGGCATTTCATATTCACCAGACATGCGGAAGCCAGAACTATACAGTCTTGTAAAGCTGCATAAGGAACAAAGAAAATCTTACGTAATAGATAAAGAAGCCTGTAAGCGTGGGTTTAAAGTAATCAGACTGCCACCGTACCACTGTAATTACAATCCAATTGAGCTGGTTTGGTCAACTTTGAAGCGGTATGTAGCAGCAAGGAATACTACATTTAAATTGAACGATGTTCAGGATTTGTTTATGGAAGCTGTAAACTCCTTCACCTCAGAAGATTGGCGCAAATGCGTTGAACACGTCAAGAAAGAAGTCGAGGCAGACTGGACAAACGAAGGACTTGATGACGTCAGTGTCCAAGAACTAGTCATTAATCTGGCCCCTGGTGAATCGGATGACAGTGACTGGGATACCAGCGATGACGATGACGATCTGGGAGTGTCACCTCTAGAGTAATCAGGTAAAATAAAAAATAAAATCTATTTACCTAGAAAATTTTATTGGACGTAATATATATGATTACAAAAAGGGTATAAAAATATGATAATAGTATACAGTAAAACAAAATAATTATCTTCAAATTTACAGAGACTTTAAACGTTTTTTTTTAATATAAGTAGAGTATAATAAGATATTACTACTTCTTTATTAGGCATGACAATAAGGTTGCGATGATTGATGAATAGCGGGTACTGTAACATTTCAATGTATGCTTTAAAACATTTTAATGTCATTAGAACTAGTAATAAAATATAACGAATGGTAAAAAATTAACTGCAATCTTAAAATATTGTATATTGGTTTTAGCGCGATTTTGTTTTATTTCAGTGTCACACGGAAACAACATGGAAGATAAATGGAAAATGCTCAACTTCTGGACACTAAATACTTTGGCTTGAAGAAGATTACTGGGAGTAATATAAAATAATGTTGATTTATTAATCAAATAAACTGTAAAGTATGTAGTGTTGCCTATTTAATGATATTTTGGCTGATTAAATAGTATGCGATAACATAGTTTTAAATTATTCTACCTTTTTTCAAAGAACTCTTAAAATAATATTGTATCAAGATTAGGGAATTATGAGAAATATAAAACATTTAACAAATCATACAGTATTCCGGCTAAAAAATAACTTTCGACCATTTCGTTATTTATAATCAAAGCACATCGTGTTTTATATCACTTTTCTTAGTTTTGTTAGTACTTTACAAATATTCTATTAAAATTGAGATATTATGAGAAAGTAAAAAAAGTTAATAATTCTATTAGAGGGGCTAGTTGGTGACTCATTATGGAAACAGCCGCGAGCGCCGGGGGGAGGAAAGGACAGACACAGGTAGCTGGCGGGTCCGTGCGCCACCCTACCGTATACAGACTGTACGTTTACCATCGTGTAATCTTCCTTGACACGTATCCCACTGTCATGTTTACTGCCATATGTTATCAATTAGTACACATCAAGATATTGCTTTACGGTAGTATCCATTGAAACGACAGTCTCAGTTCTTAAGGAAAAATATATCCATTACAAACCCAAACATATGTTATAAATTAATAAAATTATTCTACTATAAAGATGTTTACACCGAAAGAAAAATAGTATTGAAAGACAACGTGTTGAGAGCACAAAATAACCTGACCTCTCCTGTTGTCGCGCAACATACATGTGAACTCTCCTGTTGGGAGATGTGCAACAATCCGACCACGACAGCCTGTCGCCAGACTTCTCTATAAACATTACTGTGTGTCCGATTCAATGTGTTATATTATGCCAATGAGTATACTTTATAGAAACCAAAGGGCTAGCCAAATGTTAAGATTTTTTTTTTAAAGCTAATGTTTGTTACGAAAATCAAGGTGTAAAAAGGGCGAGCCGGTTGTCGAGCGGTCTAAGGCGTCAGGACTCTGAACTTGGGTTAGAGATAGCGCTGGTTCCAATTCGGCCTAGACTTACACTGAATCAATAAGTTCCTCGCACAGATCAATAGTCTATGATTAATGGGCAGAGTAATGGTAAGAGAGATCGGCATCTCCTTAAAAAAAAGCTTTGATTGATCATAATATTTCTATCAAGAAATTTCAATATTTTGCATGTTTTTTATTAGTCTTTGATATTAAGATAGAATTTAAAACTGAGTAGATATTTAGAACGAAAATCAAAGTGGTTTTGTTTATCACGGTAACTAGAACAAACGGTAGTTATCATGGCGAGACTGCGCAGTAGACTGTGACATCACAAAGGCGAAATCAGCTTGTTTAATTGAATATTTAAATCTACCAATCACACGGAATCTCTCAGCTAGATATACTATCAGATTTAAGAAAAGACTACGTGTATGGTCTCAATTGCCTCTAAAACCAAAATTCATGGTAAAACTGATTAAGAATCCGTAGGCCGATCTCCCTCACGAGGCAACCTGCCGAGATCCAAAAATGGGACTGTATCGAAACCCTTGGTGCGGCCGCAGGCCGAACTTTCCACCACGTAGGTAAAGTTTCACAAAGGGGTCTTTAACAGAACATCCTGGCGAGGCCATAGGCCGAGTTCTACTGAGGTGTTAAAGGCTGAGAGTCTCCAAGCGAGGCCGAGCTTCCTTCACGAGCGTAGCGAGTGACGGGGTTGGCACGCGAAGCGTACAGGGCTTACCCCTAGTAATCAATATATGAGTCACTCTAAGCCACGAGTGACTTATTCAAACACAAACGGGTTACTGGCGGGCATCCAAGCAACTTAGGTTTCCACCCGACCCAACTTTTGAAACAACATACATCTCACTAGAATCTGGAAAACTACGACATTGCAAACTTTGTTAGTTTTGATTTTAGTTTGAAAGTAATACTATGCCCACACTGATGTTGATGCTGCGGTTCTTTCTTCTCAAATGTGCTGATGTTGTTACTTGCCAATACAATATTTGGTCGATGGCTTGTGTTGCTTATTTTTATGGTAGTAAAGCATCAAAATAAAAGAGAATATTTTAAATAATTTATTATTCTTGATATTTTTAATATTTATGGTGATATAATGCTACAGTTTTCGGAAAATAATTCTGATTTTAAATTATTAAATATTCAAGACAATTATAACGTCTTACAACAAAACATTAATAGACACTTTGCAAGGAGATAATTGATGTCGATACGCTGTGACACCATCATAAGAGCAGGCCGTAAAGTGACAAGGTAGTTAGTTATACTGGCGTAAACGATTATTGTCTTTTCACGAACAGTTTAAAAATCTCACATTAAATATTTTTCTGTCTAATCATTTGATAAAATTGGAGGCAAATTCTTATTTTATCAAATTGTTGGCAGAGGCGACTCTAACACTTAGAAACTCTGCCACTATCCGAGGTAATTCTACCACTATCCAAACAACTTTATAATTACTTTCTTCGAGTTTACATTAGCAATTTACCTTGTAAAATAACATTACGACTGTATGAGCTAATTGAAATTAATTTTACAGCTGCCGCAATCTAAGTTGGTAAAACAAATATTGTATCTGGGGAGGCGATACAGTTATCTTAGTCCGGAATAGTATTACGGTTGGCATTACCTAGGAAGGCGATACAGTTACCTGTGTCCGGAATAGTATTACGGTTGTAATAATCAAGGAAGGCGATAGTTACCTTAGTCCGGATTAGTATTACGGTTGTCATTACCTAGGAAGGCGATACAGTTACCTTAGTCCGGAATAGTATTACGGTTGTCATTACCTAGGAAGGCGATACAGTTACCTTAGTCCAAAATAGTATTACGGTTGTCATTACCTAAGAAGGCGATACAGTTATCTTAGTCCGGAATAGTATTACGGTTGGCATTACCTAGGAAGGCGATACAGTTACCTTAGTCCGGAATAGTATTACGGTTGTCATTACCTAAGAAGGCGATACAGTTATCTTAGTCCGGAATAGTATTACTGTTGTAATAATCAAGGAAGGCGATACAGTTACCTTAGTCCAAAATAGTATTACGGTTGTCATTACCTAAGAAGGCGATACAGTTACCTTAGTCCGGAATAGTATTACGGTTGGCATTACCTAGGAAGGTGATACAGTTACCTTAGTCCAAAATAGTATTACGGTTGGCATTACCTAGGAAGGTGATACAGTTACCTTAGTCCGGAATAGTATTACGGTTGGCATTACCTAGGAAGGCGATACAGTTACCTTAGTCCAAAATAGTATTACGGTTGTCATTACCTAAGAAGGCGATACAGTTACCTTAGTCCGGAATAGTATTACGGTTGGCATTACCTAGGAAGGCGATACAGTTACCTTAGTCCAAAATAGTATTACGGTTGTCATTACCTAAGAAGGCGATACAGTTACCTTAGTCCGGAATAGTATTACGGTTGGCATTACCTAGGAAGGTGATACAGTTACCTTAGTCCGGAATAGTATTACGGTTGTCATTACCTAGGAAGGCGATACAGTTACCTGTGTCCGGAATAGTATTACGGTTGTAATAATCAAGGAAGGCGATAGTTACCTTAGTCCGGATTAGTATTACGGTTGTCATTACCTAGGAAGGCGATACAGTTACCTTAGTCCGGAATAGTATTACGGTTGTCATTACCTAAGAAGGCGATACAGTTACCTTAGTCCGGAATAGTATTACGGTTGGCATTACCTAGGAAGGCGATACAGTTACCTTAGTCCGGAATAGTATTACGGTTGTCATTACCTAAGAAGGCGATACAGTTACCTTAGTCCGGAATAGTATTACGGTTAGCATTACCTAGGAAGGCGATACAGTTACCTTAGTCCAGAATAGTATTACGGTTGGCATTACCAAGGAAGGTGATACAGTTACCTTAGTCCAGAATAGTATTACGGTTGTCATTACCTAGGAAGGCTATACAGTTACATGTGTCCGGAATAGTATTACGGTTGTAATAATCAAGGAAGGCGATAGTTACCTTAGTCCGGATTAGTATTACGGTTGTCATTACCTAAAAAGGCGATACAGTTACCTTAGTCTGGAATAGTATTACGGTTGTCATTACCTAGGAAGGCGATACAGTTACCTTAGTCCGGAATAGTATTACGGTTGGCATTACCTAGGAAGGTGATACAGTTACCTTAGTCCGGAATAGTATTACGGTTGTCATTACCTAGGAAGGCTATACAGTTACCTGTGTCCGGAATAGTATTACGGTTGTCATTACCTAGGAAGGTGATACAGTTACCTTAGTCTGGAATAGTATTACGGTTGTCATTACCTAGGAAGGTGATACAGTTACCTTAGTCTGGAATAGTATTACGGTTGTCATTATCTAGGAAGGCGATAGTTACCTTAGTCCGGATTAGTATTACGGTTGTCATTACCTAGGAAGGCGATACAGTTACCTTAGTCCGGAATAGTATTACAGTTGTCATTACCTAGAAAGGTGATACAGTTACCTTAGTCTGGAATAGTATTACGGTTGTCATTACCTAGGAAGGTGATACAGTTACCTTAGTCTGGAATAGTATTACGGCTGTCATTACCTAGGAAGGCGATAGTTACCTTAGTCCGGATTAGTATTACGGTTGTCATTACCTAGGAAGGCGATACAGTTACCTTAGTCTGGAATAGTATTACAGTTGTCATTACCTAGAAAGGTGATACAGTTACCTTAGTCTGGAATAGTATTACGGTTGTCATTATCTAGGAAGGCGATACAGTTACCTTAATCCGGAATAGTATTACGGTTGTCATTAACTAGGAAGGCGATACAGTTACCTGTGTCCGGAATAGTATTACGGTTGTCATTACCTAGGAAGGCGATACAGTTATCTTAGTCCGGAATAGTATTACAGTTGTCATTACCTAGGAAGGCGATACAGTTACCTTAGTCCGGAATAGTATTACGGTTGTCGTTACCTAGGAAGGCGATACAGTTACCTTAGTCCGGAATAGTATTACAGTTGTCATTACCTAGGAAGGCGATACAGTTACCTTAGTCCGGAATAGTATAACGGTTGTCATTACCTAGGAAGGCGATACAGTTACCTGTGTCCGGAATAGTATTACGGTTGTAATAACCAAGGAAGGCGATAGTTACCTTAGTCCAGATTAGTATTACGGTTGTCATTACCTAGGAAGGCGATACAGTTACCTTAGTCTGGAATAGTATTACGGTTGTCATTACCTAGGAAGGCGATACAGTTACCTTAGTCCGGAATAGTATTACGGTTGTCATTACCTAGGAAGGCGATACAGTTACCTTAGTCCGGAATAATATTACGGTTGTCATTACCTAGGAAGGCGATAGTTACCTTAGTCCGGAATAGTATTACAGTTGTCATTACCTAGGAAGGCGATACAGTTACCTTAGTCCGGAATAGTATTACGGTTGTCATTACCTAGGAAGGCGATACAGTCACCTTAGTCCGGAATAGTATTACGGTTGTCATTACCTAGGAAGGCGATACAGTTACCTTAGTCCGGAATAGTATTATGGTTGTCATTACCTAGGAAGTCGTTACCTTAGTCCAGAATGGTATTATGGTTGTCATTATCTAGGAGGGCGATACAGTTACCTTAGTCCAGAATAAAATTACGGTTGTCATTATCTACGAAGACACATCGCATGCTAGGGCGAGAAGACCACAATGAGAGCTAGTAACACAGCTAATGCAATAAGAATTAGGCGGTTTAATAACCTGACAGTTAAAATTCCTCAGAACGATTACATTAATGGGACCATTAAAACAAATAAGGAATAAGCCTAAGCACGTTGTCCAAGGCCTGATGTGTGGTATTGCACTCAGGTGAGGCACACGTCATCGATCGATGAGTCACCCACTTGTCGATCACGCCCGTCCTTCGTCCGCTACTCTTTCTTACTGTGTTTCGCGTTGTTTATACACAACAATGCTGATAAACAGATTTATGAGTGGCAACTATTTTAAGATTTATTAATTAAGAAGCGTAATTTGACAGTTTAAGAGGCAATTGAAGTTAAATGTTTACATTTGTTTAGAAATGACACAAACATTTCGGTTCCTCATTTACAATTCATGCTATATATTTTGAACAGTTTACGCATAACTAGTCCGTAATACGATTGCGCCAGCAGGTAACTTGTCCAATTAATGAAGATGGGGCATTGACAAGAACGTATATGGCAATCAGAAATCAATTATCACTACTGACTATTTATGGAGACATAATTACACAGGCATAATTCTTAATTAGTAGGGAGGAAATCAAAACAGATAGTAATGAAGTTTAACTGTTGTATGTAATAATTTAAGAAGAATAAATATATATAAATATGGGGGTACCAACCGATTTTCCATTATTTTACTAGTATATGTTAAATTTTTCATAAA
Organism: Stictocephala bisonia; assembly: GCA_035578905.1. Lineage (NCBI taxonomy): Eukaryota > Metazoa > Arthropoda > Insecta > Hemiptera > Membracidae > Stictocephala > Stictocephala bisonia. Next base: position 860,656 of record JAQJVL010000274.1, on the reverse strand, counting down.
AATTTATTTCCAGAACTAAATTCCAACGGATGTGTTTTCGTGGGGTTAATATAGACCGGTAAAAAATATAATTTTAATTGGGGCTGAAACCCTATATTCCATGTTAGCCACCACTATAAACAGGCAAATTGGTACAACAGTGCATGAAAGTCACAAAACTCGGTTGTATAAACGCCTGATGTTGCAAACTACACCTGTAATAAACCAGGCAAGTGCAGGCGCGACTACGAGACATAAAACACAAACCATCAGCTAGTGGAGTTGTGGAAAACCCTAATGTTGGCCAGACTGCACCTGTAATAAACCAGGCAGGTGCAGGTGAGGCTACGAGACAAACAACACAAACGATCAGCTAGTGGAGTTGTGGAAAACCATAATGATGGCCAGACTGCACCTATAATAATCCAGGCAGGTGCAGAAGCGGCTACGAGACAAACAACACAAACGATCAGCTAGTGGAGTTGTGGAAACCCCTGATGATGGCCAGACTGCATCTGTAATAAACCAGGCAGGTGCAGACGCGGCTACGAGACAAACAACACAAACGATCAGCTAGTGGAGTTGTGGAAACCCCTGATGATGGCCAGACTGCATCTGTAATAAACCAGGCAGGTGCAGACGCGGCTACGAGACAAACAACACAAACGATCAGCTAGTGGAGTTGTGGAAACCCCTGATGATGGCTAGAGTGCACCTATAATAAACCTGGGAAGTGCGGCTACAAGATAAATCGCTCAGAACTTATATTGGATGGAGTCAAACACGTTACCATCTACAGAGACGACTGAGTAATGTGACTCCTCACAGTAGTTGTAACTAAAACTAGTAAATGCACAACATAGACCAATCGTTCAGAACTTATATTGGATGGAGTCAAACACGTTACCATCTAAGAAACGACTGAGTAATGTGACACCTCACAGAAGTTGTAACTAAAACTAGTAAATGCACAACATAGACCAATCGTTCAGAACTTATATTGGATGGAGTCAAACACGTTACCATCTACAGAGACAACTGAGTAATGTGACTCCTCACAGTAGTTGTAACTAAAACTAGTAAATGCACAACATAGACCAATCGTTCAGAACTTATACTGGATGGAGTCAAACACGTTACCATCTACAGAGACGACTGAGTAATGTGACTCCTCACAGTAGTTGTAACAAAAACTAGTAAATGCACAACATAGACCAATCGTTCAGAACTTATATTGGATGGAGTCAAACACGTTACCATCTACAGAGACGACCGAGTAATGTGACTCCTCACAGTAGTTGTAACTAAAACTAGTAAATGCACAACATAGACCAATCGTTCAGAACTTATATTGGATGGAGTCAAACACGTTACCATCTACAGAGACGACCGAGTAATGTGACTCCTCACAGTAGTTGTAACTAAAACTAGTATGTGCACAACACAGACCAATCGTTTACAACTTATATTGGATGGAGTCACATGCGTTACCATCTACAGAGACGAGCTAGTAATGTGACTCCTCACAGCAGTTGTAACTAAAACTAGTAAGTGCACAACACAGACCAATCGTTCAGAACTTATATTAGATGGAGTCAAACACGTTACCATCTACAGAGACGACCGAGTAATGTGACTACTCACAGTAATTGTAACTAAAACTAGTAAGTACAGAACACACACCTGTAGTTATAACTAAAACTAGTAAGTACACAACACACACCTATCATACAGAACTTATATTGGATGGAGTCACATGCGTTACCATCTACCGAGATGAGCTAGTAATGTGACTCCTCACAGTAGTTGTAACTAAAATTAGTAAGTACATCAACACACACCAATCATACAGAACTTATATTGCATGGAGTCACATGCGTTACCATCTACAGAGACGACCGAGTAATGTGACTCCTCACAGTAGTTGTAACTAAAACTAGTAAGTGCACAACACAGACCAATCGTTCAGAACTTATATTGGATGGAGTCAAACACGTTACCATCTACAGAGACGACTGAGTAATGTGACTCCTCACAGTAGTTGTAACTAAAACTAGTAAATGCACAACATAGACCAATCGTTAAGAACTTATATTGGATGGAGTCAAACACGTTACCATCTACAGAGACGTCTGAGTAATGTGACTCCTCACAGAAGTTGTAACTAAAACTAGTAAATGCACAACATAGACCAATCGTTCAGAACTTATATTGGATGGAGTCAAACACGTTACCATCTACAGAGACGTCTGAGTAATGTGACTCCTCACAGAAGTTGTAACTAAAACTAGTAAATGCACAACATAGACCAATCGTTCAGAACTTATATTGGATGGAGTCAAACACGTTACCATCTACAGAGACAACTGAGTATTGTGACTCCTCACAGTAGTTGTAACTAAAACTAGTAAATGCACAACATAGACCAATCGTTCAGAACTTATACTGGATGGAGTCAAACACGTTACCATCTACAGAGACGACTGAGTAATGTGACTCCTCACAGTAGTTGTAACTAAAACTAGTAAATGCACAACACAGACCAATCGTTCAGAACTTATACTGGATGGAGTCAAACACGTTACCATCTACAGAGACGACCGAGTAATGTGACTCCTCACAGTAGTTGTAACTAAAACTAGTAAATGCACAACATAGACCAATCGTTCAGAACTTATACTGGATGGAGTCAAACACGTTACCATCTACAGAGACGACCGAGTAATGTGACTCCTCACAGTAGTTGTAACTAAAACTAGTAAATGCACAACATAGACCAATCGTTCAGAACTTATATTGGATGGAGTCAAACACGTTACCATCTACAGAGACGACCGAGTAATATGACTCCTCACAGTAGTTGTAACTAAAACTAGTATGTGCACAACACAGACCAATCGTTTACAACTTATATTGGATGGAGTCACATGCGTTACCATCTACAGAGACGAGCTAGTAATGTGACTCCTCACAGTAGTTGTAACTAAAACTAGTAAGTGCACAACACAGACCAATCGTTCAGAACTTATATTGGATGGAGTCAAACACGTTACCATCTACAGAGACGACCGAGTAATGTGACTACTCACAGTAGTTGTAACTAAAACTAGTAAATGCACAACATAGACCAATCGTTCAGAACTTAAATTGGATGGAGTCAAACACGTTACCATCTACAGAGAAGAGCTAGTAATGTGACTCCTCACAGTAGTTGTAACTAAAACTAGTAAGTACATCAACACACACCTATCATACAGAACTTATATTGGATGGAGCCACATGCGTTACCATCTACAGAGACAACCTAGTAATGTGACTCCTCATAGTAGTTGTAACTAAATCTAGTAAGAACAGAACACACACCTGTAGTTATAACTAAAACTAGTAAGTACACAACACACACCTATCATACAGAACTTATATTGGATGGAGTCACATGCGTTACCATCTACCGAGATGAGCTAGTAATGTGACTCCTCACAGTAGTTGTAACTAAAATTAGTAAGTACATCAACACACACCAATCATACAGAACTTATATTGCATGGAGTCACATGCGTTACCATCTACAGAGACGACCGAGTAATGTGACTCCTCACAGTAGTTGTAACTAAAACTAGTAAGTGCACAACACAGACCAATCGTTCAAAACCTATAGTGGATGGAGTCAAACACGTTACCATCTACAGAGACGACTGAGTAATGTGACTCCTCACAGTAGTTGTAACCCCAAAGCAGAATAACGTGCGACAGGGCATCATTGTCGCATAACGAAAGAGACGGCTGCAGAAAGAAATTGTCTAATTAAGAAACTTTTCCTAACCCCAAAATTACAACAATAATTTCTGCAGAACGAATCGGGTTTTGTGTATAAACAATTAATTAGAACCGTATTTGTAGTGTAACTTAATAACAAACTATGTGCTGACTGATTCAGAATGATAGATTGCATTTTCGATTTTTCGAAATAAACAACAGCTAACTGCAGTAAGACAAAAGTCAAGGGTGGGTCACCTTCAACGCATGTACAAGTTCGCCCCTAACCACATGCTTAGGACCTTTACGCCACTCTAGAGATCGGTAAAGGTAGTTCATTACAGGACTGGTACATGACTGAATCTTCACTGTAATGAACTATGCGAATGAACTAGTTCAAAATGACGCTCCATCAAACATAAACAACACAAACCCACTGATAGTGGAGTTGTGAAAATATCTGCGTTATCAAGCTACACATGAGATGAACTGGGGAGGTACGCCTTCGAGATAAACAACACAAACCCACTGATATTGGAGTTGTGAAAATGTCTGCTGTTATCAAGCTACACGTGAGATAAACGGGGGAGGTACGCCTTCGAGATAAACAACAAAAACCCACTGATATTGGAGTTGTGAAAATGTCTGCTGTTATCAAGCTACACGTGAGATGAACCGGGGAGTACGCCTTCGAGATAAACAACAAAAACCCACTGATATTGGAGTTGTGAAAATGTCTGCTGTTATCAAGCTACACGTGAGATGAACCGGGGAGTACGCCTTCGAGATAAACAACAAAAACCCACTGATATTGGAGTTGTGAAAATGTCTGCTGTTATCAAGCTACACTTGAGATGAAACGGGGAGTACGCCTTCGAGATAAACAACACAAACCCACTGATATTGGAGTTGTGAAAATGTCTGCTGTTATCAAGCTACACGTGAGATGAACCGGGGAGTACGCCTTCGAGATAAACAACAAAAACCCACTGATATTGGAGTTGTGAAAATGTCTGCTGTTATCAAGCTACACGTGAGATGAACCGGGGAGTACGCCTTCGAGATAAACAACAAAAACCCACTGATATTGGAGTTGTGAAAATGTCTGCTGTTATCAAGCTACACTTGAGATGAAACGGGGAGTACGCCTTCGAGATAAACAACACAAACCCACTGATATTGGAGTTGTGAAAATGTCTGCTGTTATCAAGCTACACGTGAGATAAACGGGGGAGGTACGCCTTCGAGATAAACAACAAAAACCCACTGATATTGGAGTTGTGAAAATGTCTGCTGTTATCAAGCTACACGTGAGATAAACGGGGGAGGTACGCCTTCAAGATAAACAACAAAAACCCACTGATATTGGAGTTGTGAAAATGTCTGCTGTTATCAAGCTACACTTGAGATAAACGGGGGAGGTACGCCTTCGAGATAAACAACACAAACCCACTGATATTGGAGTTGTGAAAATGTCTGCTGTTATCAAGCTACACGTGAGATAAACGGGGGAGGTACGCCTTCGAGATAAACAACAAAAACCCACTGATATTGGAGTTGTGAAAATGTCTGCTGTTATCAAGCTACACGTGAGATAAACGGGGGAGGTACGCCTTCGAGATAAACAACAAAAACCCACTGATATTGGAGTTGTGAAAATGTCTGCTGTTATCAAGCTACACGTGAGATAAACGGGGGAGGTACGCCTTCGAGATAAACAACAAAAACCCACTGATATTGGAGTTGTGAAAATGTCTGCTGTTATCAAGCTACACGTGAGATAAACGGGGGAGGTACGCCTTCGAGATAAACAACAAAAACCCACTGATATTGGAGTTGTGAAAATGTCTGCTGTTATCAAGCTACACTTGAGATGAAACGGGGAGTACGCCTTCGAGATAAACAACACAAACCCACTGATATTGGAGTTGTGAAAATGTCTGCTGTTATCAAGCTACACGTGAGATAAACGGGGGAGGTACGCCTTCGAGATAAACAACAAAAACCCACTGATATTGGAGTTGTGAAAATGTCTGCTGTTATCAAGCTACACGTGAGATAAACGGGGGAGGTACGCCTTCGAGATAAACAACAAAAACCCACTGATATTGGAGTTGTGAAAATGTCTGCTGTTATCAAGCTACACTTGAGATGAAACGGGGAGTACGCCTTCGAGATAAACAACACAAACCCACTGATATTGGAGTTGTGAAAATGTCTGCTGTTATCAAGCTACACGTGAGATAAACGGGGGAGGTACGCCTTCGAGATAAACAACACAAACCCACTGATATTGGAGTTGTGAAAATGTCTGCTGTTATCAAGCTACACGTGAGATAAACGGGGGAGGTACGCCTTCGAGATAAACAACAAAAACCCACTGATATTGGAGTTGTGAAAATGTCTGCTGTTATCAAGCTACACGTGAGATAAACCGGGGAGGTACGCCTTCGAGATCAACAACCAACGAACTACACGAACCTTCAGCTAGTGAAGTTGGCAAACTGCACCTGTAATAAACCTGTAATCACGTCTGTAATACACGAATATCATGTCTGTAAACTGTCTACTGTTTATTTATCTACGCGTACGTGGAATAAGTGTGATGTTCTTTAAAGGTTTTATCAAAATTACCTAATATTAAATTCACGCCAGTAAATTTTAAATATTTCCTTTTAAAATTTACTACTTCTAATTTCATGTAAAATTGTTTACAATTGACACTAAAGCGGATTAAATGGTCCTACTTGTTAATGCCCTACCCAAATAATATAAAGACAGTGAAACGCCAAAAAATGTACTTTGGAACTGTAAGTTTATGTGAAAATGTTCTACTTTTGCACGTTTTGTCCTAATGGATTTGTACTTTTCAAAATTGTTACTATACAATACTACTTCACTGATAAATGTCGTATCAACACAAATGTCAATGTATCTCAGTTATTGTTTTCTGATTCTAACTTTTTTTAATACTGACAGTCATTATCTAAAATAACTATATTTCTAGTAATTTTTAGTATTTTTGCCGTTTTCCTGTAATTTCAATTTAAAATTACCGCCATTTAGAAATTTTAAATTGGATCAAGTTGATTGTTTTTTCTAAAATATGTCTTTATTATCCTAACATGCATAGTGAGTTTCATAAAGATCGGTTGAGCCAACTTGGAGATAAAAATTATTTTGTGAAAAAACAAAATGGTGGATATCTGGTAAACAAAGGGTTTATGGGGAAAAAATTATTCTTGATATTCTCTTTATTTTTACCTATATCGTCATTTCACAATGTTTGGCACTTTACTCTTGGGACACTCTGCATATAATAATATATTTAAAACAATAATCTTCATATTTTATAATTTGATGCATGACTTTTTGTGGTTACATAACTTTCAATTAAATAAAAATGAAAAAGTTATTAAAAATGAACATAGGATTAAAAAATTCTTGTTTCCTAATGATATAATTGCAGTGACACAATATTACATTCAACAATGCCAAAATGTGGCAATTGAAATGTGCTTGACACACTTATATTGACTCATCAACAGTTTCATATAGCCCACTTCACATCATCATACAAAATTTGATATGTTCATAATAGTAAAATCCACAGAATAAGTAAAACTTCAATGGTTCAAAAATATGAATATAAAATAAACAATTGTTATAGTATAATTTAAAAACACCACAAAAGATTGCTAACTGTTGTTCTTTATATATATATATATATATATATATATATATATATATATATATATATATATATATACATATAATTTAAAGCTTTGCATAATCTATAACTATTACAGCCATATTTAAATAATAAATTTTAAGTAGAGGTAAAAATAATTTACCTCATAGAAAATAGATTATTAAATTGAGAAGTTACAAATTGTAGGGAAATATTGTTTCACGTTCAAATGTGTAAAGTTTATAAACACTAACTATGTAGACACTATACAACAAAATGCTTTTCAATGTTTAATTATAGCTGATAATATGTCCTTCAGCAAAGACCAAAAAAGCACTTTTCTCCTTTATAGTAGTCTAAGCTTGATGTGATGATCATTTTTATTGAACAAATCTGTTTATCCAAGCTAGTATAACTTTCCTTATTTATTTATTTTTTTTAATTTAATTTGTCAATATATTATCGAGGAATTAATTTTACAGGCAACTTTTTAAAAATTATGTATTGTAGTCGTTTGGAGGAAAGTATGAATGAAGTAAATAGGTAAAAAAAGCACTGACATATCATGCTAATTCTTATTTCTATCAATTGTATTATTAACAAAATATTATTGTTTTGTTACTAATAATATTTGTATTAGTAACATCCTCTTTGGTCGCCTACATCTTAGGCCTATTCTGTCTACATAGGCTTACTGCCTAACAGGCTCCAATAATACAGCAAAGCCAATAGTTTGGCTATACTGCTGAGGCGCCACCAATCACATCTAATCAGTGGTCTGGCTCAGAAACATCACCACCACTTTTTATACATATGATTTATGTATAAAATCCCTCAATAATCTATTTAATAGCAGTAAAAACCCCGATTTACAAAATCCCTGTCTAACAGCAATGCAACTCAGAGGTTCTCATCGCTTCCTCTGTCATGTACTTCATAGATGACAATAATACCAATTTATAGAAAAGCCAAGTATGGTACAATACCTTTCAATTTTGTCCGTGATTGTCAATGGGTACTGAAGAACAGTCTGCTGACCCTCCATCTCCACCACACATTGCGTGCCCAACTCCAACTCTAAAATGCAAAGATACAACAGTTAATTGTAAGTTGGCGTATAATTACGTGTTCCTGGAAAAATATAATGAGAAGACTTGAGCTATTACGTGAAAAATGATATATGATATACTAAACTGAATTGTAATTAGCATGTAATTTGTTGTAACGGTAGACTTTGTACTGTGACAGGAATGAGAGAAAGCCCACAATCAATTCAATATTTTTAAATGGCAGTCGTTTTTAATTCATAAACATATACTAAAACTACAGTCCTACATAAAATGCTGTTACCATAGCAATGTTAGTGTTGTACAATTATTAGGTTTGCTCTGAAAATTCGATTTCCTTCATAAAATCAAAGTATTTATGACAGACTTCTATTCCTATTGCCATTTTATTTTATTCATTAATCACATGAGGTAGTTTGTTTAATTTAAGAAAGATCGCAAAACTTAGTTAGGCAACTTTTTTTAATGATCTAGAACAACGGTTCTCTACCTTTTAGGCTGAGTGCCTCCCCATTGAACATTGATGTAAAGTCATGCCACCCTCCAATATTACTGTACAATCGAAATAAGGTTATGTTAGGTTTAGATGAAGCTGGTAATTGAGTTAAACTTGAGTTTAATTTTACAACAAAATTTATGTTACTACGCATAACACAGTTTTTTAACAATTATTAATAGCATACATTGCTTTAATAATTGTTTTTGTAATCAGAGAATCGTGAACATACAAGTAATAAATATGAAATAGTTGCCACATTAATGAGAGGGCTGTTTGTCCTTGACAATGTCTTGACGAGCAATATGTTTGAAGATATATATGAGATGATAATGTAATTTGGTTTTTGAGAGCTATTTTTTCATTACATTCAGCTTATTTGATGTAAAAAGAGTGATTCAGTTCACATTCTCTTTGTGGTTTTTCCAAACTCAGTTTAGAGGCTAAGTCAGGAGATTCTCTTAACGATAAATCAAGTTTATTGGTTTTGTTTTCATTGTCCAAGAGGACAGTGTCAAGAAGTTTAATTAGTAATGTTATCTTATCTATGAGTATGTCAAAATCTTGATCAGAGTAGTTAGCCTTCAATTTATTCATCTCATAGCAAATGAATGCTATATAATCTGTCATATCCCCTTTGTAGTCTGAACATTGAAAAACCAATTCTTCTAAGCTGTCCATAGTTGCCTCTTAATAAAATTCTTTATAGTACAAACTACGTTTTCGGAAAGACTAGCAAGTAAATGATACTTTACCTGCAATACACAATAGCCTGTAGAGTTAAACATATAAATCCAACCCAGGATATGGAAGCTCTACTACAACGAGAAGATCTTCAGGAAAACAACTACCAATCAAAAACACAAAATCGAGGCACACAATTCCGTAATGACACCAATAGATTACATGACAAAATTCTCATGTAGTCCACAACACCAAAAATATCGACAAGAATACCAACGAACCTTATTCCACTTGCAAATACATGACCCATGAGCCTACCAAGCTGGAAGCTCCATGAACAACAGGACACGAGAGGATTGTAAATATGATCCATACTATAAAAGGCCATCAGGACAATATCATGGGGAGCCATACGCAAGACATGACCCACAAACCTACCAACCTTGACAATACATGAACAAAAGGACACGAGAGGATCGTAAATATGATCCATACTAAAGAAGGCCATCAGGACAATATCATGGGGAGCCATACGCAAGACAGCAAAACCACAAAAGAACCTGCCATACTGCCACAGCAGAGAACAGGCACAGTTATGCCAAATGATCGTGAAGAACAACCCACGAATAATCCTTTATCCTATTTAGAATCCAAGAGGATCAAACGAGACAAGGAAAACTAGAACACACCAATGAGTTCTCGGACCTTCTGATTGTGTATTACCACTTAGAAAACCCCTTGATTCAGAAGGCTTTGGGATTGGTTTTCAGCAAGTCCTCCACCATTGAAATGTAATTCTTATAGCAGGAGAGCGAAAGTAGTTTGCATCTTGATCGGACTCTATTAAAAGCGAAATAGATGTTATCACTTAGAGTTTGTTTGTAGCTTTTATGAAGACGCTTTTTGAGTATGATAAGCTCCCTCAGTTCTTGGGAAAACCAACAAGGACAGAGACGCCTACCAACTTTTTTCTTGGGAGTGAATTGTTCAATTATTGATACCAAGGTTTCACAAAAGTCCTCAAACGCTCCTTCCCAATCCACAATATCACCAGACACAGGATAACTTAGGTTCTGAATGGACTTGAAGATTTCATTAAAATCACTTCTACGAAAATTGAGAACGTATTTCTCAGCGGTATCAAGACCCTCGATTGAGGTATAGACAATAGACAATAGACAATTGATGTATGGTAGGTAACATCAATTTCGAGAGCTGGATGGTGATATTCCACTGGTAAGAGTGGGTCAGCAGCCTTTGTGATGCGAATACAAGGGTTAGAGGTAAAAACAAGATCCATTAAATGTTCCTGTCGTGTCTAACATTATTGACCTGTTTGATGTGAAAAAGATGAGCTAGATCTTTAATAGCCTGGGTAGCCGTATCTGCAGTATCAGTAGAAATATCCGACCAGTCAGAATTGGGAAGATTGAAGCCCCCAAGAAGTAAGATATCTTCCTTTCTTGTATCCCGAGCGACAAGAAGTTCCTCACCAGCAGAAGTAAAATTGACATATTGGCTGGCAGGCTTGTTTGAGGGCAGATAAACGCACCCAAGAAATAATGTTCTATGGAAGGAGAGCTTCAGAGAGATGTATATGCTTTCAATATGTGAGTTTGAAGAAGTTATATGAGATGACAGCATATTGTTTTTATAGCTAGGAGTAGTGATGTGAAATACCCAGGTACTTATAAATCGGGGTAAATACCTGGGTAAATACCCAATTTGGGTAAATACCTGGGTATTTTTGATATTACATTAAAAATCATGTGTCGCAGAAAGTTGAACCCTAAAAAAGGTACCAATATGCAAACTAGGCCTGTTCTATATTAACTTTCTAGAAATATAATAAGATTAGACAGTTAATAACAACTTAATTTAATTATGACTAATTGGATAAGAAGATACAATTCAATATTTATAACCTGAAAACTCAGAGTTGCAACTGAACTAGGCCTTTTTGCAAACAATGAGATAACAATTAGTGGAAATTAATTTAGAGCATTGGCAAAGTTCTACTAAAGGTGCAATATACAGGTGCAAAACTGTATCTAAAGGTGCAAAACATAAACATTGTGTTGAAAACAACACAATGTTTATGTTTTACAATGAAAAATATCAGTTGAGTAGCAGAAGTACAACTTGGGTGAAATCAAAATCAAATTTTGTTTAGAATAGTTTTTATCATTTATTAAAGAAATTCAAAGTAATGTAGGCCTACATCAGAAAAATTACAACACCTTTTGATGTAAAAAAAAAAACAAAATATCATAAAATAGCCTAATAATATTTTTTCTAATTTGAGTCTTCTTCACGCTCAGAGAGGTACTCTTCATCCGAGAGAAGGTGGCCATCATCGCTGCCCTCGTTCTCGCTATCGTCACTACAGGAAACTTGCATTTTATCATTATTTGCGATTTCAACTTCTGTTTCACTGTACCCACTTAGTTTCCTTGGTCTCTTTTCTTTTCTTGATTTTCGAGTTTTGTTTAGCAGATTCCAGTTGTGTGATAAGTAAGCTATCTGTCCAGCCCTTTCAGTTGTAAGACGGTTTCTTTTCTTACAGTGGATCCAGCTGAATGTGCTAAACGTTCTTTCAGTTGCAGCAGATGTAATTGGAGCGCCTAAAATCCTCACAGCAACATCAGCTAGCACACATGTTCCTTTCAAGCCCCTCCACCACAACATTGGGCTAATTGCTTTCTCTTTTTCAGTATCTTATAATCCTTCCCAAACAAAGGGCCGCTGCCACAGCCCCTCTTTTTATTATATTACTTTAGTTTAAGAAAAACACTCTTTAAGAACCAATACAGAAAGGTTACGGTGTTACAGTGCCAAAATATATAAATACCCGCACGTCAATTTTCCTTTAGTTTAGTTTTGAAGGATGAATATTGTTCCTGATTTCAATTTAAGGCATCAAATAGCTGTGTTTCAGTCCCTGTTTGTCCAACACTTCATCAACAATTAAAAAAGTGTAATAAAAAGCTCAATAACTGAAAATACCCTCATTTTGGGTATTTAAACGACCTCTGGGTAAATACCCGATTTATATTTACCTTCCCACTGGGTATTTACCCGGCCCACATCACTAGCTAGGAGTACTCCTCCGCCACTGAGTTTGGAAGAAGTTAAAGAGGAATGATCATATCTATAAATTTTGTAATTTGTAAGGCCTAATTCGGCATCTGTGATATCAGGTGTCATATTTGTTTCAATTAGTGGCAGAACATCGAATTCATTTCTAGCAACAGCATGCTTCAAACAGTTCAATTTACTCCTAAGCCCTATATATTTTGTAGTGTAGGCTAATAAATTTTGTTTTGTGTATGTATATTTTACTGTTTTCAAGTTTTGTGTTGTTTATGAAATATTTTGTTGCACTCTATTGTACCAAATGTAGGTTCAATAGTAATTACTATTACTATTTTGTTGTTGGATTAAAATTTGTTTAGTGTAGCCTTTGTATAGAATTACTGAATATAGCCTTATTTTCATATTACTGATATAAATGTTGGGTGAACATTATGTGTATATATATTATTATAAAAGTTTAGAATTAAGAATAGTTGTCATAGTAAAATATCTTTTTTATTGTGTGTGTACATAACTTAATGGACAATTTTTATTTTTCTATAAAAAATCTAGAATTATTTTATTAAAACGCATGTATTTTGTTAATTACAAATCATTGTTGGATTTTTTGTATGTTTAATATTTGTTAGCAGGCTTTGTATAGAACCTTAAATGTAATTATTAATCTAGTATGGTTTAAAATATCAATAAGTTTAGTGTAAATTTTTGATGTTGTCTAATGCTATGTAAGGCTTTTAAAACTATGTAAGACATTTTATTTATTTATTTTATTATTTATTTACTATCATTTTTGGTGTTGATGTAGAGATAAGATATATTCTAATTTAAACAAAAACCAAGTGTCCAAATGAAAATTGAAATCTGCAGTCTTATTCTACATGACCTCCCATATCCAACAGTATAGATCTCACCCCAAAGGAGGAATTAGTTATATTTTAACAATTTTTTAAATACAGTATTGTCATTATTGGTGATGGTGCAGGGTTAATTGGTGATTGTCCAATTAACTAAACAATCATCAACGTTCATTTTAGTTTAGTATGCTGTCATATTTTACATTATCTCACCTATTTAACAGTGTCAGTGTCGCCCCTCAGGAGGAAATTGTTATTTGGATTCATAAATTAGTTTTTAGGTTAGGTTCATTTTTTAAATTTATTTTTAGGTTAGGTTGTTTTTTGTCATTCCCTTCCGCCAAATATTAAATGGGCTGTAATTGGTAGGTAGGTAACCAAAGGTGGTTGCATGTATGGCTGTTATTGATGGTTGGGTAACAAATCAGGAGTGAGGGCATTTCCCTACTTTTAGAGTTATCACAAGGGAACATTTGTCTTTATTTTTGATTGAAAATTGGGCAGTTTCACACCGATAATAAATGTTGTTTTGAATATCAGGTGTTAGGTTGTGAAAAAGAATAGGCCTATGTGAAATGTAATGCAGGGTAGTTCATGATGAGATATTATGATAGGTGAATTATGTACATCATTTTTTTAAGTGAATTATGTACATCATTTTTTTAAATAAATTGTATCAAATGTTTGAAAAGCTCAAAAACTGATATTCAAGTTATTTTAGGGGGATTTATCTTGGCCTATTTTCAACATTAATAATGCTTTGTTGGGATTTCAAAGGGAAAAGATCCTAATTAAATAGTTTTTCTCATAGTTCAATAATAATATAATGAGATAAGATAATCAAGATTTATTTTAGCCTATTTTCAACATTAGTAATGATTTCTTGGGATGTCAAAGCAAAATGATCCTAATTAAATAGTTTATTTCATAGTTCGATAGTAATATAGTGAAATTTAAGTCAAAAACAATATTTATTTAATCTAAAAAGTACTCTATAGGCATTGGACAAAATACTTGCCTCTCCTATTGAAGGGTCTAACACGGACAGCCACTTTAATTTTGTCACTTGCCATATTTGATCAATAATAAACAGTAATCAAATAACACACGGTAATAATATTTATTTTACTGATTTTACTCGCACACATTCAACCCATTTCAAACTAAACACACAAACACAAACAGCACCAGTTTGACAACCGTACCAAGGACAGCGCCATGTTTTCTTTTCGTGCCCCACTGCTCAGCGTATCGATCCATACTTTCGACAGAACTAACGTCACGAAAGCTACATGATTTCATTACTAAAACTTGAACCATTCTTGAGTACTGTATACAAGCTAATCACATGAAAAAAGAAATTAATAAATACTTTATAATTACATTATCTTTAATTCATAATACTATAATATCACCCGAAAAAGGGAATCAAGGAAATAATATTTGTCAAATTAGTATTTATTTATTATATACTAAAAAAATGCCAGCAGTGCAAGATAAATAAGGAGGAAAGTATTAAGATATGTTAATAGAAGTTAAGATGGGTTCTTAAATAAAGCGAGTGCCACCAGTTTGGATTTTGGTCAAAGCATGATACAATAGAACAAGTCCACATGGTGATTCAACCGATACGTCAGTGCTTAAAAACAAACATTACTGTTTTGCTGCCTTTTTAAATGTCACCCAGGTACTTGAGAAAGTTTGGCATACTGGTTTGTTATACAAAATAAAAAGGTGTTTGTCTCATTCTATTTTCCCAATATTAAAATCGGTAATTATGCACTTTCTTGCCACCTCTGAAAATACGATTTCGTGTTGAAAAAGTGGTGAAATATGAGTTTATATCTCTTGAGGAGTTTCAAGTTTCTTTATTATGCCAAGAATACAAAATTGTACATGGGCATTTGTCACTTATATACAATACTAATTGTCATTACAATACTAAAATAACTCAAAATAACTTATTTTAACTAAAACTAAGGAACATGTTTACCTTACCGGTACATTAAAGATAGAAAAAAACTCATTTACATTATATATAGCTGTCTCTACTAGTTTATCTTTCAAAATTCGTTTGAACTTGGCCAATTTTTGTTCTTGTTTTAGGTGGTCTGGTAAATTATTAAATAGACGTATTCCAGCCTGTAAGAGGTGTCTTTCAGAAAAAGAAGTTTTGTGTTTCGGGATTACCAGATTTAGTTTATTTCGGAGATTATACTTATGCAAATGGGTGGATGTGGTAAAAGTTGTGGATTTTTTTGACAAATAAAAGGGTTTCCAGAATATAGATGGAAGGGAAAGTTAAAATGCCTTTCTGTTTGAAAATTTGTTTGCAAGATTCGGTTTTTTTCAGTCTAAAAATTGCCCTGATGGCTCTTTTTTTGGAGCCTGAATAAGTATTCGGTTCTGGTTGATTGAGCACCCCAAACTGGAACACCATACATCAGGTGAGGATAGATGATACCGTAATATACAGTCAGGAGAAGATTTATGTCTGTAAAAAGGGAAAGCCTTCGCAGGATAAAAATGCCAGAGCTGATGGATAGTGACACCTTTTTGATGTGGCTATGGAAGTTAAGGTCCTCATCGATTATAATTCCGAGGAATTTCACACTGTCAGACGATTGTACTTGGGCTTCGTCCAGGAAACAAGAAAAACCTACTCTGTCATGGCTACGTATGGAATATTCCAATAATGTTGTCTTGCTGGGGTTTACTCGAAGACGATTGCCACCGAACCATTCAATCAGGCAGTTAGCTTTTACAAACATGTCTTGCTCAAGCAACTCACTGCAGGGCCCTATCATTGTTAAAGTAGTGTCGTCGGCGAACATACATATATCAGCATCGTTGACTCCAAGACTGATGTCATTTATGAACAACAAAAAAAGTAATGGCCCGAGGACTGACCCTTATGGCACGCCTGTGATGGTCAGTAAGTCGTCTGAAAAACAATACTGAAGTGCATTAGACGAATCGACAAATGGAATTTTTACTACTTGTCACCGTCCACACAGGTATGAACGGAACCATTTCAGCGGATTGCCTCTGATTCCCAACTGTTGGAGCTTACTCAAAAGAAGCTCATGATCGACCAAGTCGAACGCCTTTGTGAGGTCAATAAAAGCACTTGCAACAAACAACTTCCTATCCAGAGCACAAACTACTTGGTTGGTCAAGTGAAACATAGCGTCAAGAGTGGATTTATTTTTTAGGAAGCCAAACTGCTGCTTAAAAAGCACATCGTGATCTAACATAAAACTCATGAGTCTGGTGTAAACAGCTTTTTCTATGACCTTAGAAAACGTCGAGACTAGAGTTATCGGTCTAAAATTATCGATCTCATCCTTAGACCCCTTTTTATGTAATGGTAGAACGACTGATGATTTGAGCACCTCAGGAAACTGTCCATTCAGGAATGAATAGTTAATTAAGTGGACTAGTGGGTCAACCAAGACCTCGTAACTATCCCTCAACAGTTTAGAAGACATACCATCCATTCCTGAAGATGTCTTGACTTTAAGGGATGTGATAATGTTGATAAGTTCCTCCCTTGTTACAGGAGTCAGAAAGAAGGAGTTGGTGATAGACGACAATTTGGGTCTTGTAGATGACAGTGGAGAGGGAAAACCTGAACGATAACGATCAGCAACACCAGTGAAAAACGAGTTAAACATATTGGCCACTACTTGAGGGTCAGACACTTAATTTGTTGCCATCCCGGACGTGATAGTTCTGAAAAAAGGTTTATGAGACCATGCTGTTATTTCGTTTACTACCTCCCATGCAGCTTTAGATATGTTGCTTGATGAACTTAATTTTCTAGATACTAGAGCAGCCTTTTCCTTCCTGATAAGATCTCTGGACAACAACTTCAACCTTCGATATTCAGTTCTTAAACTGCTGGACCATTCTAAATCCTTGCTGTTGTAATACAGGCGTTTAACATCTTCAAGCAAGGATATGAGCTTCGAACTGAATTTGATCCTTTTTCTACTTTTTACTGATTTAAGTTTAATCTTTTTCAGAGGAAAAGCCAAATCAAAATGCAAATTCAGGGTTTTAATAAAGTTTGCTGCCGATATATCAGTATCCCTGGACGAAAATACCCCTCCCAGGATTCAGACCTAAGAAGCTGGATGAAACCTTGAGTACTACTGTTGTTTATCATACGTTTGACCGTGTACCGGGGGGATACCTCGTCGACCAGGTGCGCAGATTTGACCCTGAGAACTTGCGCATGGTGATCCGACAAAGCAGATATCACAACACTGCACTTGAAACAATCTGGGTGAAAATCAGTGCAGATATTGTCGATTAATGACTTTGACCCTTTAAACTCTCTTGTAAATGAGTGAATGGAAGGGTTTAAACCAAAGCTGGTCATTAAGTTGAGAAATTTGTGTTTTTTAAAGTCATCTTTAGTCATATCTACGTTAAAATCTCCCGCTACAATTGTCTGGCCCGAGGTTGGCATAATACAGTCCAAACATTCAAATAGGACATCAAAAATATGGGTAAGAGTTTGTTTTCATCCGCGAAAAACTCGTTTTTACCGAAAAATAAAAAAAAAACTAGTTTTTTATCTGATTGTGAAAAAACCAACTTTTTTAAATCATTATTTTTCAACAACTGTTTTTTTTTTTTTCATTTCTCGTGTTTTTTTATGCTGAACACAAATATATAACTGGTTTTGTAGTAAAATTATTTTTTTCAACTCGAAAAATAATGCATTTTTTACTGACTTAACCAAACATGACCTAACTTTTCCTAATTGTCTATTTTCTCAACAGAAATTCACAATTAGGAAAAGTTACCATTATACGTGTATGGTTGGGCGGGTGGATTAATACCATTGTACGTGTATGGGTGGGCAGGTGGGTCAATACCACTGTACGTCAATGGGCGGGCGGGAATTTAATTTGTGTTAAATTCGAGTGTTTGGCCTCCGTGACGGCCTACCGGCCGACACTCTGGCGGGAATATAGGTGAATTCGGTTTTTGTGATTAATACTTGTTGTATATAATTATCGCGTAATGGCAGTTAATCGCAATAGTAGTTTTTCCATTAAATCTCGATAAATATTTGTAATGGACCAAAATATTTTTAAAATTTGTATTCAGCGCAAAAAAACACATCAAAATAAAAAAGGACAATTAAAATACCATTTAAATTAACGGAAATATGACAAATATACTAAAAGTTCTGACATTAGTGTTTTAGATTTTTTTAAATAAAATACGTTATTTCCGCGGAATAATAAGTGAGCATATTATAAAAGATGAAGACAAGTGGCAAGTATTATCATCCACCCAAACAGATTTTTATATTGTTAAAAAAATCAAAAACTGCAAGTCCTGCCAACTTCAATGCTTTCATTGTTAGTCATGCTTCCATGATTATGTTTGTTCATGTTTAGAAAATTCTATTAGAAATAATATGTGCAAACACATTCATGCTGTGGCAAAACATCTAATAATGGAAGCTGATATATCAGAAATTAATTCATTTCCAACAGTCAACTCATCACCTCATAAAGATATTTTGCATGAGTTTATAAAAGATGCCAACAAAGTTCAAAAAGTTGAGCAATTAGAAGAATTAAAGATTAAGTGTAGTACAAACTTGGAAGAATTACTTAAAATAATTACTACTAAAGAACAAATGGAATACGTAAATAATGAGATGACAAAAATGAGGACAACAGTTGAGGCTATGAACCTACCTACCTCAAGTGCTCCTGTTTTACAGGTGAGAATTGGAATTACTTGATCATTCAGCATACTGGTACTTAAAAAATATTTAAAACCCAGTCTCAGCAACTATGCACACTTAAATTTCATGTCTAATAATGCAAGTGCACTTAGTTTTAAGAGTTTGTCTGGATTACATTATAATGAAAAACTCTTATATTGTTGAATAGTGAAAAATAAATAAAAGTACTAAACAAAATATTGACCGTGAATAAAATTAAATTAGGAACTTCTAAAAATAACATTATCTACAAACAATGTTATTTTTAGATAATGTTATTTTTTCCAACCTATTATTGACCCACCTGCCCACCCATACACATAGTGGTATTGACCCACCCGCCCACCCATAAACACAATGGTATTGACCCACCCGCTCACCCATACACATACAGTGGTATTGACCAACCCGCCCACCCATACACATATAGTGGTATTGACCCACCTGCCCACCCATACACGTACAGTGGTATTGACATAACATATAGTTTGTTTTTGAATGGGGGACTTATTGTTAGTTTATTGTGAATATTTACCATTGTTAGTGCTAATTGTGTTTTTTTTTTATTGTTAAATCTTAAACATTTCATTAATTGTAGAAAAAAAATCATGAAAGATTAAATGTAAATCTATAGGCTTCATGTATAGATTTATGATTCAATGTAAATCTAGTTATTATTGCTTCGTGGCAATAAATATTCAAAGTCAAAATATTTATTGTCGTTTACAATGATATGCATGACAAAGGTCAATTATACAATATATATATACACATGCGCACATTAGCACAAACTAAACTAGAGCTCTTACACTAACACCTACCAAGGGGTCAAATGATTGAGGCAGTCTCCAGGACAGCGCAAAGCTGCATGGATCTGAAACCTGGGGACTACTTCACTCGTAGGGGTGATATAGTGCACTCAAGACCGTCCGGGAGTAGGTATGGCTTGGGCGGTCTCACAAGAGAGGTCGTTCAGGTCATGCCTTGTGTAGTTAACTACAACCTGCACGTTGGTGGCCCTGCTTTCACTAATCCCAGCGGATCTAGGCTGGAGTCCCGAATGACTCTCTGATGGTGGGCAGCAGCGTTATCAGTACCAGGGTCAGCTGTCAGTATGAGTTATGCTGGCAGCTCTCACTGGATGCCCTGAAACCGGTCAGTTTGACCAGGATGGGGAACTGCGAACCCTAGGCCAAAGTGTTATGCAACCCGTGCTGATGGTCTCGTGGCATTGGGGGTATATTCAATGTCATTAACGGAGCCCTCTGGGAACCAGGGGAAACCCAGTTGTATTTACCCTTATCTCCCTATTCGGGGGAGATGGACTGTCAAACACCCGGTTCTCGTGGGAACAATATGAATGAAACTGAAAACAATTCAAATATGTTACAGGTTGGCGGGGTGGATGTGAATCCAGAAGACTTGCCAATCGAAAAAATGAGAGTGTCCGACATAGTTACTATGGAGGAAGAAGCACTTCTCAAATCCGATGAGGAAAAAATGAACTCTGAGGAGAAGCTGGCACCAAAGAAGAAGCTCTCCAGAAGAGAGTTCAGGAGGAAAAGGATAGAGGAGGCCCGCGCGAGAGGCGAGCCAATCCTTTCCAGGAGCGAGAGGAAGAAGGTCTGGGAGGAAAAAAACCGTGAGCGCGGTAATGCCCCTGGATCTTCTGGCCAGACTACCTCTGGAGTGGGTGTTAAGAGGTTGCATTCACAGCTGACACCCGAAAGCCGAGGTAATCCGGACAAGAGAAGAAAAGGGGATGACGGGACCCCTAGTTGCGCTAGAGGGTCCGAGACGTATGCGGAGAAGACCTCTGTAGAGAAGATTGCTATGGTCAGACAAGATCACCCAGCAACTAAGCTCACGGAGGATGAAGCTAAGTGCTTGAAGAGGGAGCTGGGCAAACGTGCTATGAAAAGCAAAGACGTGAGAATGTCCAGCTGCCATGTGGAGGGAGGTGCATTGGTGGTGGGGTGCACTAACTCCACGACAAAGGAGTGGCTGGAAAGACAAGCCCTGGAGTTGAGCCCTTTTCAGGGTATTCAACTGAAGACAGGGCCAGCTAAGACCCTTGTTAAAATGGTCACGGTCACTACCTGTGCCCAAGACCGTTGAGGTTGATGACACCAAGGAACTTCTGGAAGCCTTGAAGAACCAGAGTGACTTGGACACAGACCACTGGACGATTGTTGGAGGGAATTGAAACCCCAACGGTCAATTCCTGGTCTTCCACATCGACGAGGACTCTCTGACTAAGCTGAAGGCTCTTGCGATGCGCCCATTAGTGGGCTGCGAGAGGATAACATTCAAGCTGCAGGGTAAAGGTCCTCAATAGATGACAGCAGTGCTACAGATAAATCTCCATCACAGCAGAGTGGCAACGGCTACACTCTGCCAGAAGATACTGGCTGACAACATAGGAGTGGTTCTTATTCAAGAACCATAGACCGTTGGCAGCCGTGATGGGGATGAGCACTGCTAGGGGTAAGTTGATTTACGACATAGGCAGTAACAATCCTAGGGCTTGTATATATGTCAGCAACAGTATTAGATCACTGAAAATTTCACAACTGTGTTCTAGAGACACAGCCGTAACAGAGGTACAACTGCAAGCCGGTAATGGTAACATTACGATGATGCTTGCATCTGTGTACCTCCCATATGATGCACCAGAACCACCGCCGACCACTGAGATGAGGCGGATTGTGGAAGAATGCATCAGCAACAATCGTCACCTGGTCATGGGATGTGACGCCAACTCACACCACCTGGCGTGGGGAAGCAGTGACGTCAACAACCGTGGTGAGTGTCTATTGAATTTTATAGCTGAATCTAATTTAGTTATAATTAATCAAGGCCGCAAGCCAACCTTTATGCAAAGAAGAGGCGTAGGGGTAAGAGAGGAGGTCTTGGACATAACCTTGGCTAGCTGCTACGCAGCTACTAAGGTTATTAACTGGAGAGTGCTAGACGATCCGTCAGCTTCGGATCACAACTACATCTCATTTAAGGTAAGTTCGTATAGTATAGATGAGACTTACAGAAGCCCTAGGCGCACAGATTGGGAAAAATTCCAGTTGGAATTAGAAAACAATCTGAGTCAAACCGAATTAATACAAGGGCAAGGTACTGATATGATGGGAATTCCACTAGGAACGCTGTAATGGAAGCATATCACAAAGCCTGCCCTGAGACACATAAAAGCTCCAGGAAGCAGGCCTGTTGGTGGTCGCAGAACCTTGAGATCCGGAGAAAAAACATACGTAGAATGTATAACGTAAGTAAACGTACAGGGAACTGGGATAGATACTCAGCAGCATTAACAGAGTATAACAAGGAGACAGGGCCGCCCAGAGGGGGGGGCAAAGGGGGCAAACTGCCCCGGGGCCACACAGACTTAGTTCACAGGGGGGGGGGGCCACATTTCATGCAACAAAAAATAAAATACTTAATAATCTACTAGATAAGAAACGATTCAGGCCTGTATCAAAATATCAAAAGTGATATTAGGCCAGATAAGTCTACCAGTTTTAGCTTTAAAACATTTAAACTAAACCATTGGTTTTATAGCAACCAGGGAGCCTTTTGCCTGGAGTATAAATTCCAGTTTGCGAACGTATAAATATACTTGAGTGGTGTAAACAGACCTCTATAAGATGTCCTGTTTTCGTACACTATTTATATAAAACATGTCAAAAGACCCACTAACTTTACATTTGTATTACACAAACTCCGTTTTTGGACGTGTTTAATACAAGGTGGACAAGAACGTTGCTGTATGTTTTATTTTTAAACTTTAATTTCGAAAGTATATACTACTTCAAACAAAATTGTTATACTTGTCCTAAATTCAACTCTATCTTGGCTTTTAGTGGTAGGAAAATCAATCGCTTGGTCACGTTATTATCCTTACAAAACCATTAGTTATGATATATTACTATTATAAACTTAAGATAATACAGCAATTGCGAATTGATTTGTATTTGTAGTGGTTTGTTGATTAAGCTTTTATCCTTATTTTGTATTTTTTCACAAATTCTGTTTATGTAGATAAATAATCTTGACTTAGTGTTTCAAAAATCCCTTGACCCATCGTAGCAAAATAATAGATCTATATAATGTGAAAACGAGTGATCAGTAACCTGCGGCCTAAAGTATGCAAATTAATAAATTGTAATAAAAAAAGTGGAAGCCTAAGAACAACACAATTAAATAAGCAAACAAAATTACAGTAAAAACATTTTAAATCTGACATTTTAAAAAGGTTGAAAATTCTTATGAGAAAAGGTTCTTACAAACTTGGTTTCAAAGCTGGTAGTAGGCGGCAGCTCTCCGTTCGAACGTAGTAACGTTGCACTCTTTCCCGGCACTGATCAGCAAATTTTTCAATATATGCACTAAATTTAAGAAATATTAGTCGTATTTCAGTAGTAACTGTGTTTTGCACCCAAAAAACCCGCAGGCAAAATATACAATGTTGTAACAACGTGGCTGGAAGAGTTCAATTAATTGTCATGAAGGGTAGATCGGGGACATCGTCAATCATTAGTCTGTTTGTTTACTGTCGTCCAGTAAAGAAATATTTTGTTATTGTTGTATTTTATAAAGTGATATTTCTGTAATTTAAAGAGGTGCTCTTAAGTACACCGTTAATAGATAAAACAGCTTCATCATTGTTCAGATTTGCACAACTCCTTTTGAATAATATTTATTTTGTGACATTTAACTTGTTGTAACTCTTTTATTGTCTGGTTTAATTTACCCTGAAACTGTAACAGGAACAGGGGTGTATTCTCATCATATTCAGTAGAGTAGCTCTTGATTAAAAACCAATTATGCCCACGTACAGGTTGTTCCCAAACAAATAGCGTAATTGATTAATGTTGTCATTCATTAACATAACAAATCTACGACCAATCAAAATAGTTTTCATAATTTTTTACTGTCACTGACGAACGAGTAAGCCATTTATATTTTTGATAATCATTAATACAGTATTTATTTATTGTTTGTTGCGTGATAAGTGAAATTAACTAAGATTGAACCACTGTACGTGTATTGTTGAGCAGGAGGGTCAATACCACTGTTCGTGAATGGGTGTGTGGGTATGTCAATACCACTGTCACTGTACGGACGTGTACACTGTGATGTACATCAATGATATAGTATCCAATTTGACAGACATACATTTTACTATGTTTTATGCTAAGAAAATTGTGTTGGTACAAAATGCCTTTTATGCCTGTGAAATAAAAATTGAATAGTTTTAAAGTTTTGCACAAAGCAGGGTGTCCAGTAAACCTCCTTAAACAAATTCCCTGACTTTTCCCTGACCGATCCGTGATTTCATACAAAATTTCCCTGACCCCAAATCTACATAGTTACATACATGTCTATTTAACTTAATAGTAATATTATGTACTATCATGTACATACAATATGTTATTTACAGTCGTTTACAATTATTAATTACCGAAATATTAATATTTCACAAATATATTTTTATTGAGAACCGTAATAATTAAATTCAAAACTATTACCTACAATAATTATTCTTTTTAAACTATTTTATAAAAGTACAGCTAGAATTAAAAAAAAATAATTATAATTAGCCTTAAGTAAAAAACAAACATACCTTTTATTCTATTGTTAAATTATGACAATTTTCAATGCCTTGAAAAACGGCGCTATATTATAATTTCCCCCAAACCAGCATAAATTTTAGGTCTATGACTTATCTAACAAGTACTAATCAGACAATTATTTCAATAAGTTTTAAACTTTTAGGGATATTAAACTAGTTGTATGAGGTCAAACAAGCATAAGCAAAGTATTTAGTAGCTTTTTCATAATTTAGAATATTAAATAGCATGTAAACTTAACATTTAGTACTGAACAAAGTAAAGGATTTTTTGTAGCGCACCCAAGTATATAGGCCTAGTGACTATTACAAATCACAACTCACTGGTGTTCTTGTTAAGATTTTCCAGGTTTTGTTTAAAATTCCCTGATTTTTCCCTGACTTTTCCAGGTCATTTAAAATTCCCTGACTTTTCCAGGTTTTCCCTATTTTCCCTGTTGCTGGACACCCTGACAAAGACAAACTAAAATCACGAATATAAACTAGATGTTTTAATGTCCAACATCAATAAGCTACGTACCCAGTGGTCTACAACCTGTTTGAAAACAATAACATAACCTCAACTCTCAGTTGAGTGTTTTTAAGCACTAGATGTTCGCGCTCGCCAAATTATTTTACTTCGTGAACATTCGGCCACTTGCACTTGCTCTTTAGCTAGCGAAGCCAAGTGGCCTATACAAATTTATTGGCCCCTCCCTCCCTCACCCACAGCTAATATCATTGGCGAGGATGGCTCCTCAACTGGCGATCGAAGAGCTGCTGCGCCCAACTATGCAACTTACTGTGGCATTGCTTGGTTCCTTATTATTTATTTAATATTAAAGAATAGTAGTTTTGTTATAAGAGATTGATATTATTGTAGCGGTAATACTTAAGGAAATGTTTAAACAGTTTATGACAATTAGAGAAAAACTTACCGGAGCTTCGCAGCTAGCCCTGAGAAAACGTCCATGAACAAGAATCTTAATTACAATAGTAACCTAACGAAAGAGATGGTAAGAATATCGTAGAATGTGTTAAAAGTAAAATATCAATCATAGTATATTTGACAATCAGAGTAATTAAATTTATTTTGAAGTGAAGGAAGGGGCCACATGGTAAACTTTTGCCCCGGGGCCACCAAAAGTCTCTGGGCGGCCCTGCAAGGAGATAAGAAAGGCTAAGAGAAACTCGTGGAGAGAGTTCTGTCAGAGTATTGATAAAGTACCTGACTGTGCAAAACTCCACAAGATCTTGGCCAAGAGTCCTAACAATGTAGCGGGCACAATCCTAAAGGAAGATGGTACCCACACAAACAGTCCCGATGAAACGCTTCAGGTATTACTGAGTACACATTTCCCGGGATCTTTCCAGCCTAACGTCACGGTGGAAGAAGAAGTCAGAAGCGAGCCGAGAGGGAGAGTGACTTGTGAGGACTGGGACTGTGCAAAGGCTGTTATTACCTATCAAGGTATTAAATGGGCTTTGAACTCGTTTCAACCATTTAAATCACCAGGAACCGATGGTATCTTTCCTGCTCTCTTACAGGTAAGTGCGGACCTGGTAATTCCACACCTCCTACGCCTGTTCAGAATGAGTCTGGCAACAGGAGTTATCCCTTCATCATGGAGAACCTCTAGAGTGATTTTCATTCCCAAGCCAGGTAAAGAATCCTATGATGTAGCAAAGTCTTATAGACCTATAAGTCTTACCTCCTTCTTCACTAAGACCATGGAGAAGGTATTGGATAGGCATATAAGGAACAATGTCTTGGCAAACCGGCCTCTGCACCGGAACCAACATGCCTACCAAATGGGTAAATCCTGCGAAACGGCCTTGCATTGCTTGGTCAGTAGGATTGAACAAGCTATCGTGCAAAAGGAAATAGCTTTGGCAGTATTCCTGGATATAGAAGGAGCTTTTGATAACACGAGCACTGGCTCGATAGTGTCAAAGCTGGTATCAAGGAATACTGAGAGCACAATTGTAAGGTGGATCAACAATATGCTAAGTAGCAGGAGAGCAGAAGCATCCTTGTGCGGGGTTACAAGAGAGGTCAAAACTCAGCGAGGATGTCCACAGGGTGGAGTGCTGTCACCGAGTCTGTGGAACATTGTTGTTGATGATCTCCTCTGTACCCTAAACAACCAAGGCATGTATGCTCAAGGATATGCGGATGATATTGTTATTATTGTAAGAGGCAAGTACATAAACACATGTGCTGAACTCATGCAAAGGGCTCTTACAATTGTGGAGGGATGGTGTGGGGATGAGGGGCTATCAGTAAATCCCTCGAAGACCTTCATGGTACCCTTCACAAATAAAAGAAGCCTAGAGGTGACAAGACCGATGTTATGCGGCGACCGAATACAGGTTAGCAAAGAGTTTAAGTACTTGGGAATCAAGCTTGACGACAAACTAACCTGGAATAGACACCTTGACTATATTACCAAACGCTCTCAGACCACACTAATAATGGTGAGACGCGCGGTTGGGTGTACTTGGGGTCTCCGACCAGAGATGTCAAACTGGCTATACACTAGGGTCACAATACCGATGCTAGTGTATGGATCCATCGTGTGGTGGTCTAAGGTACAACAAAGCACAGCAGCTGCAATCTTATCAAGGGTGCAGCGATTGGCATGTCTGAGTACATTGGGAGCCTTTAGAGGTACATCCACGGCTGCAATGGAGGTAGTTCTGAACCTCCCCCCCCCTCGACTTGTTCGTCAAAGGGGAGGCAAGGATAGCTGCCTACAGAATGCAGTGCAGTGGTAATTGGCGTTACCATCCTGACAGTAAGCATTCTAGAATAATCGATGTCTTGAAGCTAGATATTCTAGACATGGTGCCGGATAGAATGATAAAAACCACAGATCTCGAAAAGCCATACCAGGTTAACATTGGTGGTAGGGATGTGTGGAAAGAGGGGGAACCCAACTATATGTATAACGCCCTTACCTGGTACACAGACGGGTCAAAGACTAGGAAAGGCACTGGTGCAGCTGTATTTGGCATCAGACCCAGGGTAAGCGAAAGCATAAGCCTAGGTAAATTTGCAACCGTCTTCCAAGCTGAGGTCACTGCCCTTGCTAAATGTGCGAGGATTAATGTAAATAGAGGCTATAAGAGCAAAGTCATTTACATTAACTCGGACAGTAAGGCAGCACTGATGGCCCTGGCTAAACAGGTTTACAGTTCCAGGACTGTATGGGAGTGCCATAAGGCAATTAAGGTACTGGCAGAATCCAACAAGGTTTGCTTAAATTGGGTGCCAGGGCACAGTGGGATCAAAGGGAACGAAGAAGCAGACAGGTGTGCCAACGTAGGAGCTGACTGCATTCTCATTGGCCCAGAACCTGCGTGCTGCATAGCATACAGCCAAGCACGTGTGTCAGTATCTCAGTGGGTTGCAGGTGAGAAACAAAGACACTCGGAAATACTGACGGCAACACTCAGTCAAAGAGGATACTAAGGGGCTCCTCAAAGTCCCTATCAGTAGAGGCCCTACGGCTAAACAGGAAGGAACTCCGAAGAGTGGTAGGATTTATTACTGGCCATTGGTTGTTCCGTAGTCACCTACGAAGAATAGGAGTGATGGTTGATACCACCCTATGTAGGAAATGTGGAGAGGAGGAAGAAACAGCTCACCACATAATATTCGAATGTCCAGCATTGCTGCGACATCGCCTAAACTCCTTCGGGCCACAATTATGTGTAGATGAAGGAGGTCAACAGGAAAATACTGTATCCAAGATCCTAAGGTTCTCAAGAGGCCTGGGATTCGATGCGGTTTAAACCTGTGAAAGAGGGTGCACAATAAGCCAACAGGCTGAGAGGCAACTACCAGGATGCATATGCACAATCCTGGCCCTCATAAAAAAAAAAAAAAAAAAAAAAAAAAAAAAAAAAAAAAAAAAAAACACCTACCAACTATCTTAGCTCCTTATCATTTAAAAAACAATTAACCGAATAATATTCTTTATCAATAAGAAAGGTTTTTAACTTCCTTCTAAATTGCTGTAAATCTGGTTCTAGCCTAACATGAGATGGCAGGCGATTATATAACTTGATAGCAGAAAATTTCGTTTGTTTCTCATAAAAAGTTGTTTTATGTTTTGGAATTGGGAGGATATCAGGGCGCCTAATGTTGTAGTTAGAAGATTTTGATTGAGGGCTAAAGTATTGGAAGTTTTTCTTTAGAAATGACAAACACTCCAAAATATACAACGACGGAAATGTCAACAGTTTATTGGATCGAAACTTTCCTCTGCATGACTCCAATCCTCTGATACCCAACATCAATTTAAGTGCCTTTTTTTGCAAACGAAATACATGCTGTGTTTTTGAGGTCTCGGCTCCCCATATTGGAAGACCATATGTAAGATGAGGATTCAAACATCCATAATAAGCTGAAAACATTATATCCCTGTTTGCAAATTTAGACAGCCTGCGCAAAACCACAGAATATAGACAATTCTGTGGCAAAACGAACAGCCGACTACTAAGCTTACCACAACCTTTATCCAAGTGTACCGATAGTTGAGATTATTATCAACAACTAATCCTAAGAATTCAGTTTGCTGAGATGACCCAATCTCTGAGTCCCCAATGATAATAGTGCTTGTTGATGAGTCGTCCCTTATCTGAAGATCTAAAAATTTTGTTTTTTCAACGTTGAGATTCAGTTGATTATCCATCAGCCATTTCAACAAGCAGCTGCCTTCAATAAACGTGTCAATTTCTAACTGTTCACGACATCTGTTAGACAAGCTGAAAGAAGTGTCGTCAGCAAATAAGCACACATTTCCTTTACATATACAAGATGGCATATCATTAATGAACAATAAAAATAAAATGGGACCAAGGACTGAGCCTTGTGGGACCCCAGCCTTGACTTCTGATTTAGATGATTTTTGGTAACGAAGGCATCCAGAACTGTCCACATATGGTACTTCCACAGTTTCATACCTATTTGTGAAGAAAGACGAAATCCACTTTAATGCATTACCTCTTAGGCACATTGTTTCTAGTTTCCGAAGAAGGATTTTGTGATTAACCACACTAAAAGCCTTACAGAGATCCATGAATAACGCAAAGCAATAGTTATTATCATCTAATGATGAAAAGACATTTGAAATGAAGTCAAACATAGCATCCAACGTCGATTTATTTTGTTGAAACCCATATTGTCATTCGAAGATAATATTATTGGAAACTAAGAAAGAAGACAATCTTGCGAAGAACAACTTTTCCAGAACCTTAGAAAATGTGGACAGAATGGAAATGGGTCTATAGTTCTGAACGTCAAAGGGACTTCCGCTTTTTAGAAGTGGCTTAACTATAGCATGTTTGAGAGGGGCGGGGAATTCTCCACATTCAAAGGAGAAGTTTGCTATGTGAACAATAGGAATTGCAAGCTCTTCAGCAACATCCTTAAGAAGAATGGAAGAAATCCTATCAAAACCTGATGAATGGCTTGACTTCAATGATCTAATGACAGAAACGATTTCTGTTACGTCAGTTGGGGTTAAAAACAACGACTTTATAATGTCTCCTTTCTTAGATAGGTTCCCCTGTGGTAAATTGGGTTGAGAAGAAGCAAGTCCTGTACGAACCTTTGAAAAGTAGGAGCAAAATTTCTCCGAAACAACCTGTGGATCCTTGATTAAGGTGTTGTCCTCCCCTTTTATTCTCACATCAACGAAAGAGTTGCTATTCTTGTGTGGGAGAATATCATTGATAACTCTCCAGATGGCCTTGCTTGTACTCTTAGAATTTTTCACATGTTTCAATACAGAATCAGCTCTAGCAGCTTGTACACCTTTTCGGAATTGCTTTTTTAGGTTACGAAACGACTTACGACCATTATGTCAGTACTAGTAGCAAATAATAATAATGTCATCTTGAGTCAGCCTGGTTGACAATACAAATAACATATTTACACTATTAACACTTCAATTGTTCACTAACATTTATAAAAACCAACATTTTCGATTAGTTTATTTATATAGACATGTTCTCTGGTAAATTTACCTCAAAGTTTCTACACTAGCAGCATTTTCATACCAGAACACTCAAGCATTGTTAATGGACAACTTCCCAACCCATTTGACATATTATCTTAAATGTGGTCTAAGTTACTTATTGAAATCCGTTACAATAATTTTTTTAACAAAAGTGAATTTGTTGTTCTTTTTTATTTAAAGTTGTTAAATTTAGCCAAGTACACTTGTATAGTTAATCATAATACAATGTAAAATTGTCATCAACTCATTTTTAACTATGCAAGTGCACTTTAGGCCTACTGAAGATCTTGTGCAAGTTAGACCTGTAGTCAATTATAGTATTAATACTACGACCACGTATGTTATAGTTTCTAAATCGGATTTATTGTATTGTACTGATGGATCGCTTTATAACAAGGAAAACTAAACCTGAGGTAAGTACATACTGAATGTTATTGCCAGTAGGCCATAAAATATCAATTAAGTTAGGTGTGTTAATTAGGCCTACTAAAAGTAACATTATTACTATTCATTGAATAATAAGTATTAATATCTACTGTATATATAATTCAAAATTGGTCATTAACTTTTCAACAAACTACAAGTCACACCCCCCAACAATCATATACTTAAAATGTTCGCTTTGAAGAGCAAACTTGCCATTTTACCATTTTACGCTAGTTCTAATAATGACACATAACTAAATTATTAATGCTAATAAAATTTATATAGAAGCATATACATATGTATTTTAAGAGGTTTAGGCCTATGTATGTTTAGGTTTATGAGATAAGAATGTGAAATATAAATAATTAAGATAACTTGCACTGCTTTAATTTAATTAATTTAAATAAATTGTAAGCCTATTTCTAGTAAAATTATTTAACTAGATTTTGTCTGTATTGTTTTTTTAATTTGATTACATTAGATTGTTACATTGTTTAGTGCTTATTTCATATGATAAATCTGTAGCTAAGCCCAAAATACACTTGATAAAATGTTTTAGTTATTAAATCAATAAAATAATTATTATGGTTATTTACATCTAAACTCATTTATAATGAATATGCCTGCTTGTCATAATGATTTTCTGGGTTAGCCAACCACAAAGGTACAGGTAGACTTTTAGTCAGCAGAAAATAAAATATTAAGTTACTTTAAAGATATCTAAAAGATTGTAATAAAAATTAGCAATTATAAGAGTTAAATAGTGAACTGTGATTTTAAATATTTTTAAAATTTTATAATGATTATTAAAACTTGTATCATTAATAAAATTATTATTAGGCCTATTATTAATTATATTACAATTTTATTAATGATTTAAATATAATTAAACTACTTATATATCAACTGTGATTTTACGTATGATTTGCTTATAATAAGTTATAGTTCTACATGTATTTTTTACAGGAAGATCTTTCAAAACCTGGACCATTGGGAGAAACTGCAAAAAAACTAGCAAAATTAACAGAATCAAGTGATGACAACTGCCCCAGACCTGTTGATGATGAAAGTGAAGAGGATGTGAGTTCTTCCAAAGATTTCAACATTATTAGGCCCATCACAACAGAAAAGAAAAAAGGTAAAAAATATTTCAATAAGTTTTCTATGAAATGGTTAGAAATACCAGAGTTCAGAAATTGGCTTCAGAAATCTAAAAATAAATCAGGAGAACATGAACTGGCTTATTGCAGATTGTGTGATGTGCATATTACAGCACACAAAAACGATATTCACAGACATCATAAGTCTGAAAAGCATGTACTTCGTACAAGAGAAGTAAAAGGAAACCTTGATGTAAACGATATTGTAAATAAATCAATAACCCAACAACAAAAAAGGGCTGAAGTAAAGCTTGCTGGTTTTATAGCTGAACAAAATTTACCAATCCAGACAATAGATTCTCTTGTCCAACTAATTCCAGATATTTTGCCCGATTCAAAAATTGTTCAGGGTCTCAGGCAACACCACACTAAAACCACTGCTATAATAAAGAACTCACTTGGTCCTGAATTCAAGAACAAATTAAATGCACAACTAACTTCTCCAGGTTATGATGGTCATTTCAGTATAGTGATGGATGAAACAACCGACATGGGCTCCAAAAAACAGTGTGCATTTGTTGTTGTATACTATGACAATGTAGTTAATAATGTCAAAACAACATTTTTTGATATGAAAGAGGTACCATCTTCAACTGCTGATGACTTGGTGCAATGTTTGAAAGATGTCCTAGCTCACAACAACATTCCAATGCAAAATCTTGTTGGATTTTCCTCAGATACAACCAACGTAATGTTTGGTGAACATCATTCTGTTGTTTCACTTTTAAAATCAGAACTTCCAGACGTTGTGTTCATTAAATGTTCATGCCACATGATCCATTTAGTTGCTTCAAAAGCCTGCTTGAAGCTTCCAAGAAGTGTAGAGGATCTACTGAGGAATTTGGGCGCACACTTTAGCCGAAGCTACCATAGACAACAGATCTTTGTAGAGTTTCAAGAGTTTTTCTCAGTTGAAATCCACAAAATCCTTAATCCTTTAACAACAAGATGGCTCTCTTTGAAGGCTTGTGTAGACAGAGTGTTAGAGCAGTACCCGGCATTGGATGCTTATTTGAGGCAAACTGTTTTTGATGATCCTTCAAAAACAACAGAGGAAATGTTGTCTACATTGAGAAGCAAATTCACCAAGATCTATCTGGAGTTTATGTCTTATGTCCTCGGCCATTTCACAGAGTTCAATACTCTTTTTCAGTCCGATAGTCTTCTTTTACACAAGGTAAAGCCTGAAGTTCAGCGTCTCTTAAAGACACTTACAAGTAATTACATACAGCTAAGTGCAGTAAGAAACCAGGATATTTTTAACCTAGACCACAAAAACAAAGATATTTTTATTCCAAAAGAAGAAATTTACTTAGGACTTGAAGCCCATGAATCTGTAACAAGTATAAAGAATGACCCAGATGTCCGTAAACATGAACTTATATTTTTTGAAACCATCCAGAATTTTTACATAGAATCCATTACTCAAATTAAGAAAAGATTTGTCTTCAAAGATGAAATTTTTTCAATAGTAGAGATTGTTGATCCTGAAATAGCACAATCCCTTGAAGTTAGATCCCTGGAAAAAGTATTTAAGAGATTTAGCATCCTAAATGAGACTGTCAATAAGACAAAGGCTGAGCAGGAGTGGAGAGACCACGCTTTGCTTGATTTTCAAATACACGGATTGGAACCTACTCTTCCTCCAGAAGTATACTGGAATAAAGTCTTTCTGCTAAAAAATGCTATTGGTGTGTCTTTATTTGGAGAGCTAAAAAAAATCATCTGTCTCCTGTTGGTATTACCATTGATTTTACTATTTATATAGTAAAATCAATGGTATTACCATTTTCAAATGCCTCTGTAGAACGAGTCTTTAGTATGCTGAAAAACATAAAAACTGCACATCGGAACAGATTGAAAACTGAAACTATTGTATCCCTAATGGCTTTCAAATAAGGTATTGCTGATGAAGGTGGATGTACAAAATTTGAGCCCTCACCAGCAATGTTGAAAGCAAAGATTTGGAAGTAAGTAAAAACCACTTCAGTAAAAGGGTTAGAATTGATTGTTAATGTATCATAGGTTATATTATTATGTATGTATTGTTTAGTAGATTAGAATACACCACACCTGTCTTGCAGTATTTTTAGTTACCTGCGACCAAAGTGCTAATAATATAGTACCTATTTTTTAAAAGACTGACTTTATTTTAATGTTACCATGTTATGATTTTTTAAATTTATTAGTTCTAGTTATGATTATGGTGTTGTTAGGCTAATACCTTTTACTTGATATGATTTAATACTTGATGTTATTTTTAAAGTATAACTGATATACTGTATTACCAACATCACTTACTTTATCTAGACTTTTATTTTATTTTTGTTATTCATACAACTATTGGTTCTATTGGCTTCATGTGTTTTTTTTAAATATTTTTTTGTTTCTGTTAAAAAAAAATAATAAAAAAATAGTCTCTTAATGATTGTTTAATAATTATTAATTATTCATATTTTTTAATATCATAATTTATTATATAAACAAACCAAACCATTAATAGGTGAATATGCCTATTTTAATTTTTTTTTTCTTAAGATTTTTTTTCTTAAGATACTCAGCCTAGTTGGTTTGCAATTTATTAGGTTTTATAATTTCTTGATCATTAACCTTAAAGTAGGCACTGATTTCATTACTACTAAGCAAAAATGTAATTCAAATGTTATCTGTTATTGTAAATTAAAAAAATTTCTTTACATGTTTCTGTTTTATTTTACACTGATTCCAGTTTGCTTTATTCTTCAATAATACTAGATAAATGCTGTTATATTATTGCAAGATTAAAATCAATTTTACTTGGTTTAAATAAAATTACATGATTATATTAGTCTTATGTTAAGGATCAGTGTTGGGAAATATCTTAGACTATCTTCAATCATCTTTAGTCCTTATCACGAATCATTTTTGTTAATAATAATCAATAAATAAATACTTTGCTGACAACTAAATTGTTGTTGCTAATTGCTCAATGCAGTCAAATAGACTATTACAAACATACAAATAATGTAATTTAAACATAAATCCTGTATTATAAACGCTTATAATAATACGATAGGCCTATTTATGTTTTCATTACATTATCCATATTATGCATAAGGTAAGGCATTTCGCTATATAACGACGATACCGAAATTAAGTGAAGAAACAATAAACATGCTATAGTTATTACTACGGTTTTATTAAATTTGAACCGTTTAGTTGAGAAAATTCTCTATAATATTTTCGGGGAGTTTTCGAGGATTTCAGAAGATTATTCCGGGTAATTGTGCACAATTTCGGGGAATTTGGCCAATCCCTCCGGGTAATTTCGTCTACCGTCGTTGGCAACACTGCCCAGTTCTTTAGCGTTCAGTCTGGCGGAACGGCTACGCGCCGCTTGTCTGAAATGACAAAACTCTAAGTTTTAAAATGTGCTGTCAAACTTAAAATAACTAACCGATAATTTTCAAACTAATTTTTTAGCGTCCACCATGTTATATATTCTTTAATAAAAAAATATGCTGGAGATTTTGCTTAAACTAATTTGCTTTTTATAGTGATACATATTTTTAAGAACACGGTTTTATTAGTGAAATTGCGCGTGAGTCATCTTTAACCTGTCATTACAGCGAAAATAATAATAATAAAATTATTTCTTGTGGATGGATGACAGTTTGATTTTTTGTGATTAGTTAGGTATAAAACTCGTTTAATAATTCAAAAAAGTTAACGAGAAATCAATTTTGTTGTAACCTCTTGCAAACTTGAAAACGACAAGCGCTATACAAATTTACTTTGAGCAAACATTATCTGTGTTAAATTTTTAGGATACAGTGTACGGTATATATAATTATCAGTGTTTAGTGTTATTTTAATATTTAGGCCCTTTCAAATTTTATTATTATTTTATTCTGTTAGTAATTGACAAGATGGCCTTGGCCTTGCGTTTGCAATTGAAGAGGACATAGTTGAGCCAGTGACTACAACGCGCGTGTGGTCTCACCGCCGCCTTGTTGACAATCTGGATTTGAAAACTACTAAAACTTTCTTCGTAGTTAAAGTTTGATACGAGAGTACGATATTAGTATTACTTAAATAACACAATTAATTTAGGTTTAAAGAAATGTTGTCTAGTGTTTGTAGTTACCGAGTTTGCAAGGGTTTACAAAATAATGATTTCTCATTAGCTAGTTTGAAATATTAAATGAGTCTTATACCAAACTAAATCACAATAAATCAAACTGTCGTCCATATACAAGAAATAATGTTATTACTATTATTCTCGCTACTGTGATAGGTTAAAGACAACTCACGTTCAATTTCACTGATAAAAACATGTTCTTAAATACTTATATCACTATAAAAAACAAATTAGTTCAAGCAAAATATCCAGCATAATTTTTCTTAAAAAATATAACATGGTGGACACTAAAAAATTAGTTTGAAAATTATTGCTTAGTTTTGTATGTCTGTCAGCAAATTAAAACTCAGAGATTTGTCATTTCAGACAAGCGGCGCGTGGCCGTTCCACCAGTACCAAAGTATTTTATTCGGACTATAGTCACTGATAGTTTTTATAAGTTAAAATTCTCCGATTGACCTAGATTTTTCTTATTTATAATCAGTTAAGAAAGTACTTCCAAGTTAAACATTAAAAAGATTTTAATTCCCACTAAAAAAATTGAACTGTACCTTCTTACATTATTCCCAATTGTGAGTCACCGGATGTAAAATTTAGAGGAAGGCTGTGGAGGTATTGATGCGACGTTACCTATGTCGATTTTCCAGTTTAGCCCGTAAACCTCAGAGGTAAAGTTAGAATGGCTCGACTATAGTTAGTTATAGTTAACTGCAACCAGCTACAGCGATAAAAGTTTCTTATAAGCAATACCGTTATTTATTATGTTGCGTAAAATAATGCTTATTTCAACAGCTGGTGGAACGATCTCTCCAATGACGTCATCATGATACCTACCTTATGTTATTCTACTAACCTAGTGCAAGCGAGATAGTGAATATTCCCCACCATACTTCTCCTACGTCTATTGTGTTCAAAATATTATTTAGTTTCGCTGCTATTTTTATATAGTTTGCTCAATAGTGCTCATTTTATTGAAATTTAGGGATTTATAGTGTGTTTTATTTAATCATTGAGTTGTAGTGGTAAAAGATTGAGATATTATTAACAATAATAGAGCTTCTTCTATAATATTGGAATTTTACAATAACTTATCAGGTTATGTGCCGCGATTAAAATGTAAACAATCATTAAAATTTATTATGTTTCCATTATTTAATAATGAAAACATAATATTTAGAAGAAAAAAAATCAGCCGATTTTGTTCTGTCCGAGAACACAGTAATTAGAATTAGAAAATGCGGTAGGTATCACGACGAGGCTGTGCAGTAGACTGTGATCTCACATGGGCGATATCAGCTGGTATGATTATTCTATTAAATACTTGTAACTAAATCTACCAATCACGGAAGTATTTTCTAAGTACTGAAACCGAGATGTTTATTTTTTATCACGAATGTACAACTGTCGTTGGAGAGGGAAATCCATTGATGCGCATGCTCGAACCACACGCCCAGAACTATGACTTGTCAATAAGGGTAGGGGCCGTCCCTAAATTACGAAACGCCTGAAGGGGGAGAGGTTTTTTGGCAGCGTTATACGCCGTTACGGGGGAGGGTAGGAGTTCCATTACGCGTTATATAACTATTTAATCTCAACAATTTGTTTCAATTTATTCACTAAATTTGTTTTGTCTTAAATACAAGATTTTATATAGAATTTAAAGTTGGTAATATATTCTGCCCCCATTAGAAAACAATAGGAACAAAGTGTAAACAATGCCTTTATTTTAAATCAAAATATGCATGAAAGTGGATGAAACAAATTAGGGGAAGGGGTTGGTGATAGCGTTACGTAATTTTGGAGGGGGTTTAGTATTACCGTTACAAGTCCGATACTCGGGGGAAAGGGGGGGTCTGAAAAGGCCGATTTTAGCGTTACGTAATCTAGGGACGGCCCTTAAGAGTAGGCCTACTATGTAAATGCTGTAATCATTAGAATTGAGTCGAGGTAGACAAAACTTATTTCATAGTAAATTTATTGATTTTTAAATGGCATGTAATTTAGTCCTATTATACCAAAATGCGATAGCAAATTATACAAACAAATAGAAAATTAATCAAACATGTTGATTAAACTACTGAAAATTATATACGTTGTAATTTATGTAACAATAAATATAAATTATTTACTGCGAGGTCAACTTTCACCGGAAATCGTGAAAAATAATTTCCCTCCCAACAATTACACCCCGTTTCGCCCACTTTGCCTCTTCATGCCCTTACCTATCCAGTTTATTTATTAATGTAACTTCGAATTCTATTTTTATCTTCAATAAATTCATTTGTATGTTTATATAAATAAATAGAACTTTCGGGCTATAGTTCAAAAGTGATATTTGAAAACAATTTTTTCCAGTTTTTGTCATTTTCCGAGCGAATTTCAAAAGAACTATGCATTTTTTATTTCACTATCTGAAGGTAAAGAAGTCAACAAAAAGAATGATGGGTCGCAAGTTTAAAAACATAATCTTTTAAGTTCAAACTTTTCGGTTACAGTTTAGGCACGTTTTTCGGTTTTGTATGAAAAAAAGTTGTTTAATAAAATTGTACTACGAAAAAATTATAGCGTATTATGAACATAAAAAGATATATTTTCCCCACATTTAATGAAATAATAATAATAATTTGTCCAAGAGAAAAAAATTAAAAACCGAAAAATCAGTGTTCCCAATACTATCGAAAAATTTGAGGTTTTGTGAAAAAACTGTTTAGACAAAAGTTGTACAGTATTTAACTATTCACAACTTTTTAATTGAACTTTTTTCAATACGAGGTCAAGTTTTTCTGGAAATCGTGAAAAAGCATGTTCAACTCCTAAAAGTCCACCCCTACCCTGTTTCGGACCTCCGATCCCCTTTGGTCCATTTTCCTCAATTTCAATACTACTATTTCCCCCCTTTCACTAAGTTTCATGCTGTTCTAAATTTAGATTTTTTCAGAATGGATTAGCACCAGTCTAAGCATGTAAAAGTGAAAGAAAACTAAGTCAGAAGTATGTATTATGTAGTAAAGATCTAGAGCCACCAGGCTTCAGATGGGTACTCAGAAAAAGTAAATCATAACCGAGCGGAAATAATGCACATTAAGATTTATATGTTATTTTATTGGTGTAGTGTGAAAATAAATGTTACTTTCAGAATTTAAATCCTAACTGGGACAATCCTTTTTAATAATGAACTTAGTTGTCCTAGTTGTAAATGTCCCATAACAAACCTTTATTAAGTATAAAATGTACCGGTGATTGATGTCGGTAAACCACGACCACTATTCTCAGACCAAGGGGGAAAATTGTTTATGGTCTACTGAAATCTTACCATAAACGATACAATATTTGACTGTACTTATACCATAGACCTTCTATTATACAGTCCCGTCATACGGGCTGAGCTGGTCGTAGTTCTGGTTCAACGTGTCGGCTAGTTGTAAGGACTAAGGCCTCTTTCACACGATCCGGCGAGCGCCGTGCGGCGATCGCCTGATGCGGCGTTGGGCTATGGGAGTAGATAAGTCTCTCCACACGAGATCCGGCGCGCGCCGCACGGCGGAGACGCCGCGCGGCGCGCATATTCCCGCCGGACTCCCCTACGCCGGACATGCGGCGTCCACGCCGGACCACTCTGCGAAGGGCTATTGTTTCTTATTGAGGTTTTCACACGGTCCGGCGCGCGCCGCGCGGCCGAACCTCCAGTCCTTATACATTTTTACAAATACAACCATTGAAAAATATAAAACTATACTGATAAATGATCTTGAGTCTTCTTCAACCTAAATATATTAAATTTAGTAAACTAAAAAGAACAAAATGTATGAACTCAACTTAAAATAACAACAAATGACCTAATCAAGTTGTAATTTAAATGCTGAGCAATAAAAAAAACAAAAAAAATTTATTGAATAAAATAAAAAATGTATGTATATACATATAATATACATAACATTAATATACAGGGTGATCAACTCAAGGTGTCCACTATAGGGATCTTAGAAACTGATTATTTGACAGCAAAGTTTAAATAGGGAACATTACCTTAATTTTTATGGGTAATAAAAATCAGATTTTGGAATTTTGAAAAATGGCCTCCATTTTCCAATATGGCGGCCAACTTGAAAATGTCTTATGGAACACCCTATATTTCGTGGTATTTTCGGACAGAACACAATCTTTTTTCGCTTTTGTTTTTTGTATTTTTTTTACAAAATTTACCGTTTTCGAGTTAGGGGCCTCAGAAGTTTGATTTTCGAATTTCAAATATGGCCACCAAACTGAATATGGAAAACTCAGTATTTTATGCTGGATTTAGGTTAAAAAACAATATTTTGGAACTTTTTTATTCTTTGCAATTTTTTGATAAAAATACTGTTTTTGAGATAAAGGCTATCGAATATTTCCAGCCTTTATTTATCATTTTCTTCATTCAGCCGAGATGCATTGTATTTTGAGAGATTCGGCATGCTAAAAGTTAATTACATTTATCTCAAAAACGGTACATTTTATCAAAAAAATGCAAAGAATAAAAAAGTTCCAAAATTAAAATAGAACCATTTCCCGAAGTTTTGCCCACCTCTCGCGAAACACGCTATATATATTTAGCTATATATATCATGCCCAGGAGTAGGACCCTCGCCAGACTGCGCTGACGTGGCTGTCTCTCCCCCCTCAACTCATTACCCACCCTCCTAAAGAAATACGTCAGGCACTACGTCACGTATACGTCACTCACTCACTTCTCCCTAGTCCCTAGCCCTGCTCAGTCCGTACTCAGCGGCCTACCTGCCCAAAAGCTTTATGTATTTTTAATCATCTTCTTCCATCCATATTTATTGGTACCAAACACTGAGGCAGTAATTCTAATACCTAAATTCAATCATGCTCCTAGTTTGCGAATTAAATAAAACTGTTGTAATATGATATATTAATACATAAATCCAAGACAATTATGTCTTATTTTTAGATACGTAACTAATAAATATATGAACCAATTTTAAGACATTTGACATCTAGGTGTATTTATATGTAACTTTTGGTATTAATTATAAGTCTACTAGCGTACCCGTCGTGCGTTGCTGCGATTTCAGACGAAGACATTTTAAGATTACATCCAATCTATTTTACATTATTTTATTTAAAAAACAGTATCTAATTAAACATAAAAAATCTTTTCGCTTTCAAACATTTAATCGAGGGCTTTTTTATAAACAATATTGTTTGTTCTTCCGTTTTGTGTGTACACAAAAAGATTGGTTGGTTTTCCAATGCAGGAGCAGGCCACATAGAGTTGTCCATGTGAGAAACATGGATTTGTTAAGTCTAATCCACACACTTGCAGTGATTGTCCTTGAGATTTGTTTATAGTAATTGCGAAGGCAAGTCACAGGAAACTGCAAGCGTTAAAAATCAAACAGAATATCTGTCGGGATCATTGGAATCCGTAGCAATAAGACATCTTCTCCCTTGAATCTGCCATTTAACATGGACGCTTCTATTACATTGTTCATCAGTTTCTTTACTATTAGTCTTGTGCCGTTACATAATCGTGGAGGGTTGATATTTCTGAGAAGAATGATGGGCACACCTATTTTTAATTTTAAAATATGTGGTGGTACCCCTGGCAAATCAAGTGAATTCAAGAATTCTGTTGGATAATTTACAACTTCATCTTGATTCATCACCGTATCTATGGACATATACGTTGTTTCTTCGCCAGGTAATCCGTTTAGGATACTGTTATTGATCGCATTGACATCGTTGTTAGTTGCTGCTAATATAGCACGAACACTAAGCCACTGGTGATTTTGATGATTTTGCAGAATATTTGGAAAAACGTATTGTATTAATTCTTCTTTGGTTGATGTAAGAATAAGATTACAGAAGTTTGTTGGCAGTGTGACACATTGGGTGGATCTTTCAATTGCCATATTTCCATTCCCAATATCTAGCAATTGCTTTGAGAATAGTTTGGCGGAAGCATCTTCCTGTAGCTGAACTCGCATGTTTGTTTTAAGAGTTAATTTATTTACATGTCGCCATAACACCGATGATTTTAGGCATGCATTCAATTCATCTTTGGTGATGTTGCATATTGGTGTGTCAGTGTTTTGCAAATTCAATGGCAATTTCAATGCCGAATGCGCTGTTCGACCACCATCCAAAAGTGTTGCCGCAATTCCTGATGATGCAATTGCCAGTGCAATTTTATTCCTTGATCGGATGGTTGCCAATATGACTGAAATAAGAAAGGTTTTTCCTGTACCTCCGGGTGCATCCATGAAGTATAACCCGCCACTTTTATTTGTAATAGCTTGCATGATTGTGTCATATATAATACGTTGCTCAGGAAGCAATTTAGGAAGGTTATTCTCAACAAATGTACTGAAATCATTGACATCGAAGTGTGTTTCACGATGCAAATCACGATCATAAGCGCCATTTACCAGTCGATTTGGTGCACTCATTCCAAAATCCACCAATCCTTTGTTAGCGATAGCTAAACATAATTATATCCTCGACCGAAACCAACGCCTCATTATACACGTTTGGTGTGTATTGCATTTCCGGATTCGTTGCTCGCAAATGTTGTAGGATGTCTTCACTCATACATTCTTTGTACTTTTCCCAAAGAACTTTAGGATTGGATGGAAAACATGTTGTGAGTATTATTGCAAACAAAGTGCGTATTTGTTGTGGTTGAGCAGTATTCGATGCGTCAGCGAGCGTTGTGTCCCAATGGACATCGTTTTCAAGAAGATTTAACTTCTGGCAAGCTTCTCGATAGGTTAAACACACTTCACCATTTACTGATCTCAATTCTTCAAATGATCTAGGCCCACATACGTTAACCAATAGCAATCGCCAAACAGCTTCATTGCTACTCATGTAGCGTCCCAATTGATATCGTTCGATTTCATCTATTGGTACAGATGCATTTCTCACTCCAAAAACTGCCATATCGCTTCCTTTGTTGACATATTTACAAATGTATTTGATTGATTTCACTGAATTACAATACTCGACATTGATATGTGCTTTGAATGTCTTTGACAGTAACGGTGAATACGGCACAATCCACCGATTATCGACTTCAATGTCATTGTTGCGCACTTTTAGAGTTATTAATTTACCACCATCTTCCGTTGATCGTCTACGATATTGTGGATATCCATCATTTCCAGTGATAGTTTCACTGTGTAACTCTCTTGGATAGCGTTTAGTGCATTTCCCATCCTTCATGCAAGGGGAATTGTTGTTAAGCGCACCACATGGTCCATGAATCATGTTTTTGCTGACGACTTCAAATAAGCCGGGATCAATGTCAACATTAGGTATTTCTGCCGAAATAACTTCATCAATTTTGTCTGGTGTAATTTTGTTGATCAACCAGATCAAAATGTGTGCATGCGGTAATCCTCTTTTCTGCCATTCAACCGAACACATCCAACAGCGTGTCTCTCTAAAAACATGTTGTTTAACGATGAAATCTATCACTGATTTCAACTTTTGTTTGAAAACTCGTGCAATGATGTCATGACGATCCGGAGGCGATTGTCCAGGTAACAAAAGTTCCTTAATTTCATCCCAAGTAGGATTGCAAGTGAATGTAATAAACAAATCTGGACGGCCATATGCGTGGACATAAGTCATTGCGTCTTGTGCGTACTCATGCATGTGCCGTGGACTTTCTGTGAATGAAGCCGGTAGTATGACCATTTTCCCTACTTCATTGCAATTTCCATCAATAGCAATTGCATCACGTAGATGTACATATTCTTCTGAACGAAGTTTGGTTTGGTTCAGTCGAATAAACAGCAGTCGTTCTGTCTCAATTTTTGCATACATATCTACAATGTACTGACTAAACAACTGCCGACAT
This sequence comes from Stictocephala bisonia, assembly GCA_035578905.1. Classification (NCBI taxonomy): domain Eukaryota; kingdom Metazoa; phylum Arthropoda; class Insecta; order Hemiptera; family Membracidae; genus Stictocephala; species Stictocephala bisonia. Next base: position 816,053 of record JAQJVL010000274.1, on the reverse strand, counting down.
TTCAAAATGTGATTGTCAGTGTTGTCACAAATCATCAATCTATAAGAATAGTAGTTCATGGCACTCACTTTCTTATTGGTCTCCTCATCTGTTTGTGGGTTCCTCATTTTGATATTGAAGTGATACCCATCTTCTCCTAGTGGAAATAAGATTGGATATTGCAACGCGTCATATGATCTATGAGTTTCGGACACTCTATGAAGATTAGCATTTCTGCGATAAAGTACTATGTCACGTGAATTAAATTGTTCAATGACAATAGCTACTTCATTTATTGTTGGTGCGTTGTATCGTCTTTCGTGTTGTCCGACCGGTGTTTTGTCAGCCATAATGACAACAACGTGATCATCCGTTGGCATTCGCTCGAGGGCAGTCTTGAAAAGTCGAACTAATTCGTTATGTTGATCAAACAAATCTTGTAGTGAAGCAATGATTTTTTACTAGTTCCAGTATAAAATCGACAACGGTGATCAACTTGCTCATTAGTTGTTCCCATAAAATATATCTGGAGAAACTTGTGGTCTGAGTCCGGCAGTGGTAGAAGGGATCCAGTACGATGATAAATTTGCCCTTGAGCTTTAAAAGTTGGCATATAATTATCACAAATAATTTCAGTTGCACCGAACGATGTCATTTGGAAACATGAATTGTACTTGCAAATGTTTTTCAAGAAATGCTTCGACTGGGCAGTATCTCCAGATACCAACGAAGACAATGGTTCGGGTGGTATGTTCAATTCTGGCAATTCTACTTTACCACCAGCGCAGCACATTCCTGGTGGTTCAGTTTTGAACTTCAAAGTCCGGCAACATGTGTATACTTTGTCCATTTTCCCAATGACGATCCTTCTATGGGCACCGTAGTCATATTCAGGATTGTAGTTGAACGCAGCAAGACACAAATCAGCATATAGTGGCCGTCTGAATCAAGCATTACGCCATCGATTGCTGCCCAGTCTTGCTTCCCGTTGCTCGTTGGTTTCATTAGCTCGGGCTTCAGCAGTTTGTCTTCGATCAGCTTCTAGTCTTGCTTCTCTTTGCTCGTCAGTTTCTGAAGATCAAGCAGCCCTTTTCCTTCGTGCTTCAGGTGTGCATCGCCCTATACATTTCCTTTTGGGTGGCATAATTTTTATAGAAGACCCATCAAGAAGTAAAATTAACAAGTCGTGTAAGTTAGTTTATTTACAAGAAATCAAAACATAAAAATATAAACAGTTTAAAAAATTAACACATGGTTTAATTTAATTTTGACATATTTAAAACCCACAGCTGATATTCTTTTTATATTTGACTTATTATACCTTCATACATCCTGCTATTTGACTAACATTGAAACTTTAGAAGTCCAAGGGACGGAGCCCTGAGGGATTAAAGAAACGGGAATAGGACAGAAACCTTCCCTGGGGTATATAGAACAACTTCCCCAAGTTTCATGGCGATCGGCTGGACGGTATGGTAGCGAATAAAGGACAGACAAGCAGACAAACATACATTGGATTTTATAGATATAGATAACGATTACCAACCAGGCATATATTTAGCATAAAAAAAATAATGTATAAAAGTTATAACTGTTTAGTATATATAAGTTAATTATTGGCCTACATTCGGTAGCATTAGTATAGTTCTTTCTTGTCCCTAATATCATATAATACCTTTATATTCACGAAAAATAGATAAATCAGGTGGTATAACATTTTTTTTCCAAAACAAATAATATTTTATTACCATCAGAGACCAGTTCATAGTGAGTTAAGTGATAACAAACATATGAAAGTTAGTATAATTTTACTATACACAGGATTATCAACTCAAGGTGGCCACAGTTATTGGGATCTCAAAAAGTACTAATTTTACAACAAACTTTAACTTTATTTTTTTATGTTCATTACAATCTCATAGATCAAATTTTAAAATTCGGTCGCCATTTTCCAATTAGTGAACACCTTTAAAGTGACCCGTATTTTGCATGATGGATTTACGTTTTACTAGTGATTCTAATCATTTTTATTCCAGGTATTATTTTGATATACTTAACCGTTTCGATACTAGGAACGCTGAAAGTTTTAGAAAGCCTTATTTCAACAATTTATTAAGAGTCTGCAGAGGCTGTTAATAAATTTGACGGCCATTTTGGTTTTAATCCCATAAGAACAATGTTATTTTCTACTAACTGGACATACAATCACGTGTATCCAAACTAAATAGTTATTTTTAAACGGATTTTCCCAAACAAATTGCGTTTGATTGAGGATGAAATTGAGCATTGAAATTGCTTTTCGCATTCCTAATTAGTTTTATATAGTTTGTCCAAACAGCCGTGCGCCCTGAAGGATTAGAGCGACCCTCGCTCCCCCACTCGCAGGCACACACACACGCGCGGCCCGGCCACCTGCCGCTAATGGTCCTTCTATGAATCACCAACTAGTCCTTGTACTATAAAATCAATTTTTTTAACTGTTAACTTTACTTAATTTGTACTCTAATAACCAGTGCTGTCCTTAGCCTATGAGAGGCCTGGAGCAAAACTTTTTTGCGAGGCCTTTTTTTAGAAAGTGGTCTTTCCCAAAATTAGTTTGATATTATCACAAAAAAAGTGTGAATTTTGACTTTCGACCAACTCAAAACACACTAATTATCTACGTTATTTTTCACTTTTCATGGTTGAGTCTACTTTTATTTTTGATCCATACAGTAATTTTATAATTATGTAAAGAGTTGAACAAGAAATAATTATAATTTCAGACCATTATCTAAATTCTTTCATTTTTAGTTTAAAATAACTAAACCGTGAGGAAAATTTTTCAATGTATAATAATTAATATATAACATAACAGGAAATAAATTGAACTACTTAATTCAACTAGAAATCTGTTTATTCAAAACAATTAAACAAACAATCAACACTTCATAATGAATAATTATTGTATTCTCTCAATCTAGTAAAATATGTTAATTTTCCTATAGTAAAAATGATCCCAGCTGACGTCAGACTGACAGACCGTGTGGAGAGTGTTACAGGTAGAGGTAGTCGTGATCAGGCTCTGTGGTCGTCATGTAGTTAGTGTTCACATCTGAAAGTAGAAGCCTTGTAAAATGAGTGTTATATAAATAAATATATCCAACAAAACAGCTATAACACTTCAAATTTGTATAATTACTGTAGTGTATCTTTATACTACAAGTTGAAGTTACCATTTAGGAGTTATTTCATTCAAGTATTACCTAAATACAAAACAGCCAAATATTTCAAAGTCTAATAAAAAAGGACCATTAGCTGCTATTAAGTTGACAATATTACGACTCAGAAGTTCCTAAAAAAATTATAAACAAATAATAGACACAGTTGGAGTAATTAATTTATTTTAAAGTTACATTAAATGCAAACTGTATTCTTCAACTTAGACTCACCTCATGTGAACTGGTCTTTTCTTGCTTTCATTCCAGCGAAGTCGTCAATAATCTCATCAAAATTTATTTTAGCTGTCGTATCTGATTCAATTGATAACGTTGCCAAGGATGATAGCCTTTCTTGGCTCATGGACGATCTCAAATATGTCTTTATAAGTTTCAAGCGAGAAAAACTCCTTTCTGCGCTTGCTACAGTAACAGGTATAGTAAGTAAAATTCTATATGCAATGAATGAGTTGGGAAATGGATTTTGAATTCTGTTCATGAATCTCAAAATCCCTGCAGCTTCATCTTCACATCATCCGGGACCAGTTCACGAAGAACCTTGAGTTCGGAAAAAAGTTCACTTCCACAAACATCCTTTTCTTCTTCATAACGTAGGAACGATTCGAGGTCTATACACTTTTCAAACAACTTGTCTTCTTTGATTGATTTCAGTTCATGAACACTATATAAAAATCCAAACATTGTGTCATAACGGTCAATTTGATCAAACCTCCTTTTCAAGGACTCTGCCGCAGTATCTGCAATAACCAAAAAGTACTCTATTTTAAACACTTGTTCGGCAGATTCTGATGCCGGCTCATCTTCACCCTCATACTCAAACAGTCTTCTTTTCTTTCTCTGCCTCAGCTCTTTGAACTTTGGTTCTACGCCCAGAGATTCACTAAGTTCTCTTGCAACCAATGTTGTTTCCACAAAGCCTTCAATTCTAAACTTTTTGAAAAACTGCACTAGCCCCTTTAGTAATTGTGATGCAACTCCAAGGTGCATTTTTTCAGCCTGTAGTTTTTTGCTCACCGCATTTACTGCGAACAACACATCATACCATATGGATAGGGCTAGTAAAAACTCATAACTACTAAGTTCAATCATGAGTGATCTAGCTTCGCTGTTGGCTTTTGGATCCTCGGTGACCTCAACTAGCTCAACTAGTGCAGTATGAACTTCCTTAATCTGATACCGGAGGGCTTTTACGCTTTCTAGTTTACTTTCCCATCGTGTATCACAGCATCTTTTCACAGTAAGATTTGGTACATGTTTAATCAAAATTTCCCACCGCATTGTTGACGCCGAAAAAAACACATATAATCGTTGGACAACGCCAAAAAATGTCATGGCTTTAGGAGAACATTTAGCAGCATCACAAATTAAGAGGTTAAGGCTATGGCTGGCACACGGCATGTAAAAGGCTTTTGGATTTATTTCCAAAATTCATGCCTGTACGCCAGAGTGGACACCTTTCATGTTAGAGCCATTGTCATAGCCTTGTCCTCTACAGTTTTTTATGTCCAATCCAATTTCATCCAGCTCTTGAAGCAGAACATCAGTTAGATTTTCCCCTGTTGTAGACTTAACGTCTAAGAAACAAAGAAAATGTTCTTCAACGCTTACACCCTCATTTACCCTCTGAAGAGAACTTGCATTGATATCGACCCTTACAAATCTTATCACAAGGGATAACTGCTCCTTGTGGCTCAGGTCAGGTGTGCAGTCTAACATTACTGAAAAATACTTAGTCGCTTTTATGTCTGAAACATTTTTGGATTTTACCTTGTCAGATAGCAGCTTTATTAATTCATTCTGAATGTTTGTCCCTAGGTAATGGTCATGAATTTCAGACGTTCGAATTCGCCTAACATGCTCTTGAATGACGGGATCGAACGTAGCTAACATTTCAATAAGTCCCAAAAAATTGCCATTGTTTCGCTCGAATAGTTTGCTGTTTGATTCTCTGAAAGCAATATTGTGTTCTGCTAAGTATTTAATAACATTAACAATTCTTTTGAGTACTTCGCGCCAGTGTTCTTTTTCTTTATTTATCATTTCCCTGTGCGCCTTATCAACTGTCAACGCTTTGTTTAAACGTATTTCACATTCTTTCCACTTTCTAACATTCTCGCCATGCTTTTGTGATGTCTCATGGGTTTCAAGCCCTCTGCCAAGATGTGCCCAATCACTATACCCTTCACAAGCTAATTGAGATCCTGTGTTACTACCAAATAACTTACAGCAAAAACAATACGCCTTGTCACTAGTTTTACTGTACACAAGCCATTGCCTATGCACCTCTTCTCCATTACTCATGGATCTTTTGTAATAATTGGCAGAAAAATGTCTTTTTTCTGAATTTTTAGGAAAATTAAAATTAGTTACTTGTAAAGGACCTTTTTGTATGATTTCATCAAATTTAGCAGCTGTTAATGAAACAGGCCAAACACCTGGATCGTTCGTGTCATAAACTAATTCTTGATCTTCGTTAGAAATTGAGGGGCTTTTAGGAACTTCAGCAGGCTCTGAGGCTGAAGCTGAAGGAGAAGGATTCCCAGAGTGGAAAAAATCAATTACTTCATTATTACTTGAACTTGGAATAGATGATATATCAATTTCAGTTTGCTTATCTACGATACTCACGCCTTCTTCAGCTCCATCTTGTTTTAAAAACTTAACTAGTGCACCTTGTTGAGATTTTAGAAACTTTTCACGTTTTTCCTTTTTTTCATAACCACTTTCAAATTTCCTAAACTTATCTCTTTCTCTGGACATGATTGGAAATTTAATGTAAGTTATTACAAGATTTCACAGGGCAAACACAACAATATGCGCAACAACACTTGATCACGATGCAACTATTGAGAACGTTGGCACTGAACTGACTGAACTGCCGTCGGCTCGGCGGGAGGGGCGGAATCGAGGAGTGGGGAGTGGAGATCATGTTGTGACAGGCTCGTTGGTCTGTCGGTGGTGCGTTGTCACTGGCGCGTCGGCGCGCATGACTCACATTCAGTTACTCACCAGCAGGTGCGGAGCTTGGGGTACTGTCACTAGTCACTTCACCGCTACTATCAAACGATGTTTTGTTTGGTTGCGGCTATTTCGTTTGTAACTTTGTAATTATGCAATAATTACTGTGCATAAATACATTTCCTCAGCGCGAGGCCTGGAGCGGCTGCTCCACTTGCTCCACCCTAAGGACGGCACTGCTAATAACTGAATTCTAAATATTATTCCTCGCAAAATGAGTCCAAACACGGTACAATTGTGACAACTCTAAGGGGTTTTATGGTTAGTAGGTTACAAAATTATGAAAAAATAAACTAAATCATAAATAATATAACATAGAACAAATACCAAGAGTAAAATAATAATTATTACAAATTCATTTTGAAAGTTACTGTATAATAACTAAAAACCAATAAAATAATATTTTAAATCATAAAACTAACACAAACATATTTACATAACCATCCTGTAATCACCATCCTTCTCGTTAAGGAGGCTTCTTACGAGAGTCTTATAACATTTCCGACGTATGCAAAAACAATAAACTAAATCAGAATCAAGATAACAGGGAACGTAAACTGAAGTAAAACAAAATAAAAATAATTACTAATTCGTTATGTTACTTACAATAACTGTAAAATCTAGAAAATAATATTATTAAACTAACGCGAGCATATTTAAATAGCAACATAGCCAAGGAGGTTTCTTAAATGGGTCTTCATAAAATTCAACGTATGCCAAACAATAAATAAATAAATTCAAAGTCAATGTAACAAGGAACGTTTACTAAGAATAAAATTATTACAAGCGTATTTCCACAGACATCCAATGTTAAGCCAAAAAACAATTTTTATAAAAATGTAACTTACTATGCCAATACGGAAGTTAATTTAGAAAGGTGAAGCTGGAAAATTTACATACAGATGAAAGACACAACAGAGGGTAAGGAAAGGTCACTTACTTATTTTAAAATTTCGCATCCAAAGTCGTCGTCAGTGTTACTGTCACTGTCACTTTCTGAGTCTGTATCACCAGGACACAAGTTTATGATGAATTCACAAACACTCAGATCCTTGAGCCCCACTCGCAAAATGAGTCCAAACACGGTTTTAGTAGGTTTATAAATCTTACGGTTTATAAACCCACTAAAACCCCTTAGAGTTGTTACAATTGTACCATGTTTGGACTCATTTTGCGAGGAATAATATTTAGAATTCAATTATTAGAGTACAAATTAAGTAAAGTTAACAGTTTAAAAAAATTGATTTTGTAGTACAAGGACTAGTTGGTGATTCATAGAAGGACCAGGTGGCCGGGCCGCGTGTGTGTGTGTGTGACTGCGAGTGGGGGAGCGAGGGTCGCTCTAATCCTTCAGGGCGCACGGCTGTTTGGACAAACTATAGAATAAAATAGGGGATAGGCGAAAGAGCAACCACCATGAGTAATTATTTCCGGCTATGTTTTTCCTCAGTATGGCGCAGTGTTGCCAAACTGCCTCCTGTACTGTTTGGCCTGGCTTCTGCCTGGAACTCCGTTGGACCGACCTGCTGAGTGTAGTTGGTTATTGTTAGGGTTGCCATAAATGTTCATAGTAAAATACGGACACCAGATTTACTTGGAGGTCTATTCAATTTTATTAATATCAAGCATATTTTTATTTGATAAAAATTGTAATTTCTCAGTTAATAGTTGTTCAATCTTAAAAATGTTTATATAATAATTTATAGACATAAATTCTCAAACTTTTTTGTAACTTAAAAGTTTTTAGTAAAATTTAAGGTTACTAAGATATTTGGCTTAAAACATTTAAAATGGCCGCCATTTTGAAAAAGATTGTTGTAAAAAAATGAAATTTAAATAATACATGGACACTATAAAGATCAACTTTCATACCAATTTTCATGGTTTTATCTTAAATAACTATTGAGATAATATGTTTTTAGTAATCACACATACAGACAGATAGTCGGATAATGGAGCGAGATAGACGATTTGTACACATGAAATTGTTTGTTTGTTTTAACCCAAGGTCCTGCATAAACATTGAATTTATTTCATTTAAAGGCATGTCTTCTAATAGTTTAGGTAACAAATTTTGTAAAAAGTTGAAATATGATGCTCCGTTTAGTCTATTTGGCAAAAATATAGGTCCTGACAATTTATCTCCAATAATCCCTATCCACACATTAAGAGAAAAACGTACTTGGTGTCTGCATTGTGATGTATCATGAGGGTTGAAATCAGCCCAAAAGTGGTTGTTATGGTAATTGAAAATACCTTCTCTTGAAAATCCTGCCTCATCGGTAAACAAAATACTTGACAGAAATAGTGGAATAAAAGCAATTTTTCCTAAAAACAATTGACACAGATTAATTCTAGGCTAGAAGTCTCTTTCAGAAAGACTTTGGATTCCTGAATCCATTGTATTGTATCCATATCATCCATGGAATATGATATGGATACAATTTTTGATCTTTCAAAATACACCACGCAGAGGTTTTTGACATTCCTTCTACCTGTAACAACTTTCTGACATTCGTACTAGGGTTTCCTTCGATGACATTTAATATTCTTTCTTGAGCTCTAAAAGTTATCACTGAAACTGGACGACCCAATTTTTCAACTTTAGCAAAAGTTCCACGCTCCCTCAGGGACCTATGAACAGTTACAAACGTTTCTCAGTGAGGAGTTCTTCGATGATGAAATCTTTCTTCATAGAGTCGTACTGCCTAGCGTGAATTTCCATTAGCCAATCCATAAATAAAATGAAAGTCTGATAATTCTTCATTTGAATAAATAGGCATTTTGGTTCATGAAGAAACTGAATAAGATAATATATTAATACCAGTGCAACCACAAAAACTATCTCAAGAACCCCTTAACATCACTGTTTTTCTTTAGTAATGTACTCCAATCAATAACAAATAAAAATAGGTGTTTTCCAACAACGAACTATATAATATACATTCAGCTAATAATCATTGACTGTATGTATTTTTAACTTCCAAATCAGCTGTAAAAATCTATTAAGCACTAAACTAATTTTTAGTAAATAAATGTCATTTTACTAAAGTTTTCAATTTTATTAATATCAAGCATATTTTTATTTGATAAAAATTGTAATTTCTCAGTTAATAGTTGTTCAATCTTAAAACTTTTTATATAATAATTTATAGAAATATATTCTTAAAATTTTTTGTAACTTAAAAGTTTTTAGTAAAATTTAAGGTTAATAAGATATTTGGCTTTAAAAATTTTAAATGGCCGCCATTTTGTAAAAGATTCTTGTAAAAAAATAAAATTTAAATAGTACATGAACACTATAAAGATCAACATTCATACCAATTATCATGGTTTTATCTTAAATAACTTTTGAGATATTACGTTTTTAGTAAAAAACACATACAGACAGATAGGTAGGGTACAGACAGAGGATAATGGAGGGAGATAGACGATTTGTACACATGACATTTTTTGTTTGTTTTAACCCAAGGAATGACCTCCAGAAGTTTGGCTGGTTACTTACGGGACACTCTGTATATTACTACTGTTGGCAATCGTCAATCATGAGAGGTTGTGTGTTGTATGATGACTCATATATTATGCATAATTATACTATCACATACTTCTCTCCCTTTAAACAAAAACAAAAAAAGTTTGTTTAACCCTTGAACTTGGCCGAAAATAAGTGTGAACATTCTGAAAGAGTGTTGGAATTTGCTCTTTCTCTACTCAGTACATCAGCATCAGTTGAATGAGTTTTTTCACTAATTAAAAATGTCTGGACACCCGATCGGAATAGATTGTCATTAGAGAGGGTCGAAGCTATTCTGAGCATCAAAGTTTACAGTGATATGTCATGTATTGAATTGTTTAAGCCAATAAAATCAATGGTTCTTTACTAAAAATGTAATCTATACAGAAAAATATGACTGGTTTCAGCCTTTAGCCAGTGCAACTAGACGTATGGCAGCCCTACATAGCTCATGCGATAGTTACTCTGCTTTTCGGCGCTCGCTAATTAAGACTGTGTTATTAAAACTGCCCACATATAAACGTGTCCTTAATTTATAATGCTGTTTTTCCAGATTACGTGGAAGTTCGAATGAAATTCGTACATAGCGTAGAACTAAAGATGTAATTAATTTGGATGTTGAAGCAAATAATGTTAAATTAACTAATATTTCATGGAATAATTAGCGTTGTTTTCACAAACATTGATAGTCAGAACAAATTGATAGTCCGGACAGGCCCTTGCAAACACATATTTGGGTTACCACGACCGTACTGTACTATGGTAATGACCCTCCTACCCAACCAAATAAGTACAGTGGTTACAAATACGATGATAAAGGCTCTCCCACCCACTCATACACCTACGGTGATAAAGCCTTCCCACCCACTAATCACATGCAATGATAAAGCCCCTCCCACCCACTCATACACCTACAGTGATAAAGCCCCTCCCACCCACCCATACACCTACATTGATAAATGTCCTTCCACCCACTCATACACATACGGTGATAAAGGCCCTCCCACCCACCCATATACCTATGAGGATAAATTATAAATATTTAATCCAACGCATTTTAATATTTTATTTAGTTTTAAAAAGAGCGGCGATGGTGTGCAGTTTGCGTGAAGGATTGTCATTTTTCTGAACTTTAACAGAATTAATGTAACTACGTTTTTTTTTTTTATTATTGTTATGTTATTTTATATATTTGTGTTCGGGGGGACTATATAACTTCCTAAAGTTTCATAATGATAGGATGAATGGTGTAGTAATGCATAGAGGAAAAGACACATACAAGTACACTCGTTTTTATACACACAGATCAAATTAAACTTCTACTGAATACAAACTTAATTCTAACATTATGAAATATCTATAATCTCATGAACATTATAAACATCGCCTTAGAGCTGTTAAAATATTATAAATACCATTATTTACGTTTGAACATCTGTTACTTTCAGATTCATCTAGAAATCTCTATGCTGCTCAGCTCTACTATTTAATAATGAACATATTTTTAAATTAACAGTCTCTACTTTTAGTCACAATGATATAGTCTGTAGTAGTACGAACGCTATAATTATTTATATTAGACTCGTATCATATACTAGCTGTTTACCCGTGTCTTACTACAGGATTAACATATACACAGTAATTTTTTAGTTTATTAATGGTAGCTTCGCGTGCCAACCTGTCACTCCCTTTTATAACATAAAATTAACTGATAAATTATTAAAATGTAGTAAAAGGAGATTCAAGTTATTATAACTTTTGATAACAATTAATTACAGAATAGGTAAATTAATACAAGAGTACAATTTTGAAATTTGGACTGAACGTAGATATAACCATGTCAACCCCCAAAAAATCTAAGATTTTTACAGTTCCAATGAATAGGGTTTAATTTTAGCGGTTGAAAATATAAATTTTGCCATAATAAAAACATAGGCGACTCGGCTGTACAAAACATGATTTCGCTCTTACATTCTTACTTGCTAATGAGACACCGACACAACGTTGTGCACATTTTAAGGCGAATATGAATGATGATATGTGTGTAGGATGAGTGTAGTCTGGTTACTAACTGAGTTCAACTATTCCTCAGAATGACAATTTATTAATAGCCCAACAGACAGGGCAACTAAGGGACCTACAGCTTTATGTAGACTCCGAACCACGTAGTGTTGGTCTGATTTACAGCTAACTGACAAGTCTGACACTCAGTTCTCTCTCCTACACAATATCCGAACCCTTACTACCATCCAACATGGACACCACAGACTTCTCTTGTAATGTCCACGTCGATGGCAACCGTTAAGCGGACGCAATGGGTATTAAGAGGACCGATCATTGAACCTATCGACTACAATTTCCTAAACACTTTGTCTCCAAGTAGCTCGGTAACAGATCTGAGCCACCAGATTCCAACGTTCGTTGAAGCAAGAAAACTAAATTTAAGGTACACATGTGGCATATCGTTTTGTACAGGAAGAAACAAGTATTATAATGGTAAATATTTATTATAACGTGGTTGTGAGAGATAATTTATATAAGCGTTAAAATGAAAACCTCATTTTAGTTCATTAAAAACCCGTGACATTAAATTTTCAAGAAGCGAGGAAATTTTTTATTTCTTGGTCAGGTAAATTTGACCAGCGTAAAAAAGTTTTGTAGCTAACCAAAGTAATTAATGAATCCACCAGAAATGTTTTCAGAATTATAGTTTTTCTTACAATAGGGCATAAAAGTGAAAAATTAGCATTTCAGTGCTCAGAATAAAAACTTTTTTATTATCAGGCTGGACGAAATAGTATTCTGAAAGCATAGGTTTTTGGAGCATACAATTCTCTACAACTTTTAAATTTTATACAAGTCAGTTTCTAAATATTATAGTTTTTGTATAATTGCTGGTTTTATATTTTAAAAAAGTAACTAGTTTTGTGAAATAATTAAGTCATGAAACATGGTGGTCGTCAGTGTTATCCATACAAATATAAAAAGGACGTCAAGATTCTCTGAGGTACTGAACTGAGTGCCCCAGTGTAGTATTCCAAGATTAAAAACTTCAACGCCAACTGAAATGGAGACACAGTTGAAGAGTCTGTTTAAATGTTTGGACTGGGCTCGCTCTATTTCCCGTTCACACACTACGCAGGTAATTGCCTCGTGTAGACATGAGGGGGGAGTGACGTCATCAAATTACGTCACAAGTCTAATTTCCGAGATGGCCAGTTGAGTCGCATGAATCAGGGGGTATAAAATTGTTTATAATGGTTCCTACTAGGTTGCTCTACCTCCGCTCCGATTTTTACTGTCTTCAATTTTCTGGCTGGGATGGGACTGTCTGGTATAATAATAATCCTTTATTGTCGTAAAACTGTGGTACAGCATTGACAACCTCATTTTACAGCTAAATGCCAAGTCGGTACTAATACTATCTTAATTTAAGTACATTTAAAATAAATTTAGGGCAGGCATTTATAATTACAAGCACAACAGAACCTAATATATGTACATTATGTAATAGTTTTATAACAAAATTTAAATAATACAAGGATTGATACAATCAATAACAAGGCAAATCTAACAAGGACCATAGATAAAAACATCGAGAACATGAAATACTTCTAATGAAATCTAAATATAAGATTAAAATTCTATTAAACCCAAACTCAGAAATTCGTTAATTGAGTAAAAGCGGTTATTGAGTAACCAGCAATAAAACTTACATTTAAACTCTTTCGGTGAATACTTATTAATTAAATGTATAACTTTGTTGTATACTTTGATTGAGATCACCGGGTGACTGGATAAGCTTTTAATCAACCTATGAAAACCAACAGTGCCTTTATTGTTGTTACGGGTTTCATAACTAGAATTTTGTCTCACGTGTTATTAGTGAATTAGTTCTCTAATGACTAAAATTATATTGTACTATGTCAATAACAGATATAGGTTTATGACTGTTTGAACTTTTGTGACAATAAACAGAGGCTTACAGTGTTCTAGTAGGTCTGAATTCGTAATTATTCTAATTATATATTTTTTTAAGAATCAAAACTTCAGACACTCTGCTACAGTTACCCCACAGAATAAGCAATCAGAGATTGAAAATATGCAAAGTATGCATACCTTACATAACTGCTACTAACACACAAAACGTGAGACGTGTTATCAAATATATAATGCTTGACAACTTAGTTGTTAAATAATCTATATGAGGTTCCCATGTTAATTGATGATCAAAGTGTATTCCTAAAAACTTTATGCTCATGACATTTTCAATTTTATTTACTATGCCTTTTTCACTGTCTACTGATATTAAGCTAAATATAATTTGTTTAGTTTTCTCTTCATTTAAAAGGAAACCAATTGAAAGAAACCACTTAGAAGCTGTGAGTAATGTAGTTTTGGTGTTTTCAATAAGTTGGTCAAAACTACTTGAGATGTTTACGAAAGTAGTATCGTGTGCATAGAGCGATCTGGAGTTTACAGAAAGAGGTACCGTAAGTCATTAATACATATCAAAAAAAGAAGTGGGCCCAATATGGAGCCCTGAGGCACCCCCCACTCCACCTTCATCTCATCAGACCACTGACCCTGCAGGAACACCCTTTGGCGACAGTTTTTAAGTTAAGATTTAAAAAAATAAGAGGAGCTTCACAGACTCTGTAGTAATTAAGTTTCTCTACCATAATATCGTGACTAACACAATCGAATGCACGGCTTAAATATTAAAAGGTGGCTTGAGCAAAGACCTTACTTTCAAAGGCAGTCAAAATTTCCCTCACTAGAACATCCATAGCATCACCAGTGGATCGACCTTTTCTGAACTCGTATTGTTCCAAACAGAGATAGTTATTACTTTAAAAAAACTACTTAACTGATCGTAAACTAAAGTCTCTAATAACTTCCCAATTACAGGAATTATTGAGACAGGACGGTAACTCCTTGGTTGAGTGTATGATCCTTTTCTTAAAATGGGACACACTCTAGACATTTTCAATTGGTCAGGGAAAATTCCTTCTTTTAAAAGAGCATTAAAACATATACATAGGAGCTCAACAATTGCTACCTATTATAGATTTCAATACATTATTTGATAAGTCATAAACCACACAACTATTAGAATTTGTAAGTATTTTGGCTGCTTTCATAACATCTGATTGACTGATAACTTGTCTCCTAAACTTAATATTACTCAGAACCTCCAATTTATTTTTATTTAACAACTCCTTACAAGTAACAGCTTTTTTATATAAATTAATATGTGACTTAATTTATTTTACAAAGTTAATAAAATAGTTATTAAAATCATCAGGAGTGATGTCTAATTTTCCCTCCTGTTTTGGTCCAAAATAGTTGTTTTTAATTAGTTTCCATGCAGCCCTACTCTTGTTTTTGCTTTGTTCTAAAAGATTTGAATTATATACACATTTAGAATCTCTAATTTCTTTTTTGCTTTTTTAGGTGTTTAAAATTATTTTCAACTTACCCATTTATGTTATACTTCCTAAGATTACTTAAAAACAACAATCTTTCTTTCATCATAACTAATTGAACTGTATACCATTTATTACTCTTATTAGCAAATACATTTTTGTTTGCTTTCTTAATTACCTTAAAATAACTGAAGTTTTTTAATAAAACTTTGAAAAAAACATTCAAATATGCAATCAGCGTTGTTGCTCCTAGAAGCATAGACCTTCTATTATATAATAGAAGGTCTATGCTAGAAGGTCTATCTATGCTTATACTATATATCAGTATAATATTGTACTTATATTGTAATTAATTTGCGTTGTGTGACGTTCACTTGTGGTGTATTTATACTAACTGTAAAAAGTCAGATTACACCAGTGGCGTAAATAGGAATGACATGTGGGGGGTGATAGGGGGTTTGGGGGGCGCAACTCAAAGGGGGGTCCGGGGGTACTCCCCCGGAAAATTTTTTGAAAATATATTTGCTAAATAGTGGTTTTTGATGTTTTTTGAACGTCAGCAAAATTTTTGTGTTTTAATTATGCCAGACATATTTGGGTTATTCCTGTATTTTAGATAAAATAGTTGATTTTGTGTAAACGTTTAGTAAAATTGAAATTTTGGCCAACGAAACATATTTTGTAATATCGGGGCAAGAGGTCTGTTAACATACAGAAATTAGCAGTCTCAAAAATAAAAACAATTGAAAAATTAAAGAAATGAGACCACTTTGAAATGAGACCACACACTTTGATACTATTTAAGTTTACAACTTCTTGGTTGCCTTCTTCTCAATCTTTAGTACATTATGAAAAATGTTAGTTATTTATCAAGGTGTAAAAAATAACTTCCAATACAGCATTAAACAATTTATTAAGCTTCACACTTATCTCTCAAACTTGAGAACTAGATTACAAAGTCAATCTTTCTTGGTTTTTTTCCAAAGTCGTCTATCACCTCGTCAACAGTGATTCCAATTTCTCTATGAATTGATAACATCGCCAGTCCATTGAGTCGTGTCTATAACAAATTATAATTATTATAATAATATTCAAGTTATAAAGATATATTTTGTTTCATCAAAATGTATACACTTTCTTTTAACTACTTGAACAATCTAATAAAAGAGTTTTTATTTATGGCTGGCTGAACAAGATGTTGTTATCAGAACTTAACTTGATGAAAGTTGGGCAGATCCTATTAAGTTTGATATTTTTAAAATCCACAAGTAGTAGCTTTTGATACTGACAGCGAATAATATGCATTGGCTAAGTATCGATAACCTATTCTATAAAATCTTACATCTGATTCAAAGTTAAAATAGTATAAATAAACTTTATAAATGAGTTACACTTACTTGTCCAGTAGAGTTCCTGAGGTATGTTTTAATTCTCTTTAATGTAGAAAAGGTCCTCTCTGGAGTGCATGTCGTTACAGGCATTGTGCACAGGATTTTCAACAGCTGGTATATGGAGGGGTACAATGTTTTTTCACACGCATCGAGGCTGGAAAGAGCCGACTTCAAAGCTGTCTGATTTTTGGTTCTGTTGATTTCTTTTCTCCACATATTCAGTTTCACATAGATGTCTTCGGTGTTAGAGAAAACGTCCTTTGCATAAAACTGAACTAAAGCGTCCAGCTTAGTTTTCGTTTCATTGTTGGGCTCCCGATCGAACAAGCATTGGAACCCCTCAAAAACTGCTTTGTGTTTTTTGAATCTTTCCTCGAGTTGTTGAATGAAAAATTCAATAAACGGGAGGAATAGATTGATTCTAAAGTGTTCTTCTACTCGATCATGTTCAGTTAGGTCTTTGGACATACTTGCTTGTGCATTACTTCTATTCATTTGTCTCCCACATAGTCTCGGAATTTTCACCTCGATACCTAAGTCTAATGCAAGGGCTTTCACTTGATTGAAAATAAGGCGAAACTCTTCCTCGGCTTTCAATCGCTTAAGACTCAACTCTGATATTAAGTCTTCAGCCATTACAACAGCCTCTTTTAAGTCCAATGTTTCCCTTTGCAATTCCTTGCACAACGGCATTCCGAAAGCAAAAACATTAGAGATAACATGTACAGCAACGACAAAATCTATGTTTAGTATTGCCCACTTCAAGCTGTTTGCTCCTGATCCGTCCTTCCAAGAGGAAATTACATCCAAAGATTCCAGGATGAAATCAAGAATATGCATAAAATCTCGAACTGCATCATACTTCGCCACCCATCGCGTGGCACACAACCTTTTTAAGGTTTTTACATTTGGATCCATTTCTGATTTTTCAATGACATCGTTTAGGATAGCTTGTCTTTTGGGTGTGTTGAAAAACACGTAACATTTTTCGATTGTACCGAGACAGTTGCTTATATCAGGGACCTCACATGCTCTAGTTACTGCTAAGTTTAGCGAGTGGGCCGCACAATGTACATACAAAGCCAATGGATGTTTGTCTTGCACAAATTTGTTGACACCGTTGTACTGACCGGACATTGCTGATGCCCCATCATAACCTTGTCCTCTTAAACCATTCATGTTCAACCCAAAGCTGTTTAAACTATTTAAAATTGTTTCTGCCAAGGCTTTTCCTGTGAGTTCAGTTGTTGGTACGAACTGCAGAAATTGTTCTTTTACAGTGTGTGTGTGATTTTCGGTGTTCACTTCAACATACCGAACGCACAAAGAAATCTGTTCCACGTTGGAAACATCACTAGTTTCGTCTGCCAGCACTGAGAAATAAGTCGCATTATTCACTTCCTCAACAAGTTTTGTCTGTATAACGCGATTACAAGATTCAATTATTTCATTTTGTAACAGAGGCGAAAGGTATTTAATTTTTCCACTCCCGTCTAACATGTCTTTCAGAGCTTTGTCACCTTGGCTTCTGTACCTCAAAAGAGCTTTGAAGTTCCCTTCATTCTTTTCACTACACAAAAACTCCGTCTCAACATTTCCAGAGTCCCTGTGTCCCCTCAAGGCAAGCTCTTGCCGTCCACACAATATTATGGTTTCAATTACCGGTTTTAGGTTTCGTCTATTCTTAAGGATAGCGTCGTTGCGTGCTGTATTAACTTGATTGATTATCTCCAACGACCTGTTTTCCAGAGTCTTTTTTAAATTTTGAAAATCTGTAATGCACGCATTGTGATATTCGGTATGAGCGTGGCTTTTAAATACCTCTTGGGATTTCACCCAGTTCGTGAATTTATTTTTCACCAATGACCCAAGTTCTTGGCTATTTATTCCTGCTCCGTGTTTGGCAAATAGGAAACAGAATTTACAGAAAGCTCCTTCTTCTTTTTCCGAGTAAACAAGCCACAGATATTTGCTTAACCACGAATGCTGGAATTTTAACTTTCGTTTCTGAAATTTCTCCAGCACAGGAAACTTGTAGGTGGAGGGGGGTTGCCAAAACGTTTGAATAAGCTTAACTTTGTCCTCGTCTTGTATGACTTTGTTTAAAAAAAAGGCCTATGTCATTCGGGTTAAAAGTTGTTGTGTCGTCAGTTACTGATGAACTTGAACAGGATGAACTTACTGCAGGTAGTAAAGGCTGTTGAAGTTGAACAGGTTCACTACTTTCAGGTTCAGCCGAAGAACAGTCCTCTACTTTTCTAGTTTTGAACATGTCCGATATTAAACACTGGCCTTTTCGTTTGGCCACCATTATTCAACAAAAATAACGCCAATACGCACAGGCTATCTGGTAAACATGACAACAGGTTGAAAACTATAATAATTTAAAATAATAATCCACCGTCATTTAAAACCACAGTCGATTACTGTCAATAGCAGTAATTACCCGCACACTCAACAACACTGGTCACTGAAGCGAAAATACGACGAACCGAACAGGTGTCAGGTAGAGGGACTTATGAGTTATGATGGGAAGTAGAGCGATAGCAGGGAGCTATTTTTAGAAACATTCGTGAGTCGGTGAGTCACATCCCTCTCCCTCCACTACCCGATAGTGGCATTGTTTCCCTCCAGCCGGTGTTTACGCGACCACTGTTTTACTTCTCACATGTGTGTGTTAGTATGGAGCGTTTTCGTACAAAAAGAAATCCCGCTAGCTGCACAAACAACATTCTTGGACTATAAAACTGTGAATAAACTTAAAAAATGCATTAAAACTCAAATCAAAACTCAAGTAGCACATGTTCATTTAGCAACAATATTTCGCAACAGTTTTTGGTTTGAGTTTTTTACCACGAATCTATTAAAAGGTTTTTAAACATGACATCAAAAATAATGATAACAAATGTTGTAGGGTACTCAATAGTCGGTAACCACTGACTATATCCCTTTTTTTGTTTTTTAATATGAAATTCGCTTTTGTTACGCAGGACTCCTTCTGCGTACGGGCTTTTTTTTTAGTCTTTGGGGGGTGATAGATCACCCTGATCACCCCCCGTATTTACGCCACTGGATTACACTAATTAACAATACAAAAGAAATTTATTCACAAAGAGAAATATATTCTATAAAGTACATAAAAAGAATTAAACTAAAAAAATGGCTAGACATAAATTATACATTTAACACAATTCCAACAATTATTTCATACAAAAATGAAACAATAACACAAAATATATGTTTTGTTAAAATAATAGTTTTTCTGCAAAACATTAGATTCAACCAGCTGTTATTGAATTTAGAAAAAATAATATTCTCCAATAGTATATTGTACATGGGGACACCCCTGCACACTTCGCGTGCCAACCGCGACTCTCGCTGCGCTCGATACACCTCAGCCTTCGGCCTTGACATGTGACTTTTGACTAAAAATAATAGTAGATAAACTGTATAGCATTAAATCACAATATTAAATGTATTTACAGTATTTCACTTACATTACTTGCGTTGCTATCTATATTAGTACAAATACCTAACAATGGTATAACCCTTAATTTATACACATACAATAAATATCTCATCTAATAGGAGTATTTATGCCTGTGATTTTGTTAGTTAGTGAGGCCCGTGACCACAGCTGGTTTAAACTGCATTACATTTACATGGGACTACACTAGCACTCTACAATGGAGCACAAAAAACTGATATTTTGAAACTCAAAATTTAACATTGGATGGGAAATCTATCTATATATATAAAAGGCAAAGCCCTTACTCACTCACTCATCACTAATTCTCCAACTTCCCATGTAGGTAGAGAGCTGAAATTTTGTACACTGTTTCTTTAGAACTTAAATAGGACAACTAAAGTATTTTCATCTTGATAAAGTACTCCTAAGGGGTATAAAGCACCCTTAAAAGATTGGTCCATAAGGATAACATTGGGTTGATTTTAGTAAATTAGTAACAGCTGTTTTGTAAATAAATAAACATGTCTATTTTGAATGTTTGACATTATACTATTTAATATTTTACTATGAGTTTAATCTTCAGCTGTTAAACAAAAATAAATGAAATGAACACTCTTGAAATAGGCTAAATAGGTGGCAAAGCAATTAGTGTGAGTGAGATACTGTAACTAAATTTAATATTGTGATTTTATGTTATATAGTTAATCTCCTATTTTTTGTATTGAATAGTTACATGCCGAGGCCGAAGGCCGAGGTGTATCAATTGCAACGAGCATCGGGGTTGGCATGTGAAGCGTGTAGGGGTGTCCTCTTGGCAGCTGTGTTTGAACAAATGTCAGGGATAGAGGTAAACATTGACTAAAGAAAATATAAATACTGTAAATTACAATAATTATTTACTGAGCAAAAGCTTGGTTCACCTGGTACTTGGGTGCAATCATTGCCATGATTCATTTGAATAAATAAAACATGTGTAAACCAAACACAGCAAAACTAAAATGGAAATACAACAAACTATGTTGTTCTTATTCATTTTAAATATTTTGGTCGTAGAAAACGTTTTAATTTTCTTCCGTAAATCTAAACTGAGCTTTTTGTTAATTTTTTATTTTGTATTTCTTTTATCTCTGACGCATGACCTTAGTAAAAGAATAGGAAGAGACATGTTGACCTTCACGCCGGTGGGCAAGATGCTCGATGCAGAGGCTGACGGATCTCTGATTAGAAAACGCACCTAACTGAAGCTTCAGCCGTTTCTGTAGGAACAAAAAATTTATCGGGAAATCACACTTGGGATTATTTTTGTATTTATTATGATTTTATCGTTTTTAAAGCAATAAAACACCCCAGTAGTAATTTTTTTTATTTATTAAAAATTCTTAGTGACGATTAGGGTATTTGAGTTACAGTTAGTGATTAGTTACAGTTTGTAGTGTTATTCAAACCTAGGTGTTCTTCTTTCTTCAAAATGTCAGTTAGTATAGTAATACATTTAATAATCTATATATATAAAAGGCAAAGCCCTCACTGATTGACTCACTCATCACTAATTCTCCAACTTCCCATCTAGGTAGAGAGCTGAAATTTTGTACACTGTTTCTTTAGACCTTAAATAGGACAACTAAAGTATTTTCATCTTGATAAAGTACTCCTAAGGGGTAGAAACCACCCTTAAAAGATTTCTCCATAAGGATAACATTGAGTTGATTTTAGTAAATTAATAACAGCTGGTTTGTAAATAAATAAACATGTCTATTTTGAATGTTTGACATTATACTCAGTTACTCAAATACTATTGATGCATTTTTAATATTTTACTATGAGTTTAATCTTCAGCTGTTAAATAAAAATAAATTTAATGAACATGGTTGAAATGGGCTAAATAGGTGGCAAAGCAATTAGTGTGAGTGAGATACTGTAACTAAATTTAATATTGTGATTTTACGTTATATAGTTAATCTCCTATTTTTTGCATTGAATAGTTACATGCCGAGGCCGAAGGCCGAGGTGTATCGATTGCAGCGAGCATCGGGGTTGGCATGCGAAGCATGCAGGGGTGTCCCCTAGTCTGAGTATAAAATCAATGGTATTACTTAGCCTATTTCAAACGCGTCCATTTCATTTGTTTTACACAGCTGAAGATTACACTTTTAGTGCATAGTATAATGACAAACATACAAAATAAACATGTTTATTTACAAAACAGCTGTTCATAATATACTATAAACAACCCAATGTTATTCTTATGGAAAAAAAGAAATTTTGAGTTTTTAGGGGCTGTTTGTACTCCTTAGCAGGGCCGCCCAGAGGGGGGGGGGCAAAAGGGGCAAATTGCCCCGGGGCCACACAGACTTAGTTCACAGGGGGG
The DNA here is from genome assembly GCA_035578905.1 of Stictocephala bisonia. Lineage (NCBI taxonomy): Eukaryota > Metazoa > Arthropoda > Insecta > Hemiptera > Membracidae > Stictocephala > Stictocephala bisonia. The sequence continues at coordinate 793,667 of JAQJVL010000274.1, read as the reverse complement.
GCCACATTCCATGCAACAAAAAAGAAAATACTTAATAATCTACTAGATAAGAAACGATTCAGGCCTGTATCAAAAGTGATATTAGGCCAGATAAGTCTTCCAGTTTTAGTTTTAAAACGTTTAAACTAAACCATTTGTTTTATAGCAACCAGGGAGCCTTTTGGAGCAAGTTGTACACTGGTGTTTGAAGTTTGTCAGCGGTCAACATAGTGGTGTGACAGCATACGCGCTGGTTGGTGTGTGACTGCAACTGTACCCCTCGCCAGTTGTCTTGTTTGCGAACAAGTGTAAAGTCATGCAGCTTGTGAACACACCAAAATATGAAATCCAGTTTGCGAACATATAAATATACTTGAGTGGTGTGGATAGTGGGCCACCTCTATGAGATGTCCTGTTTTCGTACACTATTTATATAAAACATGTCAAAAGACCCACTAACTTTACATTTGTATTACTCAAAACTCCGTTTTTGGACGTGTTTAATACAAGGTGGACAAGAACGTTTCTGTACGAGTATGTTTTATTTTTTAACTTTAATTTCAAAACTATATACTACTTCAAACAAAATTGTTATACTTGTCCTAAATTCAACTCTATCTTGGCTTTTAGTGGTAGGAAAATCAATCGCTTGGTCACGTTATTATCCTTACAAAACCATTAGTTATGATATATTATTATTATACACAAGATAATACAGCAATTGCGAATTGATTTGATTTGTATTTGTAGTGATTTGTTGATTCAGCTTTCATCCTTATTTTGTATTTTTTCACAAATTCTGTTTATGTAGATAAACAATCTTGATTTAGTATTTCGAAAATCCCTTGACTCATCGTAGCAAAATAATAGATCTATATAACGTGAAAACGAATGATCAGTAACCTGCTGCCTAAGTATGCAAATTAATAAATTGTAATAAAAAAGTGGAAGTCTAAGAATAACACAATTAAATAAGCAAACAAAATTAAAGTAAACACATTTTAAAAAGGTCGAAAAGTCTTTATGAGAAAAGGTTCTTACAAACTTGGTTTCAAAGCTGGCAGTAGGCGGCGGCACTCCGTTCGAACGTGGTAACGTTGCACTCTTTCCTCTTTGCAGTAATTTAGTGCAATTTTTCAATATATGCACTAAATTTAATAAATAGTAGTCGTATTTCAGTAGTAACTGTGTTTTGCACCCAAAAAGCACGCAGGCAAAATATACAATGTTGTAACAACGTGGCTGGAAGAGTTCAATTAATTGTCATGAAGGGTAGATCGGGGACATTGTCAATCATTAGTCTGTTTGTTTATTGTCGTCCAGTAAAGAAATATTTTGTTATTGTTGTATCTTATAGAGTGATATTTCTGTAATTTAATGCGTTCTTTTGGATTTCCTAGTAAAGTACTATAATTATCAATTAATTTAATTTGCTATGATTCATATTCCATTTCCAGATTTTGAGAGAACAAAAAGCTAAAGTTTAGGCCCAGTAATTTATGGTAACGTTTTATTGAAATCAATAAAAATAGGCTATAAATGTTTCAATATAATATTGTAATATACTGCAAAGTAAATTATATATTTTTACAGTATATAAAGAATAAATTAACGATAAAACCACTAACAGTACCTAGATACCTACATATAGTACATTTCTAGGTACTTAAATCTGGTAAATATGCATACAACATCACCGCTCGCTTACCGGATGTGCAACAATATGTGTGTATGATGCATTACATTCAACTTGCCCTACGCTATCGCGGGAGGAATTGCGTGGCATAATCTTGTCTAAAAATTATAATTTTGTAACTTTCTGTACTATCCGGATTCACCTTCCATCATATTTAACCGGTTAACCAGAGTTTACTGTACATGCAATTTTTTTACTTTCTCTCTACTGTAATGTTTCCTTTGACATTTTAAATTTACTAGTTATTATAACATGGATGTTCGTAAAGACATTTTACCAAAATATTATGACATAGGTCTTAATGAAAAGAGAAGCTCTTAAGTACACCGTTAATAGATAAAACATCTTCATCATTGTTAAGATTTATACAACTCCTTTTGAATAATATTTATTTTGTGACATTTAACTTGTTGTAACTCTTTTATTGTCTGGTTTAATTTACCCTGAAACTGTAACAGGAACAGGGGTGTATTCTCAACATACTCAGTAGAGTAGCTCTTGATTAAAAACCATTTATGCCCACGTACGAGTTTTTCCCAAACAAATAGCATAATTGATTAAAGTTGTCATTCATTAACATAACAAATCTACGACCAATCAAAATAGTTTTCATAACTGTTTACTGTCACTGACGAACGAGTAAGCCATTTATATTTTTGACAATCATTAATAGAGTATTTATTTATTGTTTATTACGTGATAAGTGAAATTAACTAAGATTGAACCACTGTACGTGTAATGTTGAGCGGGAGGGTCAATACCACTGTTCGTGAATAGGTGTGTGGGTGTGTCAATACCACTGTCATTGTACGGACGTGTACACTGTGGTGTACATAAACGATATAGTGTCCAATTTGACAGACATAAATTTTACTGTGTTTTATGGTGAGAAAATTGAGTTAGTACAAAATGCCTTTTATGCCTGTGAAATAAAAATTGAATAGTTTTATAAAGTTTAGCACAAAGACAAACTAAAATCACGAGTATAAACTAGATGTTTTAATGTCCAACATAAATAAGCTACGTACCCAGTGGTCTACAACCTGTTTTGAAAACAATAACCTCAACTCTCAGTTGGCTGTTTTTAAAGCACTAGATGTTCGCGCTCGCCAAATTATTTTACTTCCTAAACATTCGGCCACTCTCAGTATAAACTTGCTCTTTAGCTAGCGAAGCCAAGTGGCCTATACAAATTTATTGGCCCCTCCCTCCCTCACCCACAGCTAATATCATTGGCGAGGATGGCTCCTCAACTGGCAATCGAAGAGCTGCTGCGCCCAACTATGCAACTGACTGTGGCATTGCTTGGTTCGTTATTATTTATTTAATATTAAAGAATAGCAGTTTTGTTATAAGAGATTGGTGTTATTGTAGCGGTAATACTTAAGGAAATGTTTAAAAAGTATATGATAATTAGAGAAAAACTTACCGGAGCTTCGCAGCTAGCCCTGAGAAAACGTCCATGAACAAGAATCTTAATTACAATAGTAATCTAACGAAAGAGATGGTAAGAATATTGTAGAATGTGCTAAAAATAAAATATCAATTATAGTATATTTGACAATCAGAGTAAATATTTTGAAGTGAAGGAAGGGGCCACATGGTAAACTTTGCCCCGGGGCCACCAAAAGTCTCTGGGCGGGCCTGCTCCTTAGGAGTGAAAAATCCTTTCTTAGTGTGCCTCTAGGGCATAAGATAAACATATGTACTAAATTTCATGTCTCTGTCTAAAATGGTTTTTGCTGGGCGATGTTGAATCAGTCAGTGAGTGAGTCAGGACTTCTTTTTATATATTTAAAAAGATAAGGCATAAATACAAAATTTGCCAACAACAAGTGTGTTGGTAGAATGAATTGATGTTTTACCATTCATTGAAGAAATTATTAATTGAAATCATTACATATTAGTATAGACGGGTTATTATTATCGTAGACCTTCTATTATACCGGTGATATATAGACGAAACCCAAGCAGAAAACAAATGTTATACTTTGGAAAAAAAAGAAAACATACATATACAAATCTGATCGGCTGACACAGCTTGAATGAGAATTACTGGGTTGGGACAGAAAAGCCAAGGCGCCTGTTCCATTCCAAACGCCTTGTGGAACAGCAATAAATGAGCAGAATGAGACGTTGCTTGAAATTGAAAAAAGTCAATTCATTCAAGAAATAAACAAACAAATTTTTTTAGTCTTCTGTATTCGGTATATTCTGTTGTTCATGTTAAGGCTACTTGAAGCATTTATCTCAGTATCTGCCTTCTGCAATGTAATTTTTTACCATTAGTGAATGTTCGAGAGTTTAATTGGTTTGTTTGCTATTAGGGATTTGACAGAAAGGAGCTTTATTGCCAATTTAACTAAAACTAGTCTAGGTTTGATTGTTAGTGTTTTGTATTATTATCAATATGTCTTCAGAAATTGTCATTGGCTGGGAACTAATGTTTCACTCAGTACAGGAAGCTATTAAATCCAAGCAAGACATTCTTATTTCACTTATTCATTGGGCATTAATAAAATCTAGGTTTAGGTGCATAGGATTAGGAGATGACGTAAGTATTGCAAACTATTGAGAGATTAATTTATCATCTAGGCCTAGGAATATTGACCACATAACATATAAAAACAATAGTAATCCTAGGTTTACAAGGGTTTTATTCACTATTAGACAACATATTACTTACCTGATCTTGATTTCTCCCTCAATGAGTAGAGTAGCTAGATAGATGCATCAGTTTTTTTTTATTGAAACAAATTTGATTTGGTAATTATACACTTTCTTGACACCTCTGAAAATATGATTTCTTGTTGAAAAAGTTGAGAAATATGAGTTTATCCCTTGAGGAGGTTGATTTCATCTGCGGAAAACTCGTTTTTTACCAAAAAATAAAAAAAATAGTTTTTTATCTGATAGGCTAGTGGAAAAAACCAACTTTTAAATCTACTTTTCGACAATTTTTTTTCTTTCACATGTTTTTTTATGCTGAACACAAATATATTATTTGTTCAGCATAAATGCTGCAATTAAATTTTTTAATCAGCCCGAAAAATGCATTTTTTACTGACCTAACCAAACATAACCTAACTTATCCTAGTTGTCTATTTACTCAAAAAAATTTGTAATTTGTGTTAAATTCGAGTGTTTGGCCTCCATGATGGCCCATTGGCCGTCTCTTCGGTGGGGATATAGGTGAATTCGGTTTTCGTGATTAATAGTTGTTGTATATAATGATCACGTTAATAGCCGCTAATCAGGATTCGCCGCAAAAGTAGTTTTTCTATTTTATCTGGAGAAATAATTATAATAAACAAAAATAGTGTTCAAATTTGTATTCAGTGCAAAAAACTACATCAAAATTATAAAAAGATCATTACAATACCATTTTAATTAACACGGGAGTAGTCGCGCCCGCGGCAGATTGCCGCACAATAATATATTTTGCTCGTAACTGCGGGAATTTTTTTTCCGAGGTTGGCAGCCCGTCTAATCCTCACGGCGACTGTCTCCTACGTGACCTTGGGTGGTTCTGGCCGCTAGTGTGTGCCTGGAGCTTGCCGTGAAGTGATTTCTAAGCGTTTGTCAGTTTTGTGAGCAATTTGCTCACGCGCAACTAGTCTCGTTAGTCGAATATCAAACTGTTGTCTGCGCTTATATATTGTATATTTTGTGTCATTTATTTGTATGTACGGGTTTTTTTTTAATTATTTAGTATATTTAATTATTCAGTAATGAATTACGAAAAGGAGCAGGAACGAATTAGGAATATCCAATTTGCAAAGAGCATACATCATCAAGGTGTACTAGATGTGCTGAGGACGGAGGAATGGACACTGACTAACTTTGATTTATAATCTTTGTACACATACAAAAGTAACACTGTAACAATTTTCATTCCACCTAATGTCCACTAATAAATAAAATAGAGTAAGTATAACTCTTTCATTGTCTTGCATATTATTTACCTCTTTACAAATAATAAAATGTAATAATAAATGTACTATAGTTAAATAACATAGAAGAAGGTATGATTATAAAAAGATAAATATTAAATATTTAAAAGCTAAAACAAACTGTTTGCAGTGAAAGAAGCCATAAAATGCGCGTGAGCAAATTGCTCACGCGCGACTACTGGCGTTCTGCATGTGGCGCGACTACTCCCGTGTTAACAGATATATGACCAAAATACTAAAAGTTGTGAGATTGGTTTTTTTCAAATTTTTTGATAAAATATGTGTTTTCCGCTGAATAAAAAGCATATCTCATGAAAATACAGCCAATTCTAGATCCATTTCAAGCAACAATTTCCAATTTCGTTTGGTGGCAAGAAACTGCATAAAAATACCTTTGATTTATAGCCTACAAAAGAAAAAAAATATAGACGACACAACAATATAGACATTTTTAAGGTGGCTTTTACAGCATTCCTTCAGTTCTGCCCAGTCTTCAGTATCATTTGATTTGTGAAGTCTCTTCAATTTCTGTTCTTTCCATTGTTGATAGCTATTACTGTATAAGGACTTTGACTTGGATTGATAGATTTATTGTTTGGTTTTATCATGTATGCCTATTTTTAAAGAATCTTTCATTATTATATAATAATAGAAGGTTTTTTTTATTCAATAATTTATTTTTATTTCCAAGAATTTCTTTAGTTATTAATTTTGCATTGAGCAATACGTCATGTAAACCACACTCAAAATCAAATGTTTGTTTTGATATAGCTTCATTAAATAAGGCTTCCATTTTTACGTTTTTAGCTAGTTTTAAGTACTTATTTACTGACATATTTGATCAAGAGGACTTTCTTCTGTGATTTACTAAAACCTTTTATTGTAATTTTCAGTTATTTATGTATTTATCTACACTTATCTTCCATTGAGAAATTTATGTTATTTACTTTCCTTTTAGACTTGGTTTGAAACGAATAATACTTTTTATCATATTCAAGTTTGTTGTGATTGAAATTATGATATTATTTGGTATAATATTAATCTTTCTGGTCGACAAAATGTCTTATGTAAATTAGTCGTCAGCTGCTGCTTGTTTTTATTGTCTTATTCTGAGAAATGTAAACAAAAATAAATTTAGAGGTCCACCACAGTACGTATATGGGAGGGTGGGTGGGTTAATACCACAGTACGTGTATGGGAGGAGCGGTTGGGTCAATAACACAGTACGTGTATGGGAGGGTGGATGGGTCAATACCACAGTACGTGTATGGGAGGGCGGATAGGTCAATCCCACAGTACGTTTATGGGAGGGCGGGTGGGTCAGTACAATGCTATATACCCTCCCACTCATATACGTACAATGGTATGTACCCTCCTACCCACCCAAACACGTACAATGGTATGTACCCTCCCACTCATATACGTACAATGGTATTGACCCACCCGCTCGCCCATACACGTACAGTAATATGACCCATCCATACAAGTACAGTGGTGTATTGCTCTTGTACATAAATTAAACATCAATAAATGTAATAAAAATAAAATATTAATTTTAAATATAATCACCACACAAATTATATGAAACCCTGATAATGATCTCTTGAAGGAGTTAGTTCCTTAAAAATCCAGTAATCATTAGAGAAAATAAGCACTTTTAAATAAGTATAAATCAGCTGAGTTAACTACAGTTTATTATAACTTGTGTGGTTTACCGAGACACTTGCCAGGCGAAACGCAGTAGACTAATTGGAGTGAGGGGAGCCGCTGAGTCAGTGTGTGCGATATGGTAAATAAAATTATCTGAAATTTAAATTCCTGTTTACAACTTGACTTAACTTTGTTATTGTTAAAAGATAAATAATTATTTATTTGTTTATAGATATATTGATTATATCATAATTTGATTTATTGATTTTTAAGCCAATTAATGTGCCTATTTCTAGAGCAGACTTTGCAAAGACAGCATAATATGTTGTTTTTATTTTAGCAATAAGAGGTTTCAATTCAAATTAATAATGTAAACAACCTTTCTGATTGGCTGTTATAATAAATGTAAACAAACAACTAAGGAGGCGAAAATAAAATCTTTTCTACACAGAGACTCGACCGGCAACATGACTAACTAAGAGATCAGTCATTTGGTGAAGGGGTATAACAGTGGTGGGACTGCCCTCCCCTCCACTCTTAGTAATATTCCCCTTACGCACAGGCCAAGTGCCTCGGTAAACCTTGCAAGTTATACCACAGTATAATAACATACAATAGCGACACTTTCATTGCAGCGCTGTGGAACAAGCAACGCTAGTGCTTCTACTAGCAGTAGTATAACAACTAACCACACTTAACATTGTGTTACATTGTGTCTTGCAAAGAAGTGGAATAATAACAATAGATAAAGTGACATGACAGATTGTAGACATAAGTTATTTTGACTTACTAATAACAGCTGTAGGTGTAAATAGTGCACCAAAATGCGCTTCTCTGCTCCCGCCGCTAGGAGCACTAGCGTTGTGCTTGTCACCATTTTTTAATGGAGTGTTGCTCTTGTATCTTATTATACTTTGCTATTAACTCAGCCTAACAACATACAGTCATAACACTTCCATTGTAGTGATGTAAAGTTAGTGCAACGCTAGCGCTCCAAGTTGTCAATTATCACAACTACTCTGCATTAGCGTGTATTATGTGATCTTCAAAGAAGTGGAGTAATATTAAAAGAAATAGTACAGTGGAAGATTATTTATCACCAGTCATTTACTAATGCTAATGTACTTTTCACCAATGGAGTGTTGCAACACTATGTTACTAGACTGTGCTATCAGTGGCAGATCTAGGATTTAGCCAAGGGGGGGGGGGTTAAGTTTGCATATGTTGCAATTCCGATTTGCAAATTCTTAAATAGATTTTATAAAAAAAATATTACAAATATTTTGTTTGATGTTTTCACCTATATGTAAAGCAAACCCAATGTGCATTATGATAGCGTTTTAAATGATACCTCATACACAAATTTTGGTCAATAAATAACAAAAAAAATTGAATTCGTAAATAACATTGTTCTTATGGGATTACAACCAAAATGGCGGACAGCCTCTGCAGACTCTTTAAAGTATTTGAAACCAAACTGATCCGAAAATGGATGACTCCCTAATTCCCTCATTACTTTTGCACCCAATAGTATTACCAAATGACCATTTTTCAACTATCATAAAGAAACATAATAATGTCTTACTTCAACTTGAAATTTACTTGATACTTAGTAAAGCAGCGCTTACACCAAATGTTGGCAACAATTGTTGACAACAATGTTGGCAAATATCTAGAATGGTCAACATTTATTTTATTAGAATGGACAACAAATCAACTCTTTTTTGCACTACTAGCAACAGCCGATATAGGGTAATTACACTGCGTCGGCCAACCATGTACGCTGGACAATGGAAAGGGAAGTGTTGCCAACATTGTTGTGGGTCACTTAAAGCCCGTCAACATTGTTGGCAACAAATATTGACAACACTCTGATCTTTATTGTCTACTGGTGGGTAGTGTTGTGAACACTTTTCGGTTTAGACAACAATGTTGGCAACAAATGATGTCAAAAATTTTAGAACGATTTACGTAAATGCTGACAAACGTTGTTGGCAACAATGTTAAAAAACCAATTTTTCACAACAATGTTAAAATGTCAACAATGTTAAAAAAGTGTTAAATACATTTTCTTTACATATAATATTTTAGATTACAAATTACTTATATATTTTGATTATCAACTAATAAGATGTAATCTAATTTAATGACATCTTTAATAAATACTCTTCATATATGTACGAATAAAAAGTATATTACAATACAATATATATTATTAAAAGTACAAAAAAGTTAGTGCTTAAAAACTTTTAAACAATCACATCAACACAATCAAACAAATCTTAATATTAATAATAAATAACAATATAAATGGTGACATGACGGTTTTTGAAATGATGTTTGAAAACCAAACATAGTTTAATATTGAAAATACAACTAAAATATTCCATAATTTTGTCATTTTATTTTGTAGATAATGCTTCTCATGTGACCACCATTTGCATCTATAAAGGCTTGCCATATTTTTTGCAAACTTGCAGTTACTAGATTCGACATGCCAGAATGCCTAAAAGGTTAAACTTTTAAGCTCTATTGCAAGAAAATTTTAAGTCTTAGATGTTGTGAAATCAAGTATCCCATAAACAACTGATGTAAAAAAGTCATGAGTGTCCGGATGTGTGGCAAATAGCCCCATTCTGCTGAAACCAAATTTGTCAAAGAATAACTGCAGCACCAAACAGTCCCCAAGTAATCATTGCCTCACAGTGGGCTGCCAATGGCAACATATTAATAATGGGTTGTCCACGGGCTAAAACATGCGTTTCTAATTCAACTGAATGGTTCGTAATAGTTATCGTATTACAAGTCTCGTTTAATAGATGGAGACCTGATCTAGTGGGGCATAAGTTGATATTTTGAGTTTTTGAACTTAAAATTGCAGAGAATAAGATTTTAAGTTTTACATATTTAACTGAACAATTTATAAAAATACTCAATTCTTTTTACAAAACCAACTAATGATCCACTAGATCAGATATTCATCTATCAAATGACAAATCAAGTGTTATGATACGACAATTATTACGGGCCGAATCATTGAAATAGAAACCTGTCATCCTTCGGGGTTGTTTTTTGTGGAGTGAAACGGCCCCGAAGGGGGTTTGCTCTGTGTCGTCTGCGACTGGTAATGGAGCATTGACGTTTTAATACGACTGCCTATTTATTTCTGGGTTGGCCACAGGTTATAATTTGGAAAATATTAAAACTTTTATTTTCTATTTCACAAATTTATCCAGATAGTTAACAACATATAATTATTTTATTTAACAAATTAAAATTGTGTAATAAACCTTTGTGTGCTATTACTAAGGTATGATTGCTGGAAATGTTTAAACATTTTGTAAATAAAAACTTCATAAATTTTTAATTGGTAAATCCTAAACCATTTTCATATACTTTAATCCAGTTATTAACTTAAAGCAGTTAGGTGTCTAACACACTATAAAACTTATAAAAAACATATATACAACTTAATTAACTTATAAAAATAGAACCCCAGCTTTTTTACATTGTTCAAAGATTGGCTGAGCTTTTTGGAACAAATAAAAAATGCTAACAGAGGTTGTCAGGTAGTAAATAATTAAAAATAAAAGGAGAGAAATAAGTTTGTTCTGATATAGCATAGTTAAGTAGTAAATAAGTAATCTTGTCTTTTTCAATCAATTAGGCATATTATTTAGTTATTGTCTGAACTATTTTCCAGAGTACATTTACAGTGGATGAACCTGGAAGTGAGTTGCTTCCGAAATGCTGGAACAAACAGAACACATATGCCATCAAGTACACATTGGACAGTCAGCTGTTTGTGCTTCGCGGAGTTATAGTGGATGATGAACTTATCCTTAATTTAGTGGTAATTTATTTATAAAGTTACTTCGTTATTGTTTACCTAATATCCAATAATTTTCAAGAAATAAAAATCCCAAGTTGTTTGCTTACCTCTAGTTTGACTGGCTTATGACTAATACCTAACTACAAGACTGTGGCTAGAGAATGAGGATACAGGCACATCTAGAGGATGAAAAGTACCCATAGCCTGCACCCCATGCCATAGGGTTATGAGTTCATTCACTCTATTAATTCTATACTAAGTGATGACTGTCTTATTTGATGTATACAACTAAAAGTATAAATCTTAATGTATAATGAGTACCTTAAATTCGTTGTCATTCCATCACTTGACAAAGGCTAAATAAATTTCCTTGATCTTTTTTTTAAAGTTTCATAATTTTTCGTACAATGTTCTTCAGGGAAGGAAAATGAAAAAAATCACGAGGAAATTAGAAACTTTTTGAAAATTAATCTTGGAGTTTTCATTTGATTTGTTTACTTATAAAAGAAATGTAAGGAAAATTTGAAACGTGTGATGTAAATGTTTCTGCAACTTATTTGCATTTGTTTGTATAAACATATGTTGTATTTTATTTCTTGGTGAGAAAGTGGTCACTGAAATAAACTTTTGCATTCAGTCAAAAATTAATATTAGTTGTATGAAATGTTGGTATTTAAAGTAATTTTATATTAAGATATTTACCAGCATTTCATACAGTGTATTAATTTTTGACTGAATGCAATGTCAACGTTATTTATATTGTAATCCCAATCATCGTATGGGTTAAAAGTTGTAGAGTTCACTCCCGAGGAGGTTTCTGGTGTGGTTTTATTCACATTTTACTCTATGTCTCTGCCCAAATAGCCTTTTAAGTTTCAGTACTATTTTTATGGAGTTATTTTATTTATTTAAGTAATCATCATATGTTAAAAAAAACACAAATAAATTAGAAACTTTTGAAACACGCCCAAGAAGGCTATCAGGTTAAAGGTATTTTTCTCTCGATTCCTAATTTACCATCATATTTTAGAAAAGGCTAAGTTTGTAGGCTCTACTGCTTCCAAAACCAAAATTCGTTGTCATACAGTCTATATATCTCGGTGAGACTGTAGGCCGAGATCCACAAATGGGGCTGCACAGTGTCTTGGCGAAGCCGCAGGCATAGTTGCACAGGGGGCTAAAGGCAGAGTTCCTAAGTGAGGCTGCAGGCTGAACTTCCTTCACGAGCGCAGGGAGTAACGGAGTTGGCACGCGAAGCTACCATAATTAAACTAAAGCATTACTGTTTATATGTTAATCACGTAGCAAAGCATGGGTAAATAGCTAGTATGTAATAAAAACTAGAATGTAATTAATCAAGATGAGCATTTGGCCAGTCAGAGCAAGTCATCTGCCTATGTAAAACTTTAATAATAAATAAAACAAACTTTATACATTCTGTATATGGCAATTAATATTTTTTGCCGACCTACATAATGATATAATTATGAAGGTGGCCCAATAAAACATCATCCTAGCAAGGTTTTATATAATTTATTGGGCTATTAATTAATAGTCCTTTCTGAGCAAAGTCGAACTCAGTTAGTAACAATGACTACTAATGAAGTATGAATAGATAGTTCAATATATTGTGTTCTTAAAATAGAGCTTTTATGTGCTCCTTAGTTGTCTAAAGATTTTTATACTATGCTTTATGACCATATGTCAAAGAATTTACGGAAAAGATAGGCAGAGTGTTAAAAAAGCATAGTATAAACCGTCTACTAAAATAAAACAATTGTTATGTCTGACTAAAGAAAGATTTTATGCTTCAAACTCCTGGTGTTTACTTTAATAAATGTAGCTGCGGCAGGGGCTATGTGAAAGAAACTGTGTACTGGTCTCAAGTAGGTTAAAAGAACATATCAGGTGCACTACAAATTTTGATATAGAACATTCTGCAGTTGCCGATCATTTGTTTCAAGCTAAACATGCAATAGAATTTGGCAAAGTAAGCATTTTAGCAAATTCAGATAATTATTTTGAAAGGACATTTTAGAGCCTACAGAAATTAGAAAACACAATGACAATTTTAAAAAAGATAAAGAAATAGAACTAAGTACAACATGGAAACGAATTTTAAGCAAATTAGAGTACAGTGCTTAACAGGAGGTCAGCAGTCTTGACCCACCAAAGAAAGTCTAGAACATACCAGTGGTCAGAGCCAGGGAGGACTGGAACGTTATGGAAGTCACCAGAACACCCCCTCCACCACCAATTTTAACAAAGATAGTGAAATAGAACTAAGTACAACATGGAAACCAATTTTAAGCAAATTAAAGTACAGCTTAACAGGATGTCATCAGTCTCGACCCACCAAAGAAAGTCTAGAACATTCCAGTGGTCAGAGCCAGGGAGGACTGGAACGTTATGGAAGTCACCAGAACACCCCCTCCACCAATTTTAACAAAGATAGTGAAATAGAACTAAATACAACATGGAAACCAATTTTAAGCAAATTAAAGTACAGTGCTAACAGGAGGTCAGCAGTCTCGACCCACCAAAGAAAGTTTAAAACATTCCAGTGGTCAGAGCCAGGGAGGACTGGAACGTTATGGAAGTCACCAGAACATCCCCTTCACCACTAAGCGTGTATATAACAAACGTGCTTGCCTATCCTTGCCAGTCGAGTTCTTTTTTATTTTATTTTTTTATATAAAACTACTTGCCAGTTCACATGGGCCTTTAGGTATGTGCGTGAACTTAACTTTATTCAACTAGTGAAGTACCAACCGTTGGCTCAGTGGGGTTTCAAACCTTGGACATTGCCCTCCGCAGTCCGAAGCCTTAGCTACTGAGCCACCACGCTGGTGGTTCATATTAAGTTCTGTGTGTACAGTATTCGTTTCGCCTGAAAATAGCTCTCTGTAATGTGGCCGAAATGTCAGCAATGTTTGTACATAATATACATAGCCCAGTGGCGCCGTCGAACCTTGAAGACCAAGATTTTGTTAGTGTGTAGATATTTTTCTTCAACTAACTGATATTATCTGTATACATATCTAACATTTTATACAGACTTTTTTGCAAGTATTTTTACGATTCAGATTTGTTTGCATCTCCTTTTCTAATGGTCTTTAAAAAAAATGAGTTGGTTGGATTATGCAGTTGGGAATATCACAGGCAGAGGTATTCATATCATTGAACTGATGGCGGACCTGACTCAAACTCCCCCTCTCGCCCTCACCAGTCACAAGCGGCTTGCGCAACTTACTCTACTATCATTTTCAAATGCTGTACCTATATTTTATTTTTGTCTATTATTATTATCTGATGTAACACACAGACTTGCTTTTTTGTTCAATTTTGAAGTTAAACTAACTATTGTATTTCTTGTATTGTTATCGATGAATCATATCATATAAGAGATTGATAAAGGGGTCTCTGCAGCACCCCTTTAATTCAGTATTTTTTCATCACAAATTTAATCTTTCTATTGGTTGCTTTGACATCTCAGGCCTATGCACAGGTGTCATGCCCCTGTAGGCTTATTTTCTTAGTTACAGCACTACTTTAAATATCACTCCTTTTAAACCTTAATTGTTAGTTTTATTAGGCTTATGCTTATATTGCACTTATTTTCCTCTCAAATTGAAATTCAGTATATAACGTTTTATTGTATACGGTATTGTTTTGTGCATAATTTTTATTTTATTCTATGCTAGAAATAAATATAATTTTTCATTCATTCATTCCTATTAACTTATTATTTTGCTGTGCAAATACAATATTTTTTCCTTGAATTTGAGAATATTTCTTATTTGTTACAAAATTTTTTTAGAATTGTTAAGCATCTATTTTATATTGACACATTTTGGAGAATATTTTTCATCAATTTCAATAAATTTGACAGTAACTGTTTTAAATGTGGTGTTTCAAAGTTTCAAGATTTCCTTATACTGTACTTATTACTCCTCCTAGTCATTCTGACAGTATAAACTATACACTATGGGTTATTTGTTATTCCACTGATACACTGATAATTATGTTTTAAATATAACAATGGAGTAGAAATTAATTTAACCTTCTTATCCAAAACAATGATACAAAATAAATGTTTGACCTGGTAGCCCTTATTTTATATCACAATAAAAACCATTGGGAAACACAATGTGTTTAGTTTTTGCTATGTACTAGAACACTTTTAGGTATGCTCTGACTGTCTACACAATGTATAAGAACATTTCCCTTCTACTTCCTTGAAATCTTGAATCTTTATAATATAATTTTACTCTCCACTTGGGTAGTAGCCTTTGTTTATTATACTGTCTTATGACTTGCACAAAGGTGCATGTTTCTACAGGGGAACACTACTTGGGCAGAGGCGTATTTGAAGATTTGCTGCCCCTGGGCTAGACACAATTTGCCCCCCCCCCCCCCACTCAGACTAGAGGCTGTTTCAGGGTGGGGGTGGGGTAGGGGCGCGAGTTGGCGGCGAACATCAGACATACATACGTCTTCCTCTTCCCCGGACCCACCTAATCAACAAAAGTACACAACTTCTGCTGCTCTCGCTCTATACATACATTCGTAACACAGTTAGATGACAGCCGTAACTTGATAATATTTTGTAAAGAACAGTACTTTGTACATGACATTGACGCCCTTAATTTTCAAATATTTTCAAAATACCATTACATGCCTGGTAACTTCCAACTCCTTTGCCGCCCCCTAAATTCTGCCGCCCTGGGCTACAGCCCCTATAGCCCCCCTAAATACGCCACTGCTTGCAATATGTGGAATGTACTAGCAGCATAAAATTTTGGTTAATTTACAATAAATTTTTGTATTTGTTTCAAGAGGGTTGCAGACAAAAGTGTATCTACTGTGACTCTAAAATACAATGATTTGGTCAAGACGATGCGAGGTTCTTTAGAGACTATAGTTCCTTCATTTGCTGATGTATTCCACTCTTTGAAAAATGAACTAATTGTGCCACTGATTAAGACATCGAGCAAGGAGGCTACTACTCAAACGTCTAATGTGCGACCACCTGGAGCCCATCAGCCCAACCTCTTAGGGCGCTCACCCAGTGCTGATATTGAGTCACAAAGGTCAGTATCCTTTATCATATTGGCTGCGCCAATAGGAGCATTGACTGTATGAGACGTTTAATTAGTTTTTGGTAAGGATGTATTGCTCCCTTCTGTAATATACAGACAGGAACAATACATTCCCATCTGTGCTACAGACACTGAAATGTTACTGCACTTCTGTCAATATTTAATATTGCTGTATTTATTCAAATATACTGCTGTATAAATGAATACATATCATAGAATGAATGTTTAGTAGATAAATAGTGTATTTACTTAGTAAGCGTTCTTTTAAGTGTGTTACAAACTTTTTTGTCAAAAATACAACAATTCAAACAACCTGGTAGAGGCAGTCAAAATTTTTGGGTCAGTCTGTGATCGAAGATCGAGAAAATAATAATGCTTAGGCTTAGAGGAAACATTGTTTAATATACCTGTAAAATGTTTTTAGTCTGATTATAATAGTTTTACATGTGTGGTTAGAAAAATGTATGGACACTGTGATCAACTTGGGTAGCCACCTGTGATCAACAAGGGCAGCAACTGTGATCAACTTGGGTAGCAACTGTGATCAACTTAAGTAATAATAATAATAATAATATTTTATTGTCGTGAAGCTCATATACAATCATTGACATTGTCAATAATACAGCAGTTACTATGCACAGTCAATCATACTTAAAACTAACTTAAAAACTAAAAGTCTCAACATAATAGTAAAACAAGAATTAGTGAGACAGAAAACTACATTGTAAATTGATGTATAATTTACAAGAATTTTGGGATAAAGCCATTACTTACAGTAACGCTTGTTGGAGCTACTATCAAAAAAGAGTAACTTTAGTGCCCAATACTGTTAATTATTTACTGTATTATAGAAAAGGTAGAGGTATATCCAAAATAATAAAATGTTTAGTAATCCCATAATAAATCAACAATAAATTAAGCCTTATAAAAATAAACAATAGGATTTTAAAAAATAAATTAAGGACAATAAAACAAGGATTTAAATAACTTAAACAATGTAATAAAAATCTAACAATACAATAAAAAATAAACAATCTAACTATCAACAGTAAAATGAACGATCAAACTATTAACAATGAAATAAACAATAAATTAACTATTAACAATAAAATAAATAAATAAGTAACCACTCTCCTTGAACACATACTTTCTATCTCCGGTTACTTAAATAAGATTCAAAAAATTAAGTAGCAAACATGATTAACTTGGGTAGCCACATGTGGACAGTTTGGACAGCCATCCGTGATCAACTTGGGTAGCCATCCGTAATCAGTTTGGGCAGCCACCTGTGCAGGGCCGGTTTAAGGGGGTAAGCAAAGTACGCGGCTGCGCAGGGCGCCAGGAAAAAGGGGGCGCCTAAAAGCTCAGTATTAAACTAGAGAACTAACAAAATATCGTAATATTTGGAGAAGGAGAAAGTGATGATATAGTTGGTGAAAATATTTCAACGGTCAGTGGTTCTGAACGTGGCTGATCTAGAGTTTGAGTGTTGACTCTCTACCAAATTCATATTGTAGGAGTGGAAATCGCAGAGTGGAACACCGTGAGCATAACACGTATACCAGACTACTCAAGTTACTGTTATTCCCAAACTTACACAAAACCCTACAGAAATGCAGAGCTAGTGATTGTAAATAACGCTCAACAATAATACGCCGTCTGCTACCGTTTATTTATTTCCAATTGCTTACGCCAATTTGTAGCAAATCACAAACAAGATGTCTATTAATTAAAATCTATAAAATCCTGTACAAGATGAGTGTCAAGTCAATCATCACCCATTAATTAATGGGCAACTTAAATTGCCAATAGAAATTATTGTAAATTCAACCACTTTAATCATGTTTGGCTTACCTAATGCTAACAAAGTTTGCTTTTTATGTTTCACATTTTATATCAGATTAGTTAGTTTAAAACATTCTTGTAACTTCTTATAAAGTGTTATAAATGGTTTTATTTTATTTATTTATTTATTTTATTTTCATGCTCCAATACAGGTACTAGACCCAATTACATTGAGGCAGTTCATACATTTATACATTATTCTTTCTTGTGGGAGGTTTACAGCATAATCACCCAACTAAACCTATGACTATATAAAGTCTTATCACTAGGCAACAAATATAAATTCTAACAATTAATCAAAACAAACAACGATATAAATATAATAAATAGTACGATGAGAAAAAAAAAAATATATATATATATATATATACACACACAAAACAATGATCTAGACTTTTAAAAGCACATTTTAGATTAAATATATGAAAAAATAGAAGGCAAATAATAAATATTTTTGCGAAAAATAAATTATTTAGTTAATGGGACTTGAAAAACATTAGACATTTATATTTAAAAGCCCTAACTGTATCCAGAAATATGTCTATTTCGATCCCCGCTGAAAGCATCGAATTATAATCCCTCATCATCCGGAAAAGAGGCAAGGATGCATGAGCAACAGTGCGAACATTTGGCAGTAGGTAATAGCTGTTTGTTCCTGGTACCAAAGTTTGGGACTCTGAAGCAGACACTCTCCAAGACCGGCCGGGTCATCCACCTGCCCCTGACCAGGCACCACAGGAAAACTAGACCCATCACCAGTCTCCTTTGGCTTAATCTCTCAAACCCAAACATATCCAGCAGCTCGCTGTATGGAATTAAATAGGTGTATACATTAAAAGATATCGTAAAAATTGTTTTTGGATACGCTCAACCTCATCTTCATAAGTTGTATAAAATGGATTCCACACAGGAGCCGCACATTCAAGTCTCGACCTGACCAAGGCTCTGTAAAGTAAGATTGACGTTCTTAAACTTTTGAAATGTTTCCCTTGCCTAATAATTAACCCCATCATTCGGCTTGCACCAGTAATGCATTTACATATATGTACTGAAAACGATAATGTGCTATCCAAATAAACACCCAGATCTCTCACTAAATCCACTCTTGACAGAGCAACACCACTTAGATATAATCATTTTTAGTGCAAATCTTAGATCTGGTAAAAAGTCATAACATTACATTTTAATACATTAAAGTTCATTTTCACTCCATTTATATACACTATCAAGATCTGCCTGCAGTCCAATAGCATCATTCTGATTGTATTTTTTTTTTTTTTTTGTATATTGTATACTTAAACAGTTTTAAGTCGTCCGCAAAAAGTAAAGCTTTTACAGAATGCACATTCTCACACAAATCATTTATCATAATTGTAAATAATAATAATAATCTTTATTTTCTAAAATGTACATATAAATTCAATAAGTCATCTACATTGCGATTAGAGTACAATAATACAACAAAGAAAATGTCTTATTTGAATTCCTATTATATGCAGCAAGTCCACAGCTTATAAAAAGTAATAAATGTTCTTTTCATTTGTCAGGCTGACAAAATATCCTATCTATTATTAAACATAAATTAAGAAGGTAAAACAGAATAAATCATACAAATTCTGTTCATATTATATATACAATGTTTTTCAAACGCTTGCTGTTTACAATAATTTAGAAAATAATAGGGCCTCTAAGGCAATGCCTGAGTAGAGGTTCCTTCACTACCTATAACACTTTTTGTGATCAGATTTTGACTAATAATTCATGTTTACATAAAAATGATCTCAGATCCAAAATAATATCCAGAACTTTACTGAAATACAAGTAAATAAATGTTACCATACATTATAAATTATAACAATAATATATAGAAAATGAAAAGGCAAAAACAAAAATTTTTTCTTTGGTAATTAAATTGAATGACAAAAATTATGTACAAAATTACTCTTTACACTACAGTTGACTCTTGATAATCCGACAGTCACGGGACCAGTAGGGTGTCGGATTACCAAAAACGTCGGATTACCAAATGTACTCCCATCATGACTGAATTCGATGTTTAAACTTAAAACAATAACAAATACGATAGTTTTAAGCAATAGGTATGTACAGTACTGTATTAACAAACTTATTTCATACTGTTTGTGAATATTTATGTGCATAAAATAAATACGTACTGTATTGACCAAAGGTCTAGGTTAAAAATAAAGTACAGTAATTAATGCCGATAATTTTAAGAAATTGACAAACTGTATTTACTACATTAAAAGTACAGGATTGTATGTATTATAGCAAAGTTTGTACTGTACTTACACACATATGAACAGATTGCAAAACAGTAAATAAACTAAACATGAAAAATCTGTCATTTTCTTCTGCTTCTTTGTACGCAAACCTTCGTTAATCGCTATTTCTTGAATGTATTTCAAAACTAAAACGTTGTTGACGTCTAGGTCACGTTCCTCACACCAGCGAATCAAAGTGTTGGCAGCAGACAAAGCTTCATCACAGCTGATCACGGATTTTTCTCCGTCTCCACGGCCTCTTCAATTGTGTCGTTTTGTGTTATGATTTCTTGCAGAATCTCTTCATCTGTTTGTTCTGCACCCAGGTTATCGTCTAACACCCATCTTATTAGTTCTTCCGATAATTCTTGTTGGACGTTAGTTTGATTACAAAGTAAAATGGTTTCTTCCACTACACGATTGTTATCTTGGGTGTTGTCGTCATCTTCCCGTTGGTTTTCATCATCTTTATTTTGGAGGAGGGGGTTATGTGGCCAAACATTTTTCCAGGATTTTATAAGTGTTGATGGCTGGACTTGTTGCCACGCAAAAGCTGCATTAAGAATAGCGTCCTTAATGTCAAACTTTTTCAACAGTGTTGTAATGTCTGCATCTGGTTGGCAAACAATATCCATAAGTAGGCGTTTTTTGTAATGCGCCTTTAGAGTTTTGATAACATTCTGATCCATTGGCTGAATCAGAGCAGTTGTATTTTTCGGTAAATACATGGCC
Organism: Stictocephala bisonia; assembly: GCA_035578905.1. Classification (NCBI taxonomy): domain Eukaryota; kingdom Metazoa; phylum Arthropoda; class Insecta; order Hemiptera; family Membracidae; genus Stictocephala; species Stictocephala bisonia. Next base: position 772,596 of record JAQJVL010000274.1, on the reverse strand, counting down.
TCGATGTATCCATCGGCTGTTTTTGCTTTTAATTCTTCTGATTTTGGATGCCCAGGAGCATTATCTAATAATAAAAGAGCCTTTAATGGCAGATTATTAGCCTTTAAATGCTGTTTTACTTCTTTGACAAAATGATTATTATACCAGTCTAGGAAGATTTCTTGGGTCACCCACGCTCGACCACGTCGGACTACCGAGCGTGTCGGACTGTTAAGTGTCGGACTACCGCGAGTCAACTGTAATAATATTTAGCACTTAATAAGGTATCTATTTTTATCAATAACTTAAAATCAATATGTTCAGATAACATATTCACAAGAATACTATTGCTGTATTAGAAATAATACATTTATATCCTCCACCCCAAACAACCACTTTCTTACTTTATTTAAAAACTGTTTTAAATTTGATGTACTTCTGATATTATCTGGCAATTTATTATAAAGTCTAGGAGCAATAAAATTAACTGTTTTTACAAAAAATGCGTTATTTGGTTTTGGAATAAAGAATTTTTCAATATTTCTAAGTTTGTTTCTATATTCATTATTATGTGGATGTACATTTCCACTTTTAATATAGAACAGTTTTAGAAACTTATAAACATAAATGTATTTCAAAGGTAGGATTTTTAAATTCTTAAAAAGAGGCTTAGATGATTCATATCTACTTCTATGACAAATCAATCGTACTACTTACATGTTTTTGCTGAACATATATCGGTTTTGTATAGGACTCATAAGTATTTCCCCAAAAAACTATGCCATAATCAATTCTGCTTTGAATCAGAGCAAAGTACAGAATTCGTAAAATTTGATGATTGCATAAATCCTTTAAAAAATAAAAGTACCTCATTATGTTATTGATGCTATCTTTTAATCTTGTAGTATGCATCCCCCAAGTCAGATGACTGTCAACAATTAGGCCCAAATATTTTATATAGTTAGTTTTATGTACAACAACACATTTTAAATTACAAAAAGTATTCTTACTTAGACAGTCTGGACATTTAAACCTAATATTACAACAAAATTCAATATTATTCTTTAGACTAAAATTTATGTATTTAGTTTTTTCTCCACTTAATAACATTCTATTCCTTGTAAACCACCACTGAAGTGCATTAAGGTCGTTGCTCATAGCCTGTTGAATTAAAATCCAATCTTTTTTTATATAACAAAGTGCTGTGTCATCAGCAAATGAAGTTAATTTGCCTTGAAATTTTCCATTACAGAGATCGTTAACCCATTGCGGATCGCGAAGCGTAGCGCGTGCCCGGGCCTAGCGGTATGAATTAATTCCGAAAACGGCGCGGTACCAGCCGACTTCGCACGCTCATCTGCCGGCTTAGTACGCTCGCAAACTCTACACGTTTTGTTGTTACTTACGTCACATAAACACCTCACCGACCTTATTGGACTAAAACATAATTATATTATACTGCAAAATATTTAAAAACTAAGGTTACATAATATTTTACTTACGTTTATTGCGTGTAATAGCTGCTTCATGTAGGCCGGATCAAATGTATTTCACAGTAAAAAATTACGTCTGAAGAAAAAACTGTCACTTGAATAAAACTTTAATAAAACTAAACTCATATTTACAAAATATTTATGCTGTCTTTACACTGGTTTTACTTAGTAGTGCAGTTTGGTATGGTAGTCTTCGAAACAATCTTTGTCCAAATGCAGCGGCACTTTGCAACGTTTGCACATCCACCTTGTCTCGCTTCGTTCTCCTCTTGAACGGCAGACTTTGCACTTTTTGTAGGCTTTTTGTTTACTTCCTGTAGGAGGTAGTAGGGCCGGAAAATGTGCCTAGGATTTTGATTGTAAGCGCAAAGGGTTCAAACCTAACGCTAAACGACCGGGTGAAGTTTTTGCTGGTAGATTGACCCGCGCAGGCAATTGCTCAGCTAAATTTAGCCTGAAATCGGTAAAGTGTCGTTTTTCCCTTGGCTTCGGAACTTTTACTTTGTTGTATATAGCAAACAAATTGAATATTGCCAGATCAATCAGATAAAAAAATATCTTTTTGTAGGCCTTTACTGTGCGGCGCATTATCGGGAAGCTAGACAATCTTTGGTCCATCCGATCGACGCCAAACATGCCGTTGTTGTAGTCACTAATTAGATTTGGTTTTTTTACCTGCTCTTCCACTCCATGTTTCCTTTTTCGAATCCTAGTCTCTTCAAAGGTTACGTCAGTGTGGTAGGTTGATAACACGATAACATCTTTGTTATCTTGCCACATGGTAGCCAATACACCATTTGACGACCTGTAAATCGCTTCATTTTTCTTCAGGGCAATGGTTTTGAAAACACTTGGTATGTCTACCCTATTTTTCAGTGCCGTACCAATGGCATGTGTGTCTTTTTTCAGCAGTTCAACAAATAGCAATGGCGAAACATACCAATTGTCTAAGAAAACAGTGTAGCCTAGGTTATAGAATGGTTGCATTAGATCTAATACAACGGACTCACTAGCGAGAAAATCGGCACTTACTTTATCTTCGCCTACATAAATTTTAAACACGGAACAATATCCTGAGTTTACTTCACACACTTTGTAAATTTTTACGCCAAATCTGGCCCTTTTTTTCGGATTGAATTGTATGTATGACAGGCGAGATCGCATTTTCATTAGGCTTTCATCCAGTGATATTTGTTTCTCCGGCTGATATGTGTTTAGGAACTTAGTTTCTAGATACCGAATAACTGGTCTAATTTTTATGAGTTTGTCATTTCGGTCGTTTTCCACTGCTGCATCTGAAAAGTGCAAAAATCGGGAAATTGCCATAAACCTGGCAATTGGCATTGTTCAGAGAATATAGGGGTCTCTAATATTTTTCTTTTAGACCAGTAAAGCCTTATATTAGGTTTTTTTACTTGGCCCATCAAAATGTATAAGGCAAAGTATGACTTCATTTCGTCCACTGTAACAGGGGTCCAATTGTCATCGCTTTTTAGCCGCTTTCGTCTAGCATCCCCTAATTGTGCATTTGCATAGTCATTCGTCTGCTGTGTTATCATCATAAAAAATTCTTCCCCACAAAATAGGAAAAAAGAATCTAATTCGGAAAATGTTTCATCTAAACTACTACTTATATCAGGATCTAAGCCTGGAGTTGCTGTGAAAGGAATTTCTTTAGGATTGTTTGGTACGTTTTGCCAATCAAATATTGATGGTTTTTTGGGTTTTTTCGCTCTGGGTGATTTTTCCTTTGGCTGTGATTTTTATTTTTATTAGCAACTTTTTTACTGACCTTTTTTTACGTTTACGTTAACCCTTTAACTCAGTAGCAGTTGTAGTAGTAGTTTGACCGATGTCGGCGTCATCTTCAACGATCGGGAATGATGGATCAGCAGCAGTTGAAGGGCCAGGTTGAGGGGATGAACAGCCAGGTTGAGCGGTTGAAGGGCCAGGTTGAGGGGATGAACAGCCAGGTTGAGCGGTTGAAGGGCCAGTTTGAGGGGTTGAACAGCCAGGTTGAGCGGTTGAAAGGCCAGGTTGAGGGGATGAACAGCCAGGTTGAGCGGTTGAAGGGCCAGGTTGAGGGGTTGAAGGGCCAGGTTGATGTTCAACGATACGGGTTTAAGTGAAATTGAATATAAAACTTTGTACATGCGGCGGTGTCCCGGGAATAACATTGGAATCAATGTCACTCAAATTAGCACGCTCGTCACTATCAAAGTTAGTGTCCGAATAATTCTGTAATCGAGGACATAATCGCACTACAGACCCATCGTCAACCTCTATATCACTCTCAAGGTCACTTGGTTCACTTCCGCTGCACATTAGTAGTCTGTCTAACTCAGACGAACGTAAGTTATCCGCCATTTTCTGGCAGTCACGCACTCGAAAATATATCCTACCAAACGCAACGACAGAACTCCTCAAACTAGAATAGAATAGAATAGAATAATTTTTTATTTTTCTTGAAAAAATTTTTTTACAATTACAATTATACATTTATAAACAGACAATATGTAAAACAAAGAAAACCTCTCAAATTCTTCCTCTCCTATTATTACGATGTAATATTACATTTATAGATACAGAGTTTCTAAAAAATAAAATTATACAAATAATTTGATAAAGTACTGAAATGTTTATATAAAAATTAAAAATTAAATATAGAAAATACACAAATAAGAGTTAATTTGAGGAAGACAAAGAAATCAATATAACATACTATCTATTTAAAACCCAATTTTTCAAGAAAAATATAGGGCCTCTAAGGCAATGCCTGTTTAGAGGTTCCAGCCAACTAAAATAAACATAAAAATGTCAGACACGAAGAGACGATAAAACAATTCATTGTAGAAAATAATTATATAAAACAAGCTATAATACTTACAAGAAAATAGAATATAGACTCTGTAATGATAATAATTCAAAGAAAAACTAAACCTGCTCTATATTAACTAAACGAAGTAAACAAAAATACATTAAAATATTTCTATATGTAAAATAGACTCACACTTATTTCTTTCACACCGTTACACACACACTAAGACACACCCCTGCCCGCACGCAACTCTAGATTATACCAAATGTCAAACTTGAATGTTAATTAATACATCTACATTATCTTGATTGAAAAGCCAAAAAAGTAGCTTCTTTTTAAATGAAAATTTACTTTTACAATTTCTTACTTCCATTGGCAATTTATTGTACATTCTTGGTCCTTGAAATAAATAGCATTTCTCAAAATATGTAATGTTAGGTTTTGGAATAGAAAATACTTTTGGATTTCTTAATGCATTTTTAAAATCATTATTTATTTCTGGTAAATTTCCACTCATGTTGTAAAAGATATTTAATACTTTGAAAACAAACATGTATTTTAATGGTAATATTTTATTATTTATAAAAAGCGGATGAGATGGTTCCATCTTTCCTTTACATAGTATAGTTCTTAGAAACTTTTTTTGTATAACTACAATTGGCTTTAAGTTTGTTTAATACGTTCCCCCCCAACAAGAAAGACCATAATTCATCCTACTATGCACCAAGGAAAAATAAAGCATCCGTAAAACATCTTTACTACAAATTGATTTTAAAAAATAGAAAATTCTCAATGTATTATTTAATTTCAACTTCAAGTTTTTGATGTGAGCTTTCCAATTTAGCTCATCATCTAGCACGTTACCCAAATATTTGATCTTTTCTACTTTGCCAACTATAGAACACTTTGTGCTACAGTAAAATGTGTTATGACACAAACAATCTGCACATGGATATATTACATCATTACTAAATGCAACTTTTTTTCTTAGACTAAAATTAATAAAATTTGTTTTTTCAGGACTTAACAGCATGTGATTTTTATTAAACCAATATTGCAATAATTTTAGATCAGCATTAATTAACTCTTTAATTTGCAACCAATTCTCCCCTTCATATGATAATGCTGTATCATCAGCAAAAGATGTTAAAGATCCAAAAAATTGTCCATTACAAAGATCATTTATATAAATTAAAAATAGAATTGCACCCAAAACTGACCCCTGTGGTACTCCGAATTTTATTATACCTAATTTACTGTAAACTGATTTAATTTTGACACATTGCTTTCTGTTTGATAAATAACTTTGAAACCAATTATACACTTTACCTCTTATACCACAATCAAACAGTTTCTTTAAAAGTATATCATGATTTACAGCATCAAAAGCTTTTTTTATATCTAAAAATAGACCACTTGCTTTTTTCCTGAATTTAAAGAACTAAAAATGGTTTTCATAAAATTTTGTAGAGCATGTTCTGTATTTAATCCTTCTCTAAATCCAAATTGATTCCTACTTAAAAACTGAATATGGTTTAGATATTTAATTAATTTATTTTTCATAACTTTCTCAAAAATCTTAGCAAAAGTTGAAAGTAAAGATATTGGTCTGAAATTGTTGCTTTCGGTTTTTGATCCACCTTTATATATTGGAATTACCACTGCTAATTTCAGATTGTCAGGAAAAATTCCTGAATCAAAACTGAAATTAATTAAATATAACAGAACACTTTTTATTTTATGATATTGATTTGATTAATATTGAACTAATACCATCAAACCCAGGTGAAGTACTATTTTTTAAAGATCTTATCACTTTGTCCAGTTCTTCTGAAAGTACTGAATCTAAAAACATTGAGTTTGGAGAAACTATTGTCAGGAAACTGTTTTTATAGGCTTCAAGATCAGATTCATCTCGAGGTTGCAATATTTTTAAATTTAACCTGTCAACCACCGATAAGAAAAAATCATTAAACTCATTAGCAATCACTTAATTATCATTAGTAATTTTTCCATTTACATTAAGATTGATGTCTTCAGATTTTTTGGATTTTTGACCTGTGAGAGAATTAACAATATTCCACGTAGCCTTTGAATTGCCTTTACAATTTTCAAACTTACTTGCATAATATGATTCTTTCCGTTGACGAATTTCTGTCTGAACTTTGTTTCTATATTTTTTAAAGAAACTCTTTAATTTTATATTTTGTGAATGTGTTTTAACTTTTTCAAACATTTTATTTTTTATTTTAATTCGCATACATAGAAAGTCATTGATCCACGGCTTTATTTTTTTAACTATAGAGTTGTTTAAAAGTAACCTAATTCTACTTTGAGAAATTAAATTTTGTAAAATGCGTAGAAAATGATCATACGCTTTGGAAGGATCGCTTTCATTGTAGACTTCAGTCCAATCGACCCTATCTAGTAGAGAATTGAGTATTTCATAATCAATACGATAAGCTGGAAGGTCAGAGTCCAGCGGACATTTCTGGCCACCGACATCTGACTCATACACACGCATACGCACGCTGACCACTACCATTGCGTGATCAGTGACATTAGCATGAATAAGTTCGACTTTGACCTCCGTCTCATCTTTATTAGCAACCCTACCATACACATGATCTATGCAAGTGCTTGACATTTCTGTTATTCTTGTTGGTTCCCTACACAAACATTTAAATCCGTTAATAGTCAAGCTTAAGTTATACTCATCTACTATTCTATTTTCTTCCAGTATGTCTAAATTAATATCACCCAAAATAAAAGTATCCAATCTTAGTCTTCCTTTACAGTTATTAAAAAACATGCTAAGCTCTCTTAAAAATAATTCCTTTTCTCTTATATGTAACCTATATAAACCTATAATTGTAAACACTTTTCTATGTATTTTAATTTCCAGCAATATTACATCTGCTGCTTCAAATAATACTGGTTCACATTTTATAACTTCAATATTAAATTTTACATACAACATTATTCCTCCGGATCTATATGTTTCATTAGATTTAATATAACTATTATAATTTGGAATTTCATAAAACTGTTTTTCACAATTCATAATCCATATTTCACTTAAAATAATAACATCAGGAGAAAGACATCTAGCAGATAATTCAGTTAAAAAAACAATCAAAATTACTCCTACAACTACGTATATTTTGATGAACTATAGTAAAACTACTTACTGTGTACTGATCTATTATTCTATTGTTTGACAAGTATGGAAATTAAATAACTTTTTTATGAGTAAATTTGTGACATCAAAAATTGTCATAAAATATATGTGAAAAACAGTTAATCTTAAAAATTATAATTTGTATAAATTGCAATAATTGGTGAGTGACAATTGATATTATTAATTTTTCATTGGACAATTTTTCAAAACTAAGAAAAAGACACATAGGTTATGTTTAGTAAAAAATAAACAAATATATGAATTAATTATATTTCAGTAATATAGGGTATACCAAATAAATGTATCTTCACTTTATACGAGATAATCAAATTGAAAACCGACATTTGAATAAAATTGATGAATTAAACTAGACCTATGTTTGAATTAAATGTAAAACAGATAACATAGGCTAATTGATGAACACTGATTAATTAAAATTTTGATAATAAAAAAGATAACATTATTTCTATTCATATAATCAAATATAATGGAAGAGAATTTAGCAAATCTGTATATAATTAATATTTAACCATTACCAGATTGAGTTTTACAACGAATCGAATCTGCAGAATATTAGTATTACATTTAAAATAATTATTTAATTTAAATTTTGTGTGAATAAAAAAGATAACATTATTTCTATTCATATAATCAAATGTAATGGAAGAGAATTTAACAAATATATAATTGATATTTTACCATTACCAGACTGAGTTTTACATCTAATCTAATCTGCAGAATATTAATATTACATTTAAAATAATTATTAATAAGCTATGAAGAAGTTTCATTCTAGTTAGCCTACAACTTACTTAAATCGTCATCAGATGACAACACCAGTACTGGAGCATTTTCCTCCTTCCTTAGAAATATCTTTCCGTTTCTTACCCATAGAAACTTGTAGGCCTTTTCCCTCTTCGCAATCCTCGCCAAAGCCAGAAGTCTGCGACGTGAAGGTGTCAGTGACTCGTTGACGTAGATTGGTACATCGTCTGGTCGGTTGAGGTGTCTCGTTGACAGCGTACGCTTAACTCGACGTCTCTTCATGAACTCCTCTTTGTCCAGGCGACGTACAAACTTGACTATAATGCCTGGGGAGCCTCCACCTTGTTTCCTTCCGAGCCGATGACATGTATCCACCATCTCGTCCTTGATCACGATGTCCAGAGCTTTTCCGACTTCCTTCACGATGCCTAATACATTTTCATTCGGCTGCTGAGATATCCCATGTATTTCCAGACAGTTACTTCTTGAATACTGCTGCATACTTTCAACCGTATCTTCCAACATTTTTATTTTTTGCTTCAGGGTTTTATTTTCAGCCAAAATGTTTTCAGCAAGCTTCATAAAAGATTCATTCTGCTTATTCTGCTCTTTAATGGCGTTAGTGTTCTCCAATAACTGGGCATTCATGGCTTCAAAGGCCCTATTGAATTCCTTTTCATTATTAATTTGAGTTTCTTTTACCTCACTAATTGCCTTCAGCACATCTTCTAATGTCGCCTTCCCTTCTAGTTCGAAACAAATTATTTATCGAAAACGAGGAATGTTTTGAGTAAACAGGAACAGAGGTAAGATAAGCAGACAAACTGATAAGCGCCCCAGAACATCTGCGTGCATTCTAAAAGTGGACATTGACCTTGAATGACGCAATCGTAAACAGCAGGTGCAGCGACGTGAACGTCACGTCGCTGAGCTTTCAGTTCACCCGCGCGCAGGACGTGAACGCGACGTCTTTGATCCGCAATGGGTTAATATATATTATAAACAATATTGCACCTAACACAGATCCTTGAGGCACCCCACTTTTAATTACCCCAAATTCACTTACAACCAGGTTCACCCTTACACACTGTTTCCTATGCAATAAATAGCTCTCAAACCAGTCATATGCTACCCCTCTAATACCACAGTCATATAGCTTTCCCAATAGAATACTGTGATCCACTGTATCAAATGCCTTTCTTATGTCTAAAAAAATACCACTAACACTTTTACTTTCATTTAGGCCATCATATATATCAGTCATAAAATTCAACAAAGCAAACTCAGTATTCATACCAGCCCTAAATCCAAATTGTTTTGTACTAAAAAAAATGTGTTTTTTCCAAAAACTGTACTAATTTGTTCTTTATTATTTTTTCAAAGATCTTAGAAAAGCATGACATTAAAGATATTGGACGATAATTATTGCATTTTGTCTTTGAACCACTCTTGAATATTGGTATAACAACTGCATTTTTAAGAGAATTTGGAAATTTTCCACTTGAAAAACTAAAATTAATTATAAACAACAGAACATTCAAAATATTGGAGGAAATGTTTTTTATTAATTTAGAATTAATTCCATCAATTCCAGGAGAAGTGTTGTTCTTTAAGGAATTAATAACTGAAATCAATTAATCCGGTAAGACTTCATCAATAAACATAGTTTTAACTTGATTTTTCTTGGGAAATAAATCTTTGTATTGTAATGAAGAAAATTCTTCAGAAATATCCACATTATTTAAATTAAGATTGCTTACTATGTCTAAAAAGTATTTATTAAATTCATTAGCTACTCTTAGTGAATCATCAACCATTTGGTCATTAACTTCTAATTTAATTCCTTTATCCTTACCCTTATTTAATTGACCAGTTACTTCGTTCAATGTATCCCAAATACCCTTTGAATTGCCCATACACCTGTCAAACCTTTGCTTGTAATAGTTATCTTTTAAGTGTTTGATTTCTTTGTGCAGTTTATTTCTATACTTTTTATAATAAGATTTCAGTTTTTCATTATTAGAATGTTTTTTACTAATTTAAAAATGTTGTTTCTTTTCTTGATTTTAAAACAAATTAAGTCACTCATCCAAGGTTGTAATTTATTTAATGGTTTATTTTTATTATCAATCTGTATTTTACTTTGTTCAATGGTGTTTTTTAATATATTAAAGAAATCATCAAAAGCCAATGACGCGTCAGCTGCGTTATAAACAGAAGACCAGTCAGTATTTCCTAAAAGCTGATTAAGTTGAATATAATCAATACGGTAACCAGGTGAAGAGATAAGGGACAAGTCTGGTTCACTACTCACTCCCGCCACACTGACAACAACTCTTATCATCGAGTGGTCAGTGATATCCAGGTGTTCAACAGATGTATCTACTGTAACCCTGTCTTTTCTAGTTATTCTTACGCAAACATGGTCTAAACAAGTTTGAGACTGCTTAGTTATTCTAGTTGGATCGTTAACTAGACTCTCCAATCCATTACTTGCTAACATTGTTTTATAATTGTCCGTACAAATATTACTAGTAAGCATTAAATCTATATTTAGATCGCCAATCCAAAACAGATTACTCATACTCTTAAATATACTATTTATTTCTGTAGGATATTTACTGAACTCTTTAATAAATAAATCAGGTGAATTGAATACAAATCTATACAATGCAATAATATGAAATTTTTGACCGAGAAATTTAAAAGATATTACTAACGTATCTGCCGTTTCACATTGAAACTGTACACATTCGATATCTATAAGACTATTTTTAACATAAATAACTACCACCCCCTGCTCTATAACTATCACTACATTTAACATGCATTGTGTAGTTTGGAATTGTATAAAAACAAGCCTCATTTGAGTTTATCCAGATTTCTGACAAAATTATTACTTCTGGTATGTATTTTAATTCCGATAACTCACTCATAAAAATAAACAAGGTCCCAAATTTGAGCCCTGAGGTACACCTGATTGGACTATAAAAGTTGACGACTTTTGCCCTTTGTAATATATAAACTGTTTCCTATTAACCAAATAAGATGTAAACAAGTGAATTAGACTATCAGACAAACCATAATAATGTAATTTTTTTAACAAAATCAGATGATCCACCCTATCAAAAGCCTTGGCCAGGTCGAGAAATATGGCGTCTGTCTGGGTCATTGAGTCCGAACCAGATGATATATAGTTAGTAAAAGCCAACAAATTCGTGTTAACTGATCTACCCGGAATGAAACCGTGTTGACTGGGTGAAAGGTATTTACTGAAGTGATGAAATAAAAATTTGTGTATAATTGACTCATAAATCTTAGCTGGTACTGATAAAATAGCAACAGGTCTGTAACTTTCCATCTTTCAGGAAAAATACCAGTTTTTAAACTTAAATTAAACATAAAAGTGAGGGGTTCAATTAAAAAATCTGCGCATCCTTTAAATAGGTATTGTGGCAAAAAATCTGGCCCTGTGGTACATTTTGATTTGAGCTTTTTTATTGCAAGACACACATCCACCTGTGTGACCCGGGTCAGGGACAGGCAAGACACGCCCGGCAACGAGGGTTCTACTAATACCTTACTTGCAAGAGGTTCCTCAGTATAATTACTATAAACTGAACTAAAGTATTGCTCAAAGGCACTAGCAATATCACTACCACTGTTTAATTGCATCCCATTGTACTCCATTACATATTATTCTTAACTGTTTTTTTACTTTTTACAAATTGCCAAAACTTATTAGAGTTAGATTGAATTTTGTCCTCAATGTCATGTATGTAATTAGAGTATGAAGCTTTAATATCTTTTTTCACCAGTGATCTAACGTGTTTAAAACTTTCAATGTCTTCTTGTTTATTATACCTCTTAATTTTTTTATGTAACTTTTCTTTCAATTTTATATTATTGTTTTTGTAAACCAAAAGGGATACTTGCATGGTTTTGAATTCTTTTTTAAGCGTTTTGTTAAGAACTATGTATATTTTATCATAAAAAATATCAAGTGCCTTATTTACATCTGTAACTGAGTATAATTCATCCCAATTAATTTTAGCTATATGGTGATAAAGTTGTAGGAAGTCTGTTTTATTAAAACTATAGCCACCTTCCGCACTTGCCCCTGACCTACAAGATAAAGGAGTAGCGATAGCAAACCCCACCTCCAATGCCGGATGATAAGGATCCTCCCCCCACTAATGGGCCTTGACAGCGTGTGACATTACTGCTATCAATATTTGTAATAACTAGATCTAAGGTTTTATCTTGATAGTTACAAATATTATTTCTTAACATTAAGTTTTGTTCATTCAAAAAAGTAAACAATGATTTGCATAAATTATCACCCATTGATAGATCATAAAACATTCCGTATATTTGTAAATTGTAATCACCTAAAATGATAATATTATAATTATTAGTTAAATGTATTTGGTGTAAGCTGTCAAAGAATGTCTGATATGTGGCAAAGTGTGACCTTGGACGAATGTAAACAACGCATATGTATAATGACCCACCTTTACTGTTTGGTATTTTTACCTATACACATTCAATTCCTCCTGTATTTATATCTAGTTTTTCTATTCGAGTGCAAACGATGTCACTTGCCACCGCCAACAATACCCCACCACTAATCGACAACCCTGATGCTTCCAGCGTTCGATCATTTCGAAATACATTATGTTTCCGGAAATAACTCCGATGTATTTATACTTGAATTCAGAAAAGTTTCAGTCAATGCTAATATTTTATAATTATCTGCTAATATATTACTAAAAAATAAATTGGTTTTTGTTCTCAAGCCCCTTAGATTTTGATAATAAATATTATACATGAAACATTTTAATTTTGTTACAATTAACTAAACAAATAAACGGCATAAACACTAGTAGACAGCTTAAAAATGAAAAACTAGAGTCATTAGATATATAATTTGCGTACGATGCAAACCTCATTTGAAAATAAATATTAAAATAAATTAAATTATGGCAAGCATATAATCATCGATAGGCCTAAATTATACAATAAATACCATGCATGCTTGTACAGAGAACATCATATATATTCAAATGGAGCTCCAATATAAAACAATATTTTATATAATAAATACTATTTGCATGCTTACAAATGAAGAAAAAATTTAATCTTAATGACAACCTATTAAATAATAAATAATGTAATAAATACTATTCGTGCTTAACAATATATCAAAGCTTACCAGACTAAATTGAGTAGGAAACCAATTCATGTTGTTTACAAAGTGTCTAAATCTCGAGATGAAGATATCTTGATTGCTGGTGACTTCCCCTTCTCCTTCCGCACAAAGATGTTACAATTGGACGTCCACACTTGACTGTAATTTTTCTTCCTCGCAGCCTCCCGAGTGATCCTTAGTAGCTCTCTGTTGGCGGCTGTCAGGGACTCATTGAAGAATATGCAGTTTTCGCTACTGTATCCCAAGTCTGTGGCCTTGAAGTCTGTCCTCACCTTTCTCTTGCTGTAAAACTCATCCCTATCAATACGGCGGGCAAATTTGATTATAATAGGTCTTGGATTTTTAGCGTTTCCTCGACCCATCCGGTGAACAGCATCGATACGATTATCAGTCCAATCGGGAAACCGCAAAGCATGTGCCAAACGATGAATAACACTAAAAATGTTTTCATTACTTTCCTCAGGGATGCCATAAATGATCAAGTTGTTTCTGTGCGAGTACTGCTCAGAGTCATTCAATCGGTTTTCCATTACAGTCAATGTTCTAGTTAAATTAACGTTTTCATCTTTAACTTTATTAAGTTCGTCTATACAACCTTTTATCTTACTATCTTGTTCGGATAACATATTTTTAATATCACTAATTTCAGAATGACATAGTTCAATAGAGTTACCTAGATCTTTTTGTTCCTTTTTTATTTCTTTAATATCTAAGGAGTTCTTCTCAAGTAAACCAAGAATGGAATTAAGTTTGTCGTCCAGTGACAGTTGAGTTGGAGGTTCAGCCGAATCGCTGTCAGACTTTGCAGCTGCTCGTGTGTTGACCTTGGACCCAGTTGGCGGTGACATCGCTCCTGGTTATCAGATAACGAACTATGGCGACTACTAACAGGCTCCTACAGAAGTAAAAAGTGCTATTTTTCGGGAAACCACTTCACAAAACACTATGAAACTTTCACAACACTAATCTGGATATTAAGTAATAATCTGTCTTAAATATGGTGTAAATCAGACTAGTTTAACCCGACAAAAAACAACAACGTTCACGGAGCTGTTACTAACACGTGTCACGCACTACTCATCCCCAATGGTGTATTGATTCAAAAAAACATTTCTCCTGAGTGAATTATTTTGCTTGGTAGTTTAAAATTATAAACAAAATGTGCATTTTTACTAAATTTGTTTTGAATAATAGTCTAGTTAAGAAAGTGACTTGATCATGATAATCATGTTATAATAATGTATAAACAGAAACAACCTGGAACATTATATTCACAGTGCAGTGTTTGTAAATATAATTTTTGTTGTTCTGTATTACTTTAAACTGAATATTTTGTTTTTATTAGTATCATTGAAATGTGCAGCAACCTTTCAGTTTACACAGTATCTAATTTACAACAGCTGATGTTTTGTGTAGTTTACTTCTGTACTCAATTATTTTTAATTTTGAAAGTTTTGCCTACCACAATTTTATTCTATTTGTTTTTATTTAACAGCTGTTAATCAAATAAATCAATCAATTAATATAGCTTCACAAGAAATCAAAACATAAAAATATAAACAGTATAATTTTGACATATTGAAAACCCACAGCTGATATTCTTTTTATATTTGACTTATTATACCTTCATGCATCCTGCTATTTGATTAACATCGAAACTTTAGAAGTCCAAGGGATGGAGCCCTGAGGGATTAAAGAAACGGGAATAGGACAGAAACCTTCCCTGGGGTATATAGAACAACTTCCCCAAGTGTTATGGCGATCGGCTGGACGGTTTGGTAGCGCATAAAGGATAAACAAACAAACATACATTGGATTTTATATATATAGATTAACTATACATATTTTTATTTCTGACATAATGTCCGTTAAGTGCGGAAAATATGCTGTGGAGTTTGAGGGTGCTGAATGTGTTCTTAAGTGTATGGACTGTAAGCAGTCCTTTCACCCGTTATGTACTCGCCTTGTATCTATTCAGAACGTTACAAAATCTAAACTTAAAAATTGGAAGTGTGACTCCTGTAGTGAAGAAACTGCTTCATCTAAAAGTTCTAACGACATCAGTGATGAAAAATCATTTTTAATCAGCGTTCTGACTTCCATGAAGAACGAGATTATTGGCAGGAATTGATGCTAAACTCGAAGGTGTGACTGCTGAATTGAAGAATATTGATGGTAAATTCAGTGCCCTGGAGAAGTCACACGAAGACCTGCGCATATGCTGTGACCAATTGGAACGTAATCATGACGGGCTGAACGAGGAGGTGCGTGATTTACGGGTACGATTACACGATTCAGAGCAGCATTCCTGATGTGCAAACATTGAGATACAAGGTTTTCCACATACTCAAGGAGAAGATTTGTATGCCGTTCTTCGGAATATAGCTGATATTATTGACGTGCCTTTTAAGATAGAAGATGTTTCTATGGTACACCAACTTCGTCTCTTCTCTAAGAAGCATGCCCACCCACCGGTTATTGTACAGTTTCTGTCTCGCAGTACCAAGGAGGCATGGATGTAAGCGTCAAGGAAGAAGAAAGGGATCAACGCGGTTGAAGTATCGAACTCCCTTCAAGAAAGCAAGATATTCATTAACAATCACTTGACACCTCTCAATAAAGCTCTGCTTGGCCGAGCCAGACGATTCCAGAGGCAGAAGAAACTTTTGTACACCGGGTACTTCAATGGCAAGGTCCTGATTAAGCAGAAGGAAGGAGACAATGCTTCGAAAGTGTTGGCGTTAGAGGACCTTGACTGTTTGGATGGCTCACTTTAAGTACAATATGTGAGTTATGAGTTTAATTTCTTAAATTAATTGTTATTAATCAACTGGTGCATTTTCTTCATGTACCAAGAAGTGTCAGGGAGTTTCAAATGATATAATTTTGTATTTATCTTAAATTTATTTTTTATTTTATTTACATGCTTTGATACAGTTAAGATACCATTATTTACACCAAAGCAGTTCAATCCATTATAAAGTTCACTTTGGGGGTCTTTGAGCTCACTTCATTTTCTTATAGATTAAAAGTATTAATACTTTTTCATAAATAAATACGACAAACAAATTAAATAATAATAATAAATAACAATAGTAATAACCTGCATACGAATTAACATTTTTTTCTATTTAATAGACTATGTAAATTGATAACAAATAATAAATAACAATGATAATAATAAATAACAATAGTAATAACTTGTAAATGAATAACAAATTTGTGACTAGACTATGTAAAATGATAACAAACATAGATAAACATATAACAAGAAATACCACTAACGATTCTTCACTGACACAAATATAAAGTGCAAAAATAGAGCTTGAATACAATGTAATTAAATAAAACTGAAGAATATAGTACAATATTAATTTAGTGATGGACAGAAAAATAGTTTATTCATGTATTTAACATTATTAACCCAGCTAAACATTTTGATTTAAACACTTTTGGAGGGTCAAAGAATAAGTCTAAATCATTATTAACTGAAATTAGTATATTGAAGGATCTCATAAGTTGAAAAAGAGGCGAAGAGGCGTGTGAGGCTGTACTACAGTGAGGGAGAGAGAAGAGGAGTTTATTTCTACTCCGAAAAGTGGGAACACGGAAAGACAGACCAGCTAGGCTAGCGGCGTCCCCAACAGCACCCCGCGCCAGTCTATACAGGAATACCAGACCCATGAGTGTTCTCCTCAGGGCCAGACTCTGAAACCCAAAAATCACTAGCAATTCATGATATGGAATCGTATACGTGTAGACATTAAAACATTTATAAAATAAAAATCGTAAAAAACTTTTCTGAATTCTTTCTAGTGCATCTCTATACGTTATATGAAATGGATTCCAAATTACTGCACCACTCTCCAACCTCGACCTGACCAATGAAAAATAAAGCGTAATTAAAGTTTCAGTATTTCTAAAATTTATACTTTGTCTAAAAATAAAATTTATCAATTTGGAGCAAGAAGCTATGCATGCCTCAACATGTGGATTAAAAGATAATGTATGAGTCATATATACTCCTAAATCCTTAACCTTATTTACTCTACTAATTAGAACTCCATTTAAAAAATAATTACAATTTTGATTGTCCTGATCTCTAGTAAAAGTCATTAAATAGCATTTCGAAACATGAAAAGTCATTTTATTATTTCTGCTCCATTCAAAAACACTGTCTAAATCTTGCTGTAAACTAACGGCATCTTCAGGTCTCTTGATACGTTTAAACAATTTTAAATCATCGGCAAAATAATATTACCTTAGCAGATGAAATGCAATTACTTAAATCGTTAATTAATATCGTAAAAAGACAAGGCCCCAAATTAGAACCCTGTAGTACTCCCGATTGAACTGTGAAAGTAGATGATGAAGCCTCATTATAAGAAACAAACTGTTTTCTATTTACAATATATGATTTGAAAAAGCATAGCAAATTATTTGAGATGCCATAAAAATGCAGCTTTTTTAATAAAATTGAGTGATCGACTTTATCAAACGCCTTGGCCAGGTCAAGGAACAAAGTGTCAGTCCGAGTCCCAGAGTCCAACCCCGAGGAAACATAAGTAGTGAAATTTAATAAGTTTGTATTTACAGATCTGCCTGGTACAAATCCATGTTGACAGTCGGAAATGTATTTTTCAAAGTGACCAAATAAATATTTATGTATAATCATCTCAAATAATTTTGCAGGAACCGACAAAACTGCCACTGGCCTGTAGTTAATAATTTGATCTCTCTTACCGGCTTTAAAAATCGGTGTTACTTTAGTAACCTTCCATCTCTCAAGAAATATTTTTGAATTTAGACTTAAATTAAATAAAAATGTGAGGGGGTTGATTAATAACTCCGAACAACCTTTAAATAAATACTGTGGAAGTAAATCAGGACCTGTGGTACACTTTGACTTTAATATTTTAATAGCATCCTGTACATCCTGACAACAAAGGTGAGGCAGGGTGAGACAGGACACGCCAGCCCGACACGGCCCCTCCACCGCACACTCAACACTGGGCTCGTTCACATACTGTTCATACTCTGAACTAAAGTAATCAGCAAACGCATTTGCCACCGTCACTCCGCTATCGTATTTTACTCCATTGTATTGCATAACAAACATTTTATTTTTTATAAAATTCCAAAATTTACTGCTGTCAATATTTATATCATTTTCCAAATTAATAATATAATTACGATGAGCTAAATTTATTTAATTTTTTACTACGGACGTTGGGATTTGAATAAATTATAATTTTGTACAGAACTATTTTTTTTTCATTGTCTTCTCAATTTTTCTTTACGTTTCAAATTAAAAATTATAGAAGGTGTAAACCAAAAGGGGTACTTAGATTGTTTCTTATTTCTCAAAGGACAACATTTATCAAGAATATTATAAATTTGGTTGTAAAAATAATCTACGGCTTGATCAATATCTTCAAGCGAATACAAATTCGACCAGTCAACCCTAGATAATTCTTGATATATTTGCAAGAAGTTGGCTCTCCGATAACAGTAGCCAGCTGGTCGAGTTGACTTTGACCGATAAGATAACGGAATAACAGTGACAACACTCACCTCTAGGGCCGGGTGATAGGGATCCTCCCTGACTAACTGCTCTTCACATCTTGATACAATCACTTCCTCTTCCTCATTTGTGATTATCAAATCTAAGGTTTTATTTTGGAAATTGCGAACATCGTTTTTTAAAGTTAAGCTATTTATATTCCAAAATATAGACAATTCTTTACACAGTAAATCACCATCATATAAGTAATAGTCTTTGCCGTAAATTGATAAATTGAAATCTCCTAAAATGAGAATGCGACTATTTATTGAACGTTTCAATTGAATAAAGAGATCAAAAAAAGTTTGATAAATCCCCAGAGGTGACCTAGGCCTAAAATAAACTACACAAATGTAAAACATGTTTCCTTTGTTATTTGGAATTTTGACGCAAACACACTCACATCCCGGTATTGTATCTTTAAAACTCTCCATCTTACTGCACAGTAAATCATTGTATACTGCCAACAGAACCCCTCCACCTCCTTGCCTCCCTGTTACTTTTAGATTTATGTCACATCGAAAGACATTATAATGATCAGGGAAAATCTCAGACAAATTTATATTACTTTGTAAATTTGTTTCAGTCAAAGCTACGACCATATAATTACTTAATAGCATATTGTTGAAAAAAGTATTAGTTTTAGTTCTTAGTCCTCGTACATTTTGATAGTAAACTAATTGCTCGAAAACATTACCATTCATTTTGACTGTATGTTATTTAAATTTAATTCCAATTAATAAATTATTATAGTGATACATTCAATAATAATGATTAATAAATGTTCAATAATTATAATACACTTTTATAATGAACCTTTTCATATTACATTTAATAGATAATAAATATATAATACATATAAATAAATTAGAACACATAATGAACATAAATACTATAGTAAATAAATAAATAGATAATACGAGACATATAAATAAATTAATACGTATAAATATATAAATAGAATTTACAAACAACCCGATAAATTATTACTACTAAACAACATGCAAAAAATAAATAAATATCAACATTACTTACAAACGATTCCAAGCTACATACGATCAAAGTCCTTGGCTGATACAATCCTGATGGCTGGCGATCCTTTTTCCCTTCGAGTGTAGATGGTGCAGTTGGCTGTCCACACATGAGAGTAGCCCTTCTCTTTCACCGCCTCTTGCGTCTTCTTCAGCAGCTCCCTATTTGACGGTGTCAATGATTCTTTCACATAAATGGAGTCTTCACTATTGAAGCCTTGATCTGTGGCTTTGAGGTTGCGGCGAACTTTCCTCTTACTCAAGAACGTGTCCCTGTCAAGACGGCTAATGAAGCGAATTATGATGGGTCTTGGTTGTGAGGCAGAGATCCTACCCATCCTGTGCACAGCATCCAACATATTAGACGACCAGTTCTCGAAATGAAGGGCAGTAGCAAGACGTCGCACCACAAAAATAACATTTTCATTCTTCTCTTCCGGTATGCCATAAACAATCAAATTATTTCTATCGGAATATTGCTCTAGGTCCCGGAGATCTTTTTCGATGTTCAGCACATTACTGTTAATTTTGCAGGTTTCTTCATTAATTTGTAGAATGTCACTTTCGCATTTAGCAATTTTTAAATCTTGACCTGTAAACAGTTCTTTAATTTCGGAAATATTACTATGACAATGTTCAATAGATGCACACATTTCTTTTTGTTCTTTTTTAATGTCATCGATGGCAGTAGTATTTTTCTCAAGTATTATCAAAATCGAATCTAGTTTTGAATTAATAGATTATATAGAAATCGTTGCAGGTTCAGCGGTAGCAGTAGTCGCAGTAGTTTCATTCTTGAGTCTGGAGGTAGTGCCGCGCGTCATGACCTTGACTTCATCTGTCATTGCGTCCACTGATAACACTCTTATCTAGCTCGACTCCACTAATTTAAATCAATTAGTACACAAAACTCGTTACACTTTCAATTTCGAATAAGTGATCACAATAACAAATATTACTAAATTTACACTAAAATACACTCTTTGATCAAGTATTATGTAAAACTGATCACTATTTAACAGTAAAAACGAGTAAAATAACGGAGCCGACTAACAGTGCGTGTTACGTGTTGCTCATCCCCACTCTTCCTCCCCACTCTAAATTTAGAGAAGTTTCTTTCAGTTAAGTATTTTTCTTTGGTTAAATTCACACTGACAGTTATTTTATTTATTATTTATATTATGTTTTGTTTTTTATTAATTTGTACCTCCTGAATTTGTGTTCAATAATCAGGTAACATTAAATAAATGAAAATAATCTATTTAATAAAGTAGTATTAAATAGTTCTGTCTATTGACAATACTATATATATATGTTTTTATTTGTAGATTTAAAATTCACTGTTTTTCATGTTTTGAATTAACATCTGTAATAAAATTGACAACTCTATCTGTATAGTACTTTTAATTTAAATGTGCTTATCATATTTTAACAAATAGTTTTATAAAGTATTCAGAAATTTCTTGTTATTTATTTTTGTTTTTCTTTTTTTCTTTTGTTTTTTTGTCATTTTTTTCTCTCAAGTGGAAGTACAGTTATTCCATTAAAATGAGTCATAAATAAATCATTCCAATCTTTCATTATATTATCTTGTGTATATTTAAATTATAGCCAACATTTTCTTAAAACGTTCTTGTTTATTATTTGAATATGAACACATTTTCAATGCTTAATATGTTTTTTTCACATACCAGCTTAGATAAGAGTTAGTTTTTTACCTGTACTTGTATTAGTATTTAGTAATTTACATTATTCCTTTCAGGCATATCTACTTTTTTTGCCGTCTCTGGAACTCTCTCCCTGATAATATCAGAATATTAAGTGAGATTTCTCGCTTTGGGGTGGTGGGTAAGGATCGTTTGATGGGGATTAGCTTTGACGGTGGCTTGTCGGCGACATACGAATAAAACGTGTGTGTGTGTGTGTATGAGTATGTATTTCCATATCATACTTTTTTCTTTCTTTTGCTTTCTTTTCTTTTATTGATTTACTTATTTATTTTTATTTAGTACCATATTTTTCCTTTTCACTGTTTCGATGGAGTAATTTATTATTTGCGTACATATAATATATGAATTATTGTTTTGTATATAAATAAAATAATGAGCTGGTAATTAGATTAAATTATATAAAGTTCTTTTTTATTTGTGTTAAGTCAATATGTTTATTTATTTATATTTACTATTATCGTTATTATTTTTTTGTATGCAAAGATATAAATTAATTTAAGTTGTTCTCATTTTTCTTAAATGTTTTATTGTATATGTACTATTTTGTTTATGGTGTTAAGTGCTAGAGAGGACTTTACAGTCCTAACTTTGCCCCTTTAATAAAGAAATTTCTCCCTCCCACCTCTCTCTCTCTCCCTCTCTCTCTCTCTCTCTCTCTCTCTCTCTCTCTCTCTCTCTCTCTCTCTCTCTCTCTCTCTCTCTCTCTCTCTCTCTCTCTCTCCCTCTCTCCCTCTCCCTCTCCCTCTCCCTCTCCCTCTCCCTCTCCCTCTCCCTCTCCCTCTCCCTCTCCCTCTCCCTCTCCCTCTCCCTACCCTCTCCCTCTCCCTCTCCCTCTCCCTCTCCCTCTCCCTCTCCCTCTCCCTCTCCCTCTCCCTCTCCCTCTCCCTCTCCCTCTCCCTCTCCCTCTCCCTCTCCCTCTCCTCTCCTCTCCTCTCCTCTCCTCTCCTCTCCTCTCCTCTCCTCTCCTCTCCTCTTCTCTTTTGTATTTTTTACTACTACTACTGTGGGTTAGTAGACTTGTGTCCTAAGGTAAGTTTGCTGATGTATTATCTCTCCTTATGAATATTAAGACAAAACCTCCCCCAATTCTAACAACCACATTCACAGTTTATGTGTACATTCTTTCAGATTATACTTGCTAATAAAAGGCTCTAGAGTATTATATACTTATAACACTATTACTACCGCACTTGTATGGGTGGGTCATATCCCACTTCCCGTGAACTGGTTTCCTAAACACTATTTTATTGCTTAGTGTACATTATAAGTCATTATTATTATATTGAAAATAATAGTAGTATTCAATTATAAATTATTCAAATTTTCACTTATTTGTTCAATTATTCAAGTTGTGTGTGCAATTTAAATTGTTCTGTAGCATGTTTTGAAAAAATTATCTCAGATTAGACTAATTATTAAAAAATGTTAGAAATAGACCTGACAATAGATGCTTTTAATCTTTTTCATGTGTTTTACTTAATTTGTTATGTTACTAACTAGTTTATCACAAAATAGAGTGGTGCCAAAAATTTTGGACATAAATTTTTGACAAAGTCGTTCACCAGGGGCTGACGGCCATACATAAAAATTCAATTATTTTGAGCTTTCTATATGTGCAGACCACTTCTCACAGTTATAAATTGATTCTACAAAATCAAAAAATAAGTTTTTGTAAAAGAAATTTTGGCCATTGGGATAAGTTTTTATTTTGTAGGCCTATATTATGCAGTCGCGCATGTAAATGAAAATACAACTTTAGCACTTAATGTGTTAAGAAATAGATTAGAGAATAATTGGATAAGATGGTTTGGACATGTGAAAAGAATTAGTGAGACAAGAATGCCAAAAGTAAGATCACTGAAGAGATGGATAGACAGATTAAATGAAGAACTGAATTTGGAAGATTTATTCAGAAAACAATTATGGAATGACATAAGAAGTGGGAAAGGCTTAGTTAACAGTTCAGTTCTAGACCCACACAATAGTGGAACAGGAGTTTTATGTTATTTACAGCTATTTATGTTATGTTTATATATATTAAATGTTTTTATATTGACTTAGTTTAAATTGTTTTCTAATTATTTCTCCTGTTCCTTTTAATAGTGCAGGCTACCTACTAATATTAACGTAATAACATACGAAGGCTGAGGTGTCAACGAGCACAGTGAGTGAGACTTACTACCTACCGGCAAGGCCTTAATGACATAATCATTGCTGTTGACTGGCGGATTTGCCTAGTATAATTTTATTTCTTTTTCATTGTAGCTTCATGTTAAATCTTTGAAAAGTGTGACGGACGTAACTTAATAGTCATGTTCACCTTAACAGTATTTGTTTAAATATTAACTGACTTTTATGAAATTTAATTTTCTACATTTCCTGAGAATATTTTGATGACTTTTAACAAACTAAGTAATAAATAAAAAAACATTTTGTATTTATGACAGTCAAAGTAGCCTTATTTTTTATATTAAACCAAATGATAGCTATATGAATAAGTATTATTTTTTTAAATACTATAAGCGTCTATGTTTTAAGCTTTACAAAACTGAGAAACTTATCATTTTTAAAAGACTTATTATTTAGAGCATACTCAAGTTTTTATTGCTGTTTAATTATTTATATATTTTTCCAGAGGTCGGTATGCTGATCCCTTTGGTGTTGGTAGCTCAGACTTAGATCCTTTTGCTCCTTCCGGACATGGAAACTTGTTTGACCCTTTCAACCGGGATCCATTGAGGCCTTTAGATCCAGGTCATGGGATTCCAGGAGGCCTTCCTAGGTACTAATCTCTCTCTTTCTCCTTCTCCCCCACTCTCCCTCTCTATCTCACATAACTTTGTAAATAGAAAAAAATAGATTTAAAAATATAAATAATATATTTGGTGAAATTACAAATTAGTTCAGGTTTGTGCTTTTCTGCTATTTTGAGTACGTTACGAGGAATTTAAGTTCTCATGCTGAGCAGTCTTGTATCATCCTTAACACAAATCTTGATGAGAGCTTAACTGGTTCAAATATAATATATGCTCTATATTATCCTTGTAATATCCATTATCCAAAAATCAAAAGATCGATGTCTGTCTAATTTTATACTTTTAGTATATGTTTAGTACCCAATTCATTTTTATTTTAAAATTAAAAGTAAAAATAAAATATGAGGTACATGTTTATATACATTCAAACAAAGGTGAGTTTTGTGAAAACCAGTTATTGCCGAAGGGAAAAGTAATAGGTTGGCCAATGCAGCTAAATAACATTTATAAACTTATTTAAATCTTATTGATTAAAACTTTGGAATACACATTCTTGAGTAGCCACCATACCAGGCTAAAACTTCCCTTGGAAACTGTCAAAATTTAGATTTGTTGTTTCTAGAGGAGCTGTTCCTCCTGGTGCCAGGTTTGACCCTTTTGGCCCTCCTGAGATCGGGCCCAGGCCTTCTAGACCACGCTTTCCACCAGATGCAGATCACCTCCCTCCTCCTGGGTATGATGACATGTTTATGTAAAACATTTGTACATTTTGGTTATGTTAAAATATTAAATTGATTTTTTGAACTAAAAAGATTCTTTTAAAATTACTATTTTACTTCTCAACCCTTTCCTAGTAGTAATAAAGATATTTCAGTTCATCCTCTAAATAATTACTTAGAAGATAACCAGGAGAAACCAATATGAGTTTTATGAGTGATTTTTCTCAGTCTATTCTTCTGGTTGTTCAGGAAGGTAAGTGTAAATAAAGAATAATGTACAGAAGTAATCCATAACAGCAGTGAAAATGGTTTTATGTAATATAAAGTTTCAAATTTGGAAGATAACTGGTGCTAACAGTTCCTCTGTAATTTTCTGTTGAATTTTATTCATTCTCATGAGGTACTCCTACTAAAAGTAATGTAAAGGTGTTCAGTAAACTTTAAGCCCCGTTTACATGCTACAACAAATTTTAATAATGTGAAGTCGGAATGTGTAATGAGACATCATTACGACTATATGAAGTTGGAGTTGTTGGTTGAAGCCAGTTAGTATCAATCTGGCAACAATATCAAATGGTTGTAGTGGTAAATTGGAACGTCTAACTATCCCACTCTGGTCTTGTTGGAACGTCTAACTAGCCCACTCTGGTCTTGTTGGAACGTCTAACTAGCCCACTCTGGTCTTGTTGTCATCTAACTAGCGCACTCTGGTCTTGTTGTCTTCTAACTAGCCCACTCTGGTCTTGTTGTCTTCTAACTAGCCCACTCTGGTCTTGTAGAGCACATTAGTATGTAATTTGTTTGCTGTGTTATTCTATACAATGTTCTTTTATTCTTTGAATCATATTTGAAGGGGTCAATGGAAGAAGGTGGAATGTGATATTTAAAAAATTTTTAGTTTTTGTCAGGAATGAAGGTTGTATGTGAAAAATTAACACATGACACCACTCCCAGCTCTCTAACACACTCAGAAGAATCAGATATTTTAAATGATGATGGAGATATGTACACTGTAAATTACTCCTCTAAAGGAAGAAGGGTGTATGTAACACTCCAATGCCTACATACACCCTTCATCCATTTGGGATTGTAAAGTTCTTCCGACATACATCCTTCATCCACTAGTCTATGGGCCAAAGCTGACTGAATTTTCATAACAACAGTCAGTCATCTGTTATTTGTAATCTTGCATTGCAGTGTTAATTACTGTTCTGTTTTTTTTTTTTTTTTTTTTTTTTTTTTTTTTTTTTTTTTTTTATATATAAGTTAATATGTTCCAAAATGAACAGTATAAGTCGTGGTGCTAAAATATCAAAGTTACTTTCAAATAAGAAAGAAGACTGCAAATAAAATCACCCTGAACATTTTTAAAAACATAGACCACTTGATAATATGGTCAGATTAGTGCTCTGGTCAAAACAAAAATTTCCTCACGATATCTTTGTACCAGTATTTAGTACATAAAGGGCTATTTAAAATGATAGATCATAAATTCCTTAAAGTAGGTCACACATACCTAGACTCCGACAGAGACTTTAGAAGGATTGAGAAAAGTTGCAGAAATATCAAAATAAATACAGAGACATCATCACAAAATCAAGAAAAAAAACAAAGTTTTTGACATGAAGCAACATTTTAGAGAAACTGAATATGTAGCCACTACTTTAAAACTTTATAACAGGAGAGTAGATCTTTTGAAATATACAGTAAAATTCAGAGACTGTGTCAAGTGAATTTGTGTTGACAAATACAGATCTTATCTATATATCCAAGATGGCGCCGAATGGTACGAACGTGTCTGTGTCAGCTGCGGTAAAAAGTCGAGTTATTTTAAACATTAAATGCGTGAAATGCAACAAAATTGTGAGAAACGGCATACTTTGTGACATTTGTGATCGCTGGAATCATTTTAAGTGCGCAAACGTAAACGAGAATGATGTACCGGACGAAAATTTTGACTGGAAATGTCCCAAGTGCGTGTGTAACGACGAGAGCAACATGGCAGATGAGGGCAACATGCACCAAGCAGGGAACGATTTGGAATATGCATCACTAATTGAGGTAATCAAAGTGCTTAAACAAGACTTAGAATCACTAAAATACGACAACATTTGTCTACGGGAGAGTATTGAAGACAGTTTAAAAGTGAAAGAAAAGTCAATAAAAACAGAAAAATTCTCAATATACGCTACACAAGCCTAGGCCTAGCATAGAACAGGAAACAGACCATGTCAAATTGAACAATACAAGATGGGAATCAGTACCATATAAACACTCCAACTTTCAACCCACTCATATCAATAGCAAGTCATCTTTCAATATTCCTACAAAAAACAGGTTTGATGTCCTCAGTGAAGAAGCAGAGATTAGGCCTAAGACTAGGCCTACACATCCCGAGCCCATACATGTCAAGCATGTTAAAACAAAACCTAAACATCGTGTGAGGATTTATTCAGATAGTTACGGTCGAGGGGTTGCGAAACTTATGTCAGAAGTCAAATCAGTTCAAGGAGTTCAAGTTGATGCAATTGTTAAACCTAGTGCCAGAATGAATGAGGTTACGGCAAACATTGGATGTACCGATTATACCGAGAATGACTTTGTTGTTATCATTGGCGGAGCTAATGACGTAGCCTGTAATGAAGCGTCAAATGCTACAACTGCGCTGAGGGAAACACTAGAAAAGCTCAACCACACAAACACCATCATTGTAAATGTTCCACATCGCCACGATCTTCCAGAATGGTCAATCATCAATGAAGAGATAAGGAAGACAAATCGTATGTACAGTAAAATTTGTAAGAATAAGAGTAATGTAAATATTGTAAATAGCAATAAGTGTCACAGAGATCTTCACACCAAACACGGCCAACATTTTAATATTGTAGGCAAAAAGTCTCTGAGTACAGTTGTAAATAAAGTTATTAGGGATAGGTTAAAAGTTAAGGATACATGTGTCATAGCTCTAGAGTATGAAAGCGCCCAGGGAAACGGGCAATAGAGGCCAAGTATTACACTAGTGATACCTGGCCCAATACAACGTTAGGTAGTCAAAACAATGTAAATAGTATGTCCACATCATGTTTAGAAAATAGCCTTAAAGATAAAGAATTGTCTGAAATAGATGAAGTTAGGTTAGGTAAGGATTTAAATATAGGCTACTTGAATATTCAGGGTATTAATAATAAACAGTTAGTTTTAAATGAATATGCAATTGAAAAATATTTTGATATTTTGTGTCTCAGTGAGCACTGGTGCCAAAATGATGAAATATTGCACATTGTGTTAGATGATTTTTGTCTTATGAACCATTTCAGTAGGACACAGTGTAAACATGGTGGCGTAGCAATATTTATTAGACCAATGATTGCTGAAAAGTTTGAGAAATTAGATCTTAACTTAATGTGTAGTGAGATTGATTTTGAAGC
>JAQJVL010000274.1:708098-743421 GCA_035578905.1 Stictocephala bisonia | reverse complement strand
ATTTGCCAAGTAGATTTTTAAATGTTTTTGATGATAAGAAGATTAAAGAATTTAACAAACTTGAAAATATTAATTTGATAGTTACAGAAATAAAGATTATTAAAGAAAAAGAATGTGCAATTATTAAATTTGAATAAAATATTATAAGAATTTCATTTGAATAAAATATTATAAGAATTATCGAAATTAGATTGTGCAATTATCAAATTTGAATAAAATATTATAAGAATTTCATTTGAATAAAATATTATAAGAATTATCGAAATTAGATTGTGTAATTATCAAATTTGAATAAAATATTATAAGAATTTCATTTGAATAAAATATTATAAGAATTATCGAAATTAGATTGTGCAATTATCAAATTTGAATAAAATATTATAAGAATTTCATTTGAATAAAATATTATAAGAATTTTGATTTCATTTTTTGGTAGTTTTAATAAGAATATTGATAACTTTTTTGATTATTTGAGTATTAGGTATTAGTTATTTTATTTTAAAAAATTGATAATTTGGGTTAATTTTTGTATAAATTTGTGTAATAGTGGTGGTAAAGTGTTTTTTGGAGAGTTTATGGTTAAATAACCATATGTCTCCAAATTTGGTCTAGGTGTTATACATTACTATCTACTACCGATAATATACTATTGAATATATTAAATATACATTAACGCTAGTTAAATAACTTATAGTTAAATTACTGATAATATACTATTGAATATATTAAATATACATTAACGCTAGTTAAATAACTACTAGTTAAATTACTGATAATATACTATTGAATATATTAAATATACATTAACGCTAGTTAAATAACTTATAGTTAAATTACTGATAATATACTATTGAATATATTAAATATACATTAACGCTAGTTAAATAACTACTAGTTAAATAACTGCTAATATACTATTGAATATATTAAATATACATTAACGCTAGTTAAATAACTTCTAGTTAAATTACTGGTAATATACTATTGAATATATTAAATATACATTAACGCTAGTTAAATAACTACTAGTTAAATTACTGATAATATACTATTGAATATACTAAATATACATTAACGCTAGTTAAATAACTTCTAGTTAAATTACTGGTAATATACTATTGAATATATTAAATATACATTAACGCTAGTTAAATAACTACTAGTTAAATTACTGATAATATACTATTGAATATACTAAATATACATTAACGCTAGTTAAATAACTACTAGTTAAATTACTGATAATATAGTATTGAATATATTAAATATACATTAACGCTAGTTAAATAACTACTAGTTAAATTACTGATAATATACTATTGAATATGCTAAATATACATTAACGCTAGTTAAATAACTACTAGTTAAATTACTGCTAAATTACTATTGTATATACTAAATATACAGTAACGCTAGTTAAATAACTTCTAGTTAAATTACTGGTAATATACTATTGAATATATTAAATATACATTAACGCTAGTTAAATAACTACTAGTTAAATAACTGCTAATATACTATTGAATATATTAAATATACATTAACGCTAGTTAAGTAACTACTAGTTAAATTACTGCTAATATACTATTGTATATACTAAATATACATCAACGCTAGTTAAATAACTACTAGTTAAATTACTGCTAATAAACTATTGTATATATTAAATATACATTAACGCTAGTTAAATAACTACTAGTTAAATTACTGCTAATTTACTATTGAATATATTAAATATACATTAACGCTAGTTAAATAACTACTAGTTAAATTACTGCTAAATTACTATTGTACATATTAAATATACAGTAACGCTAGTTAAATAACTTCTAGTTAAATTACTGGTAATATACTATTTAATGTGTTAAATATACATTAACACTAGTTAAATAACTGCTAATATACTATTGAATATATTAAATATACATTAACACTAGTTAAATAACTTCTAGTTAAATTACTGGTAATATACTATTGAATATATTAAATATACATTAACACTAGTTAAATAACTTCTAGTTAAATTACTGGTAATATACTATTGAATATATTAAATATACATTAACACTAGTTAAATAACTTCTAGTTAAATTACTGGTAATATACTATTGAATATATTAAATATACATTAACACTAGTTAAATAACTTCTAGTTAAATTACTGGTAATATACTATTGAATATATTAAATATACATTAACACTAGTTAAATAACTTCTAGTTAAATTACTGGTAATATACTATTGAATATATTAAATATACATTAACACTAGTTAAATAACTTCTAGTTAAATTACTGGTAATATACTATTGAATATATTAAATTAAATTACTGGTAATATACATTAACACTAGTTAAATAACTTCTAGTTAAATTACTGGTAATATACTATTGAATATATTAAATATACATTAACACTAGTTAAATAACTTCTAGTTAAATTACTGGTAATATACTATTCGATATATTAAATATACATTAACGCTAGTTAAATAACTACTAGTAAAATTTAATCTTGAACGTTATTGTAGAGATATCATTTTTATTACTATAATCAATCTTGCTGTGCCAGGTGATATTTTTGCCAAATGTAAGTTGCCCAACAAATTGTAACAATCCAAATCATATTTCTAATCCTGATTATTTTAAGTTCAATTTCGATATAGAATATACATAATGGATGTGATAATGGAGTTCTAGTGGCCTAGAGTAAATCCGACAGGCATGTCACTGCGCATCAGTAGTTAGCAGTGCGCAGACGTGATGATATAACACTTTCTGCGCAAGCGCACATCACTCTTATCATGTATGTCACCTCTAGCAGTCAATCTGAATACATTTTGCAGCGATATATTTACAGTAACGATCTGTCTAGCTCCCCCTCCCAGTTTACGTAAACTGTCGTGTCATGTCTTAAGAACTTCATTTTGTGTGAAATATATTTAGTATGAACAGTAAATATGACAACAATACAAGTTCATACCAATTATCATTGGTATTCAAATGCATATAAGAAATCATTTCCTTCATTCAGCGTTATTATCAGTTAAAAAACAATACAAGTATGCAGGCTCAGCAATTAGTGTTGTGCATACGTTGATCATTTCCAGTTATCCCCAACACAATATATTTGATTTGAATGTTGGCCATGTTTACGACATGGTTTTAGGGCTACCAATTTGACATGCCGGAACAGAATGGATCTTAGTTGGCCTTGAACCTCATCTTACTGTCGTAGAAAAAAAAATTGAGTTTGAAACATCAATATAAAGAAGCCAATTACACTAGGACAATAAAAATTACATCGACATTTTTCTTGTTTATTTATGCGTTTTTTGAGTGTAAAAGGAACATTGTTATCTTTCAAAGCTTTTTTTTAATTACATAGACTATAAAAGAACTTTAATCTAACGCTTTTTTTTACAAAAGCGTTCCTTTTAAAAATGCCTCCACTATAAACCCTTTTCAGTTGTAGTCGTTGCCGGCGTAGTGGCTCAGTGGCCAATACTTCAGACTGGGCAAGGCAACTTCTAAGGTTCTAATCCTGAACTGACCTAACGGTCAGTACTTCATTCGCGGAATAAAGTTCATATACAGTCCCCCCTCCCATGATCTGACAAGTAACGTTTTGTATTAAAAAAGAAAAAAAATCTTACTTATCAGGGCGCTGAGGTTCCTAAGTTCTGGGTTTCTTTTATCTTAGACCAGTTGACTTTTATTGTCCTGGCAAAGCCAAAGGCATATCAGAGGAGGTTTGTGGATGTTAGTTATTTAAATTCGTTAAACCCTGACTATCTTCAGTTCGTTAGTCATTACCTTTACTCGTTCTGATCCCACATTCCACTGGGCTACTAACGCTCTTTTTTCAACTGGGTAGCTTGGGCCTTCACCGGAGGATTCCGACGTTATCGCCATGAGAGTTAAGCTCATGTGTGTAGGTGAGGGGGAAGCCAACTTTCCCTCATTAAATAACATTCGAGCTACTCATCTGTACAAACAACTCAAAATTAAATTTGGTATTAAATTGTCATTTATGTGCTTTAGATCCATTATTTATTCACGTGCAGTAGTATCGATCCACCCACCCACTTATGCACTTCCCGCGGAGGCCCCCCCCATCCAAGTGGAAGAAGGAGTATCGACCGACCCACCCACCCATACACTTACGTAGGGATATTCATCCACCCGCCCAACCAGACATGTACAATGGTATAAACGCACCCCCTTCCCAAACACGTAACACAATGGTGTTGACACATCCGCTCACCCATACACGTACAGTGGTATTGACCCACCCATGCAGCCTAACCCCCAAAACCATGTACAGTGGTACTGACCAACCCACCCTCCCAAACACGTACCTTTATATACCATATATAAATATTTGTATTGACCCACCAAATCCGCCTGAAAAAGTAGGATGGATGATTGAGAGTCATCACCATTTTACATGTACCGTACCCACAATACCACTGAACGTGAATGGGTGGGTGGGTCAATACCAATGTACGTATATGGGTACGTGGATGGATACTTGTGAACTCCCCTGCGTTCACCAATGAGTGTACAGTGTAGGTATTGACCATCTACTCACCCATACACGTACAGTGGTGGTATTGACCATCCACGTCTGTCATTAACCATACACGTATAGTGGTGGTATTGACCATCCACTTCTATCATTAACCATACATGTAGTGGTGGTGGTGGTATTGACATCCCACCCACCCATACACGTACAGTGGTTGTATTGACCACCCAACCATTCACGTATAGTGGTGGTATTGACCCCCCATACGTTCAGTGGTGGTATTTACCACCCACCCAAACACGTACAGTGGTTGTATTTACCACCCAACAATATACTTACAGTGGTTGTATTAACCATCCATCCATACAACTACAGTGGTGGTATTAACCACCCACCCAGTGGTTGTATTAACCATCCATCCATACAACTACAGTGGTGGTATTACCAACCCACCCACCTACACACGTACAGTGGTGGTATTGTACACCAACCCACCCATACACGTACAGCGGTGGTATTGACCACCCAACCACCCATTCACGTACAGAGGTGGTATTGACCACCCAACCACCCATACACGTATAGTGTTTTTGGTTGGGGGGGACAACCCACCTACCATTATACGTACAGGGGTGGTATTGACCACCTACCCACCCATTCACGTACAGTGTTGGTATTGACCACCCACCCATACACTAACAGCGGTTGTATTGACCACCCACCCACACATACACGCACAGTGATTGTATTGACCTCCCATCCACCCATACACGTACAGTGGTGGTAATGACCACCCACCCATGACGTACAGTGGTGGTATTGACCACCCTGTCACCCATACATGTACAGTGGTTGTATTGACCCCCCACCCTTACACGTACAGGCGTGGTATTGATCATGCACCCATACACTTACACTGTTGGTATTGACTACCCACCCATACACGTACAGTGGTTGTATTGACCTACCCGCCCACCCACACACGTACAGTGGTATTGACCTACCCACCCGCCCATATACGTACAGTGGTATTGACCTACCCGCTCACCCATACACGTTCAGTGGTGGTATTGACCACCTACCCACTTATACACGTACAGTGTTGGTATTGACCACCCTCCCACCCATATACGTACAGTGGTGGTATTGACCACCCATCCATTCATACACGTACAGTGTTGGTATTGACCACCCATTCACGTACAGTGTTGGTATTGACCACCCAATCACCCATACACGTACATTGGTGATATTGACCTCCTACCCAGCCATCTGGATTACATCCCGTTACAATTGTCAGGAATCATTGCTTGGCCATTCGTTGTGGAGTAGATGTTACGAAATGAGTTTTATGTTATGAAAGACATCATAAGAGTTACCTTAAATGATATTTTCTGCTACCTTCCAGAAACAAATAAATGACAGCACCACTGGCATTATTTTTTATTGATATGATAATTAATTAGCCAATGAGCAAACAAATAGACATTTTTGTTGACATTAGATAATCGTCAACTAGCAAACATTATTATACATAAGTTGTTAGCCATGGTTTAAAGTTTAATAACAAACAATAATATAAATAAAAAATAATTATAAAAATTAAAAAAAAGCAGCTACTGTAACTCACTATTAAGTTATACAAAGTGATTATAGTGTGTTTAAATCACAATAAAAAGATATGCATTCAAAGCAATAGCTGCTATTCTTAGTTCTATATTTTTACAAGTCACGTGCTATATGAGTTCAGTCAAAAAAATAATTAATAATATTATAAACTTACACCATATATTTCAGTAAAATAACGTATTACAGTATTCTGATTCAATTATTACAGATCAAAAGACAATAACAACTAAGAACTATGCATGAATCAACACTCCTTAGGTTCAACCTTATTTCAGATCAAAAGACAATAACAACTAAGAACTATGCATGAATCAACACTCCTTAGGTTCAACCTTATTACAGATCAAAAGACAATAACAACTAAGAACTATGCATGAATCAACACTCCTTAGGTTCAACCTCATTACAGATCAAAAGACCATAACAACTAAGAACTATGCATGAATCAACACTCCTTAGGTTCAACCTTATTACAGATCAAAAGACAATAACAACTAAGAACTATGCATGAATCAACACTCCTTAGGTTCAACCTTATTACAGATCAAAAGACAATAACAACTAAGAACTATGCATGAATCAACACTCCTTAGGTTCAACCTTATTACAGATCAAAAGACAATAACAACTAAGAACTATGCATGAATCAACACTCCTTAGGTTCAACCTTATTACAGATCAAAAGACAATAACAACTAAGAACTATGCATGAATCAACACTCCTTAGGTTCAACCTTATTACAGATCAAAAGACAATAACAACTAAGAACTATGCATGAATCAACACTCCTTAGGTTCAACCTTATTACAGATCAAAAGACAATAACAACTAAGAACTATGCATGAATCAACACTCCTTAGGTTCAACCTTATTACAGATCAAAAGACAATAACAACTAAGAACTATGCATGAATCAACACTCCTTAGGTTCAACCTTATTACAGATCAAAAGACAATAACAACTAAGAACTATGCATGAATCAACACTCCTTAGGTTCAACCTTATTACAGATCAAAAGACAATAACAACTAAGAACTATGCATGAATCAACACTCCTTAGGTTCAACCTTATTACAGATCAAAAGACAATAACAACTAAGAACTATGCATGAATCAACACTCCTTAGGTTCAACCTTATTACAGATCAAAAGACAATAACAACTAAGAACTATGCATGAATCAACACTCCTTAGGTTCAACCTCATTACAGATCAAAAGACAATAACAACTAAGAACTATGCATGAATCAACACTCCTTAGGTTCAACCTTATTACAGATCAAAAGACAATAACAACTAAGAACTATGCATGAATCAACACTCCTTAGGTTCAACCTTATTACAGATCAAAAGACAATAACAACTAAGAACTATGCATGAATCAACACTCCTTAGGTTCAACCTTATTACAGATCAAAAGACAATAACAACTAAGAACTATGCATGAATCAACACTCCTTAGGTTCAACCTTATTACAGATCAAAAGACAATAACAACTAAGAACTATGCATGAATCAACACTCCTTAGGTTCAACCTTATTACAGATCAAAAGACAATAACAACTAAGAACTATGCATGAATCAACACTCCTTAGGTTCAACCTTATTACAGATCAAAAGACAATAACAACTAAGAACTATGCATGAATCAACACTCCTTAGGTTCAACCTTATTACAGATCAAAAGACGATAACAACTAAGAACTATGCATGAATCAACACTCCTTAGGTTCAACCTTATTTGTTCGCAAATTTATTGCCATATATTTATTTGTTAGTACGATAACGAATACAAATTTCAAATACTTGAATTTCTCAGTAAATTTGACAGTTTTGATTAGTTAAAGTCTAGCACTGTTTAAATTTTGTTATATTATTGTTTGTCACTGAATCGATTGAGAAGGCTAAAAAAAACAATGGTATATATTGGCAAATAATGTATGATCTGCTTCCAGTGAATCTGGTGTTTCTATTACATGAAAGTGCCCTTGAGTGAGGTTAGAGGTCTTCAGGACAGGACCTCCCCCGTCTCAGAGGGCGTACCAGAATATATCAACCCACGCCATGCCTCTGGATGCAACGTGTGTCGTGTTGCGCAATGAGACTGCAAACGAAAACAAGGTCAAGAGGATGAGTTAGCTGACAAATTGTTTAGAATATTTTACGATTTGAAAGACGAGCAGGATAAATCTGTATTTTTATGCGACACCAGTAAGTGCGAAGGTGACATTGTGCACAGTCCCTTCCACCCCCTCCATCAGTCGTCTTCAGAGAGCTGCCGGATGTCCCATATGGGCGGACAGTCGGGAGTCCCAAGGGAATGTTTAGTGGGTAGGCCATTAATAGCTGTATTTGTTACTGTATTTCCTCGTCTACATTTTATATTTAACGAAAATGTCATCAGAAATGTAATGAATTAAATCAACTTGATTTCGATGAAAGGGTCATTATTGAAGATTTTACAGTACAAACATATTGAAAGAGTTCTTGTTATTTTTAAAATAATAATGTTATTTTAATGGAGTTCCAAAGTAATTTGGCGATTCCAAGACAAAATGGGCATTTCGTAATAAAACCACATTCGCTTTGCCGCAATCACAACACTATTTCGAATACATATTCCAACACCCCTCATCGATCTGAAAGGCCCCATTCCTTGTTCACACCTAAGAAGTTCTTAATAAAGAAACAACATAGTTATGTATCGACATACCAAATCAAAGCTCGTTCAACGTAATCCATTGAAACTTGCCACGGCTTCAACAGTTACTGGTGAACAATACTTCATACACAAAAACTTCTCTGGTGGCTTCATTCAGGCACTACGAAGACTTGTTAATCCAAAAGTAGGGACTTTTGAATCCACCTCGACACGTCTTAGCTGGATCCAAAAGTAAGGGGATACAAGGAATCAGAAGAAAGACCTAAAATAGATCCAAAATAAACAGGACGTTTTGGTAGCAACACGATTCGAGACAAATAATATACTTGTAGAATCATCAATTCATCGGAATATGGGACAGCCATCTTACGCATAGTGGCTTGGTAACTAATGGTAAGTAGCCTTTATGACGTCTTGAGTCTTGGAAGTTCAGGTATAGATTCATTAGCTGATCGAAACAGATTACAGGAAAACGATGGAATCTACTAGATAATTCATGCGTTTCTAATTAATTGACCCTTTTAAAAAAATCAATAGATTACGATAGATTAAAAACCTGCCAAAGATAATTTGGGAATAACTTCCGAAATAACTGATGATTTGATTTTTGCATTTATCGAAGACGTGTTTAAAGAACTGAGGCCACATCGATGAAGCAAATCGACCAGCTGGTCTCCCCCATATAATGGTACGAGGAGACTCAAGAGTATTGTTTACTTGTAGTGTAACTCTGTTTTATGTACGGTAAAATATCAAACAAGTGTAATACATATTTATGGGTTTGAAACCCATAAATATGTATAAAAACGTGCATTCACTTACTGCCTTCAGGTGTTTGTGGACACCATAGTACCTGACGTAACTAGGAGTCCACAGTTGAACTAGGAGAGGGAGGACTTTCTATAATCCATGTGAGTCTAAAATATGACGTAACAACAAATTAATGTCAGAATTGGAAAGCAAACACTAAACAAAGTACAAAGTAGAAGCAATGAATTTGTCGGGACAGTTGATTTGTTGCGCAGATGACTTTTGAAGTGTGCGTTATATATTTACACTATAAGTTTATTCCAGTCAACGATTGAATACCCCCTCTCTAGCCTTAACCTTGAGTGGGGGGGTTGGAAGTTGGAGGAGAGATCCAAACAATTGTGTTGTATTTTAGTCATCAACAAACACTCTCCGAGATCGGATACTTATCTCTACTAAACAGCTTGTCATCTTTGGTGCGAGTAACGTTGCGCATTTGACTCAGTGTTTTGCTTAGGACTTATTTTGATTGCTTTGGTAGTTCAATTGGTGTTCTGTTATTTATAGTGAGTGGTGTTTCTTACTTTAAGCACGATTTTTGTATGTGAATATTTATAGAAAATGAGCTAGGGCAATGACTCGCAGTACAAGAAGAACTGCAGAAAAATAAAGGATACATTATTTATGTTTGATACAAGAGAGGGATTTACGAATTGTATATTAGCTGGTTTGGTTTTTTATGTACGTTTCTACTCTTTGGCAACATATTATTTGTGTAAATCTAAAACGCCATGAGAATGTTGGTTCGTTTCAACTTATTTGGCACAAGAAGATTGACGGGAAATTATAGGTTTACTAATGCACGGATAGTTTACAATGTCACGCTAACTTACTTAATTGCAATAGTTTGGACAAAGTAACATGGTCTGCAAATCAACAATATAGTTAAGGACTAATTTCGATTTTACAAACTAATATATTTGTTGTTTTCAACTTCTGCTCGTTACGTTTAAAGCTTTTTAAAACGATGAATATATTAGTTATCAATAAGTGGTTGTTCATTTGTCTTATATGGAATGATGTATGTTAGTAAATTTTTCTTGACGTTTTTGAGAAAGGCTTATCTTATAGTTGCTTTCAAACCAATTTGAATATATTCTCTTAGTCAGACTAGGAGATAGACTTTACTTAAAATTGATTTTTAATTTTTGTAGCAATACACTTAGTTGAATAGCTAAATCTAGTTGTTTAGCAAATAATCTTAGTTGTTGTCATTTAATGAAAAACTCATTAAATGGAAGTTAAATATTTATTTAAAGCTAAAAATAAGAGCCTGTATACACAGGGTTAGGCAAAAGTCTGGAATATATTTATTAATTTTAAAACGATTTAAAAAATTTAATGAAACTTTGTAGTTGTGTACTTGTCCCTATACCCAACATTTAGACATACTGTATTTCACATAGCCAGGAGTGTTTTATTCAACTCCGAGTTATACCTCATTTTAAAGGTCTTTGTTTGTACAATTCAAAAGGGCAAATCTGAGGTTTTAAGGACGACCCAGTCAGAAAATACAGTCCTTCAAAGATTGTAATTACATATAACTAGTACTTCTTAGTAATACGGCTATATTTTTATCTGTGGTGTTGATTGTTTCCAATCGTAATGAAAGACTTCGTTATACAAAAAATTATTTTATTTAACAAAAATAAAAATAAGAAAACACTTTGGACAGTAAGTATACACTAAAAATAGTTGTTGAACAATTATTATAACATTTTTTACATATTTTTTGTGAAAATAAATTAATTTATCATATTTTGTCAACTTAATTATAGTTGTAAGTAGCAATAGACAATTAATAATTTATCCTTGCTCTTAAGAAGTATTAGTTATATGACATTAAGTTCTTTGAGAGACTGATTGATTGAATCATCATTTTCACCACAGATTTACACTTTTGTATTGTTTGAACTTTGGAGTTATACTTTTTAAATTATGTATATCTCAAGGTAGGCTTACATTCAAAAATTTTAAGACTTCCTTCGTAGGCCATCTCCTGGCTATGCGAAAAATGAGTAAATTAGTCTAACTGTTTGGTATAGAATGTAATTAATTAAAAAGTTAATTTAATTTTTTGAATATTTTTAAAATTAATAAATAAACTCCAGACTTTTGTCCAACCCCATATGTTTATTTCAGTGAGTACACAATATAAATAGAGAGGACATGGCCTGTACGCCGTGTGCATTAGAAGTGAAGCAAGATCCGC
Source organism: Stictocephala bisonia (assembly GCA_035578905.1). Lineage (NCBI taxonomy): Eukaryota > Metazoa > Arthropoda > Insecta > Hemiptera > Membracidae > Stictocephala > Stictocephala bisonia. Next base: position 731,574 of record JAQJVL010000274.1, on the reverse strand, counting down.
CAACTTGGTCCGCGACTCGGGCGGAAAGAGGGCCCCGACACTACATTCGTGGCAATGTTCTAACGGCAAAAACACCAACATTTAACACATTTATTGGGGAGCTAAAATGTTCAAACTTAACACGCTAACAGTACAGCTCATCTGGACACTTTCAAATGAAAAACCACTGAAATAGGAGTTATACATCACTTATAAATAACAAGTAAACATTAATATAATTATGTAGTTTTTCATTTTGACAAGAAAAAGTTAATTGGCTATTAACTCTTTTATTGTTTGGTCAGAGAAGTTTGGTAAGCAAAGTTGTAGGGGAGATATTGAATTTAACATATAAAATATGAGTGCAGGTTGATCAACCGGGACATTATACGCATCGCTGTAAAGTGTCAACGTATTTGCAGTCTCTGCCGTACCGCAGGTCTCAGTGAGCACTTAATGGTTTACAGGATCATTTAGTTATTGTAAAATGGGTTTTTTAATATTTATGAATTGTTCTTTTCTAATTTAAAAGCAAATTTTAATTGCTTATGAGTCTTAAATGTTCAACAAAGTAACATGGTTTGCAAGTCAACAATATAGTTAAGGATTAATTAGGTAAAAGTGTGACCTAATTAAGGTTTGACATTATTAGGTCACACTTATTATTATAGTCAATATTCAAACTTCAAACAATATTGTACAAGTTGATGTTTAATTTGTTTGTTGTTATTGACCTCTCATTTTTTACTGATACTTTCAACAAATACGTGACATTATAATTAACTTATTAATAAACAATAAAACTAATTTAATTTAATTGTAGTTTAATCAATTAATCACTGCACTATTATAAACCGTAGATATCTGCTCCACAGTGTACAGAATACATACCAAATGTATATTTCTAACTTCCGTTTTATAAAATAAAAATTCTATCAAGAGTATATTTTCTAAAGATAACATTATACAGGATGATTAAAAACTATTGGGCAATCTCCTGACAACTAATTTTATAGCTAAAAATACGAAAAAAAGTTCAAATAAACATATGCCTGAAAAAGCTTCGTTAGAGAGTTTACGGTTAGCGAAAGATTTCACCTACAACTCTGTACCCTCGGTGAAGCGAGGGAGTATAAAAATGTTAAAGGTAGTTACAAAGATACAAATACAATTGATTCTTATGTATTTTAATATGAAAAATTGAATAAAATTGGTTCCAGAGCTGTAAAAACAATACTTTCAGAGATATCTAACATAAAACACAATAATTGGTGCAAAGAAATAACACATTTTTGTGTCTAACGTAAGATTACTTCCATAAATTGTAAATAAAGGTGTATGTCAGAGGGAATGAACGTCAACGTGTTTGGCTCCTCAGTTTTTCTGCGATTTTGTGGTTTTTTTTTTTTTTGCTTCTTTCAAGTTAAGATTTATATTGAGTTGTGCAGTTTTCAATCGTTAGTTGTAATATTGTGATTTTTTACTTTGATTTTTCGATCTGTGATAGTTAAAGACTATTTATATGGTTGGAAGCCCTCATGCTTTGTGATCTAAACGCAGGCAAGCTACTGATTAGCGCCGATCATTATCATTGGAACTGGATTCGAGCTCACAAACAATGTCTTTGTCTGATTCCGATAAGGAGTTTGTTTCTACACTGGTCATCAAACAGCTGTCTGGCGATGTAGTCATCGACCAAATTGTAAACAGACTAGCAGACAGATTGAAGGGCGTCATTGAAGAGTCGATAACGGCTGCCATGTGTGCCGCTAACGAGAAGATTAAAAAGTTGGAGGATGAGGTGACGTCTCTGAAGAGTAAGGTCGGTGATCTGCTAAAAGACAAGTTGCGCCTGGACGATCTGGAGCAATATCTAAGGAGAACAAATTTGCGTGTGTTTGGCGTACCAGAGACTCGTGAGGAGGACACTGACCAACTGGTGCTGGACATAGTTAATAATAAAATGGGCTTGGACCTTCCCCTCACTGCTATTGACCGGTCCCACAGAGTTGGCCGACATCCTATATAATCCTGGTCCTGACGGGAAAGAACGTCAGCATCCGATTATCGTCCACTTTACAAGCTATCGGGACCGTCACGGCGTCTTTCAAAATAAAAATAAATTAAAGAATTCTGGTATTACCATAAGAGAAGATCTTACGTCTTTGCGACAGGAAATGTTCCAGGCCGCCTTAAAAAAGCATGGACTGACGACGGCCGGGTAAGTGGGTGACTGGCGAGAGTAACGGCAGAATTATCCACACCGCTGTCAGACTGGAAGATCTGAAGTAAATATGTACTGTTCGTTTTATATTGAAATAATTATGTTTTGGAATAATAGTTTTTCTTTGTTTGTTTTTTGTTTTCTTTGAAATTAAGCATACTTGACCCTTGGTTAGAAAATTATTTATGAAGCTATTGACTTCCATCTATCTATCTATTGACTTCCATTTACATAGTAAACAAAATACTTTTTACATTCTTACAAATAAATGAGTTGTAATTGTAGTTCTAAATATTTCAATTTATTTATATTTACTTTTTATATTGTTATTATAATAAATTTGATTATCTCTTTTTATTATGTTTGTGCCTAGTACATAGAATGTTATCTGGAAGTTTAATGGTGTTTATTTTATTTTTTAATAGGAGTACACTATTTTTTTAAATTAATTATTTTGTTAAAATTCTGAATATTTCAGATAACTGATGATAAATTAATAATTTAAGTTAATTAACAGTCAATGAAGTGTGTATTACCTTTCTGGTGGTGAAGTGGTGTATTTGGGTGCGCTAACACGTAGAGATTTACTTCATTATCAGGGTTATATAGTGAGTATATGTGGGAACACATTGTAGGTTTTCACTTACTTTTATTAATTAGTCTTAATTTGTCATCTTCAATTTTGTTTATTCGGTTTTTTGTATATATTTATTATATATTATGTTGCAGGAATACTAACTTGAATGCACTCATAATAGTTAATTCATAATTATTTAATTAATTAATGTTTGTGATAGTATCGTTATTGTTATTTTAATTTCAGATCGTCATAAATAATAATTTTTTATTCGTATATGGCACTAATGCACAAACGATTGCTGTATTCCTCAGAAATAGTTTTGTTTTAAATCAATGTTTATTGTCGTAAATTTAGGTATGTGTGAGTGTGTGTATGTCGACCTGTCATCCTCTGGCCCTTGTCCGCGGCTGGCTCACGGACCCATGGTTTCGTAGTGGCTGTACTTGTTGCCGACTGTGACGCCGAGCACGATTGCTCATCTAATCTTCCAAACGCCGCTGACCTTCTCGCCTCTTATCTTGCTCCCTATCACAAATCTCTTAAGTCTTGTCATATTAATTTTTATTTATTTGTTTGTATTTTTATTTGTTCATAAGACGCCGATCGTCAAGATATGGGCGAATATGGATTTCGAACGAGTGTGATGAGTATAGATGAGCGAATGTAGTCATTGTTACAAACTAAGGCCGACTATTCCTTAGAAAGTGTAATTAATTAATAGCCCAATGACAAATGAACAGCCGGTGGTTATCAGCTGATCCTTCTCAAAATGTATTGACTCTGATTGGGAACTGACAACCTTTAGCACATGAAGCTGGGATTGAACCAACTACGCTACCGACCAATAATGCACAATCCTTGCTGTCATATTGATGAGGTTAGAGCCATTTTTGATCATTCAAATTTTGACTTAATTGGTGTTTCAGAAACTTGGCTTAAGCCTAGTTTGGACTCTACGAAGTTGAAATACCAGGGTATATTCTAATTCGAAATGACAGAATGAACAAAACGGGAGGTGGAGTTGCACTTTATGTTAGGGATGGGTTAAAAGCTAATGTATTACTTACCTCACCACCTGATTACTCTGCCAAACCTGAATATCTTTTTGTTGAAATAACCTCTATTAGTAAAGAAAAGCTTCTCCTGGGAATTTGTTATAGGCCGCCCAGGACGGGACTATTAACTGAATTTGAAAGTGCTCTCCTGCACCTTATGCCAAACTATGTCTTGGTTATGGGTGATTTTAACATCAACCTTCTCATGGCTAAACCCAATTATGAATATAGACATTTGACTACAATGTTTAAATCTTGTAGCATGACTATTCTTCCTATGGACGCCACACACCATACTGCTGATTCCCACACTCTGCTCGACCTACTGGTCGTTAGTGATCCATCTGAAGTCATTCGCCATGGGCAACTTCCAATTCCTGGAATTTCATGCCATGATCTAGTTTTCTGTGTCATGCCTAACAAACAATTCAGATAAAAGGCAAACTTTATTACATATAGAGATTCCAAAAACATTGACGAAAATCTATTTTTTACAGATCTTGCCCGTATCCCTTGGCAAACTATTACCGGACTACCAACAGTTGATGAAATGTTGTCCCAATTCAATTATTGGATTTTGAATTTCTACAACAAAAACGCCCCTTTAAACACAAAGAGAATATCTAAAAAACGTTCCATACCCTGGCTTACCAATGAAATCTGATCCCAGATGAGTAAACGGGATACCGTAGAGCTAAAAGATCAAGAGATCCAGAACTTATGTTACAGTATCGACTTTTACGTAATAAAGTTAAGCAAGAGCTTCGCAATGTTAAGCTGCGATATATTCATAACTTATTTCCAGTTCGAGGAATTTCACCAGCCTCCATGTGGAGAAATATAAAAAGTCTTGGTTGTGGGAAACAAAAAAAACCACACTTCCAGTCAGTTTAAAAGATCTAAATCAATTTTTTATTTCATCTTCCATTCTAAACGACCAAGACATTGTTAAATCATCTATGGAGGAACTCTCTAACCAACCCAATCCACCTTTGCCTTTTGAAAGTTTCTCTTTTAAACATGTCCATGAAATTGATACTCTAAGGGCTTTTCGTAAAGTTACCAGTAATGCTACAGGAGTGGATGGTATTTCAATTAAGATGATAAAAAAAAAACTCTGCAGTTCTTTCTGTCATTACTGCTATAATCAATAAGTCATTGGCCACAACTACTTTTCCTAGCTTATGGAAATATGCCCTTGTTCTCCCATTAAACAAAGTACCATCAGAAGCCAAACATTACAGGCCTATTAGCATTTTGCCCACCATTTCTAAATGCCTCGAAAAAAATCGTGCATTTACAAATAAACACATTTCTGAATAATAATAATATTCTTAATACATATGAATTAGGGTTTCGTTCCAGCCATAGTACAGAATCAGCTCTTCTCTGTGTCACATATGACATTCGAAGAGCCATGGATCTTAGAAAATGTACAATCTTGACTTTGTTTGATTTTTCTAAGGCTTTTGACTGCGTGGATCACTCCCTTCTTCTGGTTAAACTCCAGAATTTAGGTTTTTCAGATAGCAGCTTATGTTGGATTAGATCTTACTTAATTGTCAGCAGTGTGTGCGTGTGGGCGACAGAACTTCAGCCTATAATCTATTTCATCTTGTGTCCTCAAGGCTCAATTTTAGGTCCACTGCTATTTTCCTTATATATTAACGATATAAGCTCAGTCTTATCCTTCACGAAACATCACATGTATGCTGACGATTTGCAAATCTATGCTCACTCTTGTATTAATACCTTAAACGAAATAATAACTCGTATTAACCTAGATATTGAAAATTTAGTCAAGTGGACCAAAAGTCATGACCTTAAACTTAATGATGATAAAACACAGCCCATTATTATTTGTTCTTCTCGCCTTCACACCAAATTCAATATAAACAACATCAAACAAATTCTAGCCCTCTGCCTTTCTGTACCTCAGTTAAAAACTTAGGTGTTATTTTTAACCAGAATATGACTTGGGAAGAAGAAGTGCTTAGTGTTTGTAAAAAGGCTTTAGGTTCTATCCATTCCCTCAAACAACTTCAATACTTTCTCCCAGTAAAATTGAAGCTTTGTCTTGTAAGCGATAAGGATTCATGGATCAAACAAAATTACTCAAGTAACTGGCGGATAAGAGACAGGATCGTACAAGCCCTCACCCACACACGTACTGTGGTATTGACCCACCCGCCCACCCACACATGAACTGTGGTATTGACCCACCCGCCCACCCACACACGTACTGTGGTATTGACTCACCCGCCCACCCACACACGTCTACCAGGCCGAGATCTTTGCCATCCTTGTGTGCGCCCGACAGGTACCAGCAAGACAAGTCAGGGGCAAACAGATCTGTATTATGTCAGACAGTCAAGCCGCTCTTAAACCAATACCCACCCGCCCACCCATACACGTACGGTGGTATTGACCCACCCGCCCGCCCATACACGTACGGTGGTATTGACCCACTCGCCCACCCATACACGTACTGTAGTATTGAACTACAGTATATAACTCGTCTTTCCACATTTCATCTATTGCAACTCTGTGTACAATAACATGACTGTGGCTTTGGATAATAAACTTCAGGCTTGTCAAAATTATTGTATTAGATTTGTTTTTAATTTAAAATATGATGATCATATCTCTCAATACTATATTCAAAATTCCATTCTTAAATTGGCCGACCTTAGATTATTAAAAATATTGAGTATTTTGTGTTTAGTACTTAGTGATGGAAGTCCTAAATACATCTCTCAAAACTTTCAGTATTACTCAAAAATTGGTGCAAAGGAGACACGCTCAGCCTCGTCAATATTACGTATTCCTCTTCATAGAACATCTTTCTACACAAATTCCTTTTTAGTAACTGCCTGCAGAGAATGGAATAAACTTTCTCCATATTTAAAGAGATATGACAGTCGGGCTCAGTTCACAGCATCATTGAAAGCCTTTCTTTTTGAATGGATGAGTCTGTGATGGTAGCTGGGGATGGGGTCTGGGATTAGGGTTGAACGAGTGTATGAGTGAGAGAATGGTAAAGTTGATAATATGTTAGTAGTTCATTTAATTTATATTATTTGCTTCTTTGTAATTTTATTATTATTTTTCTTTAGTTTAGTTCTGTATTTCCATGTTAAGGCTTTTTATATTTACTACTTTAACATAAAAGGGTTAACTGTAAGAGAGAACTTATTAGTCCTAAGTTCGCCAATTGTATAAAACACTTTTGTACAATAAAGCCATTATAATTATTATGTTTTCTTAAATAAATTCGTAGAAAATTTAATTATGAAAGGATTCATGTGAATTACTCAGGGAAAAAAATGAAAAATAGATATTGAAATGTCGCTTTATTTAAAATCAAAACAGACGCACGTTCTTAACTGCATGAAATATTAACTAATATTTAAGTTGGGAGTAACATCTGATCATTTATTAAAAACTGAACATTAACATAAAATGTATTTAACTTTATAAAAATTTAAAAATCACCTACAATAGTTGCTCAAGTGTCCTCCGTTTTGACCAATGCACGTAAAATCCATTCTTTTCTAGCGCGTTTCATAACGTTTGGAGCATTCTATATAGTTCCTGCCGCTTCTATGATGCGATTTCGTAACTCCTCTACGGTGTTAATCCATTTTGAATAAACAATTTCCTTCATCAAACCCCATAGAAAAAAGTCTGCTGGCGTGAGGTCGGGAGATCGTGGTGGCCATTTTACTGGTTTTAATGGCACCATTTCGACCAATCCATTTTCTACCGTATGTATTATTTAAATAGTCTTTCATATTATTAGAAAAATGTGGAGGTGCCCCGCCGTGCATAAACCATGCATCTAATCTGTTTTGGAAAGGAATATCTTCCAAGAGGGTTGTCAGATTTGTTCTTAAAACATTTAAGTATGCTTCTCCGATAAGACGATTATTAAGAAAAACGGACCAATCAAATTATCACCCAGGACACCAAGCCATTTATTGACTGGTAACGTATGTTCAAAATGTCTCGTCGCAGTTTCATGTGGGTTTTCTACGCCCAGGTGAAAACCCACATGAATTGTATTACAAAAATTTACAATTCCATTTCTAGTGAAGCAGGATTCATGAGTAACCAGAATTCGCCGAAGAAAATAGTGATGTCGTAAACAATTTCTTCTTAACCAGCGGCATAACATCTTCCGTTTATAAAGATCTTGCGGTAATACGTCTTGCACGTGTGTTATATGAAATGGGTTTCAAACTGTGTTTCGTGATGTGTCCCATATTGACTGGGAAATATTTAAATGCCGTGATAATCGTCTGGTGCTTGTGGTTGGCGATAATTCTACAGAATTTATTATTACTTGTTCATTATTATAGTTAAAGTATCTATTCATTTGACGACACTACGTTGACGACCAGTATCTGTTCGTTTTGGTTTAAAGTTACCAGTTTATCTAAGCCGTCTCTCCACAGTTTCAAACGTTTTGCGATCAGGAAAATATCCCGATGTGGAAAAGTATCACGATATTCCTGGACTGCAACTAAACCACTCTTGTTAACTTTACCGTAAATCAGTATCATGTCCGTACACTCTTCAAACCGTTTGCATTATCTGCCATTATTTACTAAGATAATTACATACAATTTTACAAAAACTGTATTGCATTTTTCAAAATAATCACAGGATCTCACAAAATACAATCTTTACACGCAAAATACAAAAAACAAAATAAAGGTTATTCAAATATTACTTCACGAACTGAATTGTTGATCAGCTGATATTGCCAACCTTTGCAACAAAATTAATAATAATTATGATAAAAAGTTTTCAATAAATGATCATATGTTACTCCCAACTTAAATATTAGTTAATATTTTATGCAGTTAAGTACGTGCGTCTGTTTTGATTTTAAATAAAGTGACATTTCAATATCTATTTTCCATTTTTTACCCCTGAGTAATTCACATGAATCCTTTCAAAATTAAATTTTTTACGAATTTATTTAAGAAAACATACACCTTTATTTACCATTTATGGAAGTAATCTTACGTTAGACACAAAAATGTGTTATTTCTTTGCACCAATTATTGTGTTTTATGTTAGATATCTCTGAAAGTATTGTCTTTACAGCTCTGGAACCAATTTTATTCAATTTTTCATATTAAAATACATAAGAAACAATCGTATTTGTATCCTTGTAACTACCTTTAACATTTTTATATGCCCTCGCTTCACCGAGGGTACAGAGTTGTAGATGAAATCTTTTGCTAACCGTAACTCGCTAACGAAGCTTTTCAGGCATATGTTTATTTGAACTTTTTTTCGTATTTTTATCTATACAATGAGTTCTCAGGAGATTGCCCTAAAGTTTTGAATCACCCTGTATATTTTATTTTGTAGTCGTTAATTAACCAATAAGAAAACATCATTTTAGTCTTGTATACTATAAAACAATGGAAATGATATCGTGTGGCTAGGAAGTTGAATAGTAATAAATCTTAGTTCAATACAATCTAGTAAAATACAACGAGCCTATATTATTTTACTGCCAATTTACGAAAAGATAATTTATTTTCTAAATTAACCTCCAGTGACACATCTTCAATTGAAAATAAAAACAAAAGTATTTATAGGCATACATTTTTCTACTATATCAATGTGTTTGAGTTATTTTAACACTCCATCTGTTATGGAAGGGTATTCCCTCACCACTCTTCATGTTATTACAGTCATAAGCAGGGCACCAAGGAATAACAAAGAAAAAAAACAAAAAAACTATTTACAAGACTATATTTACATCACCAAGATATTTAAGACTAAACTAAAAACATTAAAAAGTCCTATTCCTCTAGAAATGCTTAAAACTTTCCTTAAAATACGTAAAGCTGAGCTACGAAACGAGCCCCGTGAGAACAGTGAGTACATTCTGTTTTCTCAAGAAGTGGCCCGCCTGCACGGAACCACCACTTGGCGTTTCATTGGGAAAGCGCCTGCACGGAACTCGCAACACAGATCATTCGCCGCCATATTTGTCGGATTCCCTGATTTAAACGTGGTCTCCAAAGACCTCTCTATTTATATTCTATACTCACTAGTTTATTTGTTATGTCTAAATAGTTGTCTTTGAGCTCTCACTAGAGTTTTAAACACAGTTCTACTACTCAATATAATTTAAGTCAATTTCATAGTTTTTCAGTGGCAGCGACATTGAACATGTAATGGCCTCAAACTAATGTAGAAGACAATTTATATCAAACTTTACTGTATTGCATTCACAATAAATTTTGTTTTACAAAAATAAATTTTGGATCATTGTGTGCGCTACCCTGTAATTAAATGATAAATGTAAAAACCCGTTGAAATTTTTTAAATACATTATTTTATTAAAATAAATACTGAAAACACTAGATAATGCAACAACTGTGTACTGGGTAAGTGCAAGTGCAGTGTAAGAAGTACAGCAGATGACAGTTACCAGTAGTGATTCCGGTAACAGGACAGTCAATACGTTAGGTGCAATTTTGCAATAAAGTGCAAATTTGTAACAATGAAACAGCAGATTATTGCATAGCAATAGAATCATGTGATATTGTTGTGTACTGTATTCAATAAACAGTTGTACTGTGTTCAACAAGGGTTTTCATTATTTGTTTAATACGATTATGTATTTGTTACATTGCAACAGGTTTTTCTCATTCAACTATATAAAAATAATGGACACTGAGTTAAGCATTATTATTTTTAAATGGTAAAACATGCTTCATTAATAAATTGTTGATATAAGAATTTCTGAAACTTTCAGCGCTCCTAGCGGCGAAACCGTTAAGTATATCAAAATAATATCAAGAGTAAAAAAGTCTTAGAATTACTAGTAAAACCTAAATCCATAATAATAAATAGGGGTTTTCTTAAGAATTTTCAAAGTTGATCGCCATATTGGAAAATGGTAACAGAATTTTTAAATTTAAACTGCGTGATTGTAAATAACGTAAACAATGAGGTAAAGTATCCCGTTTAAAGTTTGCTGTAAAATTAGTACTTTTTGAGATCCCAATTGTGGCCACCTTGAGTTGATCACCCTGTATACAGTACAAACACAATTTTTCTTTGGTTATTTAGATGATCGTTTCTCCTTGCGAAAAACGCATAAGCAAGGGTTTCTATTTCAACAATTCGGTTCGTATTAACGATCGTACCGTAGTACTTGAAGTGTCCTGTGAAAGAGAAGACGCGTTCTATTGGACCGAAAGTTGGTTTTTGTAAAAAGTTTAATACCTGTAAGATGATTAACATTTCTATATTTAAAAATATGAACCTTTACTTGTCATTCTTGACGATGTTAAATTTTAAACTCTTAATATCAATTTATGGTCCACTAGATTGGACCTTTAATAATCATACAGTGTTCACTATAAATCATTATAACCATAAACACGAACCGTACAGTTGAAATAGAAAAGCATATGTTGGCCCGCTGACGTTAAAACTGCATTTCTAGGACAAAGCAATGACCATCGATAAAGTAATTTTAAATATGTAATTTTCTGTACCTTACTCAGCACGTCCTTCAAGTCAAATTGAACATTAAAAGCCTATTTCATTATATTTTAAATTATGTACTTCAGTTAAAAATTATATTGAGTAAAGAGACAAGTAATAAACTATTTATTTTGATAATTTTCAATATTTCACTGACACATTTATATGTACACTAAACGAATCACGATGATTTACATTACATGTGATGTCATATCGTAATTTTATGTCATTGATATAAACTGACATTTTTTGTCGTACAACTGGACATAACTAACAAATACAGGCTCAGAACAAAATGTGCTAAGTCCATTAAGTACACTTTCACTATTTTCCTTTATTGGTACACATTAATAGTAACGTTCAAATCTCTCATTGATAGTCAAAACAATCACTTATATCATCCATTATATGCAATAAAAAAAAGTACGTAGCAAATAAAGAATATATATTTTACATTTGAACTAAAAGTATTTAATTTAGCATATAAATTATTATTGATTTAATTGAAAATGTTATTATTATAAACACATTTCATATTACTGAAACATCTCACTGCACACTTTTCGTAGTTTATCTTGATAAATAAATACGAGGAGAAGGCTATTATTAATACTTGTACTTTTATTGCATTAAACTTATTGTATTGTAGGCTATGTTCCACTTTATTGCATTAAACTTATTGTATTGTAGGCTATGTTCCACTTTATTGCATTAAACTATTGTATTGTAGGCTATGTTCCACTTTATTGCATCAAACTATTGTATTGCAGGCGATGTTCTACTTTATTGCATTAAACTTATTGTATTGTAGGCTATGTTCCACTTTATTGCATTAAACTATTGTATTGTAGGCGATGTTCCACTTTATTGAATTTATTGTATTATATGCTATGTTCCACTTTATTGCATCAAACTATTGTATTGCAGGTGATGTTCTACTTTATTGCATTAAACTTATTGTATTGTAGGTGATGTTCCACTTTATTGCATTACAATTATTGTATTGTAGAGTTTTGTGTCTGCTGGATTACGGGACTATTTGTAGCTGATAATTATCAATTAATTGTTGTAAAATCACAGATGCTTTACAAGGACAAATGCTCTGGTAAACACTTGCCAATTACGTATTACCACAGGGAAATAAGCAACAGCTATAGCTTCCTCATGGCCACAGTGTTCTCAATGGCTGTTATAAACATAATAAAACTGACGTACTTCTTTATAAATCAGTAGAAATAATTACTACGTGTATCTTGGAAACTTTGGAGAGAATAAGGGAGGGGTTGACAAGGTGCTGGACTTCTATCTACATGGTAAACTGGAGAAATAACTACTCGACACACATTCAGCGTACTATTGGATGAGACATCTGTTTATTTCATCTCCGTGGTACGTTCTTTTGTTTACTTACGAAAATTCACTTTACAACTAATAATATAATATAAAATTATAACTAATATTGTTTTAAAATAAACTAATAACAAAGCTTTTTCTATTTACTCTAAAGAATTGCCAGCGGTGAGACCGATACCAGACGCCTCTAAGACCTCAAGAACTCAGCTAGTAATCTGTGAAGCAATGGTAATGAGGTACTCAATTCAATTTTTTAAATTTTGGAAGTGATTGCACTTCTGTAAAGAATACTGATGGTTATAAATGTTCAATCGTGTATAAAATGGAGACATTTCAAGAAAACTTATTCTATGGATGGGGTGCCTGAGAATTTCTAGTGAAATGAGAGTAGAAATAGTCATTGTTAAAAAATTATCGTAGTTATATTTAGCGTGCAAATGTGTTGAAAGACGAAAAAAGAAGGCATTGGAAGTTCAATTCACATGTCCTTTTGTTACATTTACGCTTTTTACAAACTTTTCCTCAAGGTTTAAAGAGCACCAAATCCACTTATCCTCTTCTGCTCCCAATCCAAAACATCAGAACTCCTACAGAAAAAAGGCCACATACAACCTTATATTAATTTGTCTATAAAGCATGGGTGTTAGAGCTACTGATATCTCTGGGATTGTTTATGATTTGTATCTTGTATATCTTGTTTTTTAACTACGACGCATATGCAAATGCAAAGAGATTTATGCAGAAAATGCATGCATGTAAATGCGGAAAAGTGTCAACAGCCTAGAAAATACATAGTAAAATGTAAATCGTATGAGGAAGGTTTGATTTTTTGGTTAATTTGTAAACGTAATCCTACTACATTAACCAAGAAGCCAACAAAAGTACATTTGTTTGATCAAGAAGCCTCACAACTAAGATGAATGATTGTTTATAGTTGTGCATTTTGTACGCCGTATCACACTGGTGTAACAAGTAACTCACAACTCACTCCCTCTACCTCCATTGCAACCACAAGCAAAATTAACTATGGATAGACCTACCCCACTTACACGTAAACAATCTCGTTGACTAAAAATGTGCAGAGTTAACATGATTCTAGGAAAGTTCGTTTGGCCTCAGTCCAGTAAATAAACTCTTGTGCAACTTGTTTATTGTGAGGTTACAAAGACAGTTACGACAGTATTATGCTTGTCACCTTACGGAGATGATAGCATCAGGTCACTGGCCAGGTATCGGATACAGTTACAACCCCAATCTCCATTCGACCGACGTTGATCTTCAGTTCTAGAAGTTGTGATGAACTGTCAACAAGTTTTACAGCACCGTTTCAACGACCCAGATCTTGTAACGTACGCCTCAAACCGATTCGGTAACGTGTGTGTTGAAGAGTTGTTTTGATTGATTCGACTGTGGTTCTTCCAACTATAAGTGAATTATTCAGTAATATTGCGAAACTGTTTCCGTAAGGGCTGACGTTATTTCAGTATTTCTAATTCGTCGTACATTCAAATTCTAAGCATCTCATAGTTGAAGAACTGTTGAAAAACAACAGATAACATTTCAAGGAAAGAAAAAAATTCCATCATCTGTATGCATACATTTCGTTTCTACAATAGATGTGTGTCTAGTTTTGTAATCGTACGCAGACAAACAATATGAAACATCATTAAACCACTGAGCCGTACGCTGATGAGCCACAATCCGTAGGTAGGTATGTCCCTCATTGTTGTTTGGCTCAAATATAGACTATGACAGCTCATGTGTATTCCTTGTCATTACTCGTAACTTGTTGGTTACGTTGTTCTTACATTGTAAGGAATTGGTTCCCAATAAATTAAATTTTTGACATATGTATAAAAATGTCTTGTTTTAACAGGCAGGTTCAATAATGGGTAGAGATCCATCTGGATTTCCAGTAAACTCTCTACTTTTGGCCGGGAAGGGCCATATGCTTATCAGCGACAAATTAATCATCAGAAGATGTCAGTAATACCAGAGATAGGAAAATACAATGGATATTGTACTGAAATTAAATGCCGCAGCCTCTATCTCCATCCAAGGGAAATACATGCTTTGTATTTATCATGGACGCGTGATAGTTTTATATGCCCAACAAACGAATGGGCAAATATAAGTGATATTTATGACGTAATACAAAAAACCTGGATACAAAATTTAATTTATACACTAATATTTAAATAGACAAATTCTTGAATATGTTATCTTCATTTGTCAGTAAAATATCAAGGTAATATGTTAAAAGGTGACTTCAAGTTGAGAACAAATATTTTCCTCTTTCTCATAAAAACAGTTACAAATAGTCTTTTCCAATTTAAAATTCACAAAGACAAATTGTTGTGAAAGTTTTGGAACTTATATTATTAGGAATGGTAAATACATCTTATTGCACTTACATACTAGTTCTTTTTTCATGAATCTTGTAAATAAACCACATTTTCATTGGCTGGAGATATAACAATCCATTATATTGTGCCATTTTCACATTACGATCGTCTCCCTCGGACAGCTCAGACTTCCTATATGTTTAATTTACTTTCTGTGTCTTTGTTTTCGTTGTTCTGTGATTTCATTTTCTGTGTCCTTTGGCGTCGATGGCCAAAGGAGTTGTTAAAATTGTAAAATTTTAACATCTTGTTAATAGCCTACTTTGTAAAAAAAGAGATTGTATTTATGTCTGACATCATTAACCAGTTGTGGGAAACTCTGAATAAAGGGGATAAAACCCTCTTTAATTTCGACTTGAAAACTATGAATTGGGATTGTTTTTGGTTACAAGCATTCAATGGATGGAATAGTTTACCTGTCCAAATACCATATGGAAACTCTCCGTAAAGGAGAAAAACGCATATTTAAGTTGCAGTTAAGGAAGTTTATTTGTGACTCTGTCGTTTGGATGAGTATGACTGCCCTTACATATTATTTTACAAAGAATAAGCTATATTAATTATTGATATTATAAACTAGATTTTAATCAATAAACATGTAAACTTTAAACATTTAAGACAAAACGGGCTGTTGACCGTTTGTGAAAAGTTACGATCTTTATCAAAAGTTACAGAAATTTATAAGTATACTAGATAACTCGAGGCAATAAAATTAAATTAAAAAGGACAACAAGATTATCAAATATTAATAGTAGAAATTTTCAATAAAACGTAAATCAAAATTATTAGGCCTAATAACATTTTTAACAAATATATATTATTGTTTTTAAATCTATATATTTATTTTATATTTTAAAATAAAAATATGCATAGTAAATATATATATATATATATATATATATATATATATATATATATAGCTCTGAAAATATGACAGTAATAAATTTAATAACAAAAACAACAACAAATAAACAAGAGAAAAACATCAACAATACAACAAATCAACAAGAATAATTATAACAAATACACGAATGAATAAACTACAATAAGAAAACAATAACTTCAAATAAATTAATAAATAACTACAAATAACAAAGACAAGTTTACGTAAGCAGCAGAACTTACGGGGCCTTGAGCAACAAAAGAAATTCGAAAGTTTAAGCCAATTTGGAAAAGTGAAAAATATATTAAACATAATATTTAAATTAATAACTACACCGACATTCAGTGAGCAAAAACTGGGCAGCTCCTAATGGGAACTAAAAGTGCAAAAATAACTGAGAAACCCTTTAAACTTAAAAACTTAGAAAACTAACTTAAAAAAAAAAAAAAAAAATAGAAATGAACCCCCAAACAACAATATAAACTAAACAAAATAGAAATAAAGTCTAAGTATAATTTCTCGCAAAAAGTTTCTTGAACAACAAACACGTCTTTCACAGGTAGACTTTCTTCAAAATGTTCAATCTTTGTCCGACGTCCGTTAAAAATTACTTCGTCAACTTTAACAAGCGTCAACCTAACTTTCCATTTGAATAGAATCACTGTGAACCCAACTCTCTCGTTTCCTACTGGTTACACATGTTTTAGAAGACGACTGAACGAAATTATTTTTTACTAAAATAAATACAAAGATAAATGCGAGGTTGTCTGTGTTGAAGGTTATTTATATAGGTACGAGTAGCATAGTACAATTAAAATGGATGAAGTAAAGAAAACCCGAGGTGTTAACTTTAAACCAGAGAAAAAAACTATTTTAGAAGATTTGATTTTTAAGTACGATAAATTTGTTCAAGACAGGAGGAGGAAGCCAAGTTACAACTGTTTTAGATGACACCGAAGCACAGTTGCTCAGTATCATTAAAGATCAAAGTACCCCTCTTCAGAATGATTTTGATAGTGACCGTCTCTACATGAAACCAGGTACGTTTTATTTATTTATTTTATTTAACAATAATACAACTACGACACTTTAAAAGTCCAGAATAACTTACAGTAGAAATAAGTTAGTAATATTTGTTGTATTATACGATTTACCAATACTTAGGCTTCAGTGAAATGTTCTACCAAACTATGTTACTGCACACAACAGCTCTTTGTTACACGACTACACATGAAGGAGTAACTAAACATCGAAAAGTTTTATAAAAACAAATGTTGGGACACCGGTGATCAAAGCCGCTTGGTGGGAACTGCTAATGAAGTATACCAGAATGAATGCCATTTATAATTCATTTAAGACTATCGAGAAACACTCTCTAAAATGGATAAGAAATCTCTCGTGGCAAAACTGACCACTTGTAATATTTATATTTAAATATGCTATACTCCGTAAATGCAGGTGAAGTCGCTACGGTGAACTATAGTTATCGCTATAGGCGAATAGGCCTTAAGGATAGAATAACAGATAGATAAGGCTATTTGTCATTTAAAAATAATAAAGTTGTCGGAGTCGACAGTATATCAAACGGAGTTTATAAGTTTAGTGGTGAATTTATTTTAATAAAATTTCATAAAATAATTGGGAACAAGAAACCGTTCCCCAAGATTTTAAAGAGCCATAATTAGCAGTATTTATAAAGATAAAGGAATTAAATCAGACTGCAATAACTATAGAGGAATCTCTTTACTATTGTATTGTGTTCTGTGTACCAAACTAACTAAAAATCGTTTATTTCTAGACAAATTTACTCCAGAAACGCAATCTGCCTTTAGAACAGAGGAACAGTTGACTTGGTTTTTATATTGTGATAAATAAAGGAAAAATGTGCATAACTGAATCAAACTTTGCACCTTGTTTTTATTAATATAACAAAATCGTATGATAGTATAAACAGAAATTTAATTTGGTCTTTCTTAACAAAATTTGGCTGATGTAAAAAATGTATAAATATCTAAAAAGAACTTAACAATAATAATGTAGCTAAAGTTAAATATGGAAATTTATTAACAGATCCTTTTAGTATAAGAAATTAAGTTAGACAAGGATACGTTCTCGGTCTTTTATTATTAAGTTAGACAAGGATACGTTCTCGGTCTTTTATTATTAAGTTAGACAAGGATACGTTCTCGGTCTTTTATTATTAAGTTAGACAAGGATACGTTCTCGGTCTTTTATTATTAAGTTAGACAAGGATACGTTCTCGGTCTTTTATTATTAAGTTAGACAAGGATACGTTCTCGGTCTTTTATTATTAAGTTAGACAAGGATACGTTCTCGGTCTTTTATTATTAAGTTAGACAAGGATACGTTCTCGGTCTTTTATTATTAAGTTAGACAAGGATACGTTCTCGGTCTTTTATTATTAAGTTAGACAAGGATACGTTCTCGGTCTTTTATTATTAAGTTAGACAAGGATACGTTCTCGGTCTTTTATTATTAAGTTAGACAAGGATACGTTCTTGGTCTTTTATTATTAAGTTAGACAAGGATACGTTCTCGGTCTTTTATTATTAAGTTAGACAAGGATACGTTCTCGGTCTTTTATTATTAAGTTAGACAAGGATACGTTCTCGGTCTTTTATTATTAAGTTAGACAAGGATACGTTCTCGGTCTTTTATTATTAAGTTAGACAAGGATACGTTCTCGGTCTTTTATTATTCAACTCGTTTATGACAGCATTTATGATAGTAGTTGATTACAAATTACAAGAAATTGATTTTAGTTATATCATGTGTACAAGATACATGATGTAAGTATACGTTACAAGTCTGAGGTTTGAGTAATATTAGTAGACTAACATTTTAAAATATTACTAAGTTTGTATAGTGAAATAAAAACATACAAGTTTGCTGATTGTTTGGTTAGATGCGGGCGAGTGTGAGGGGCGACGGAGTGTAGGGGAATGAGTGCAGTCTTTGTTACTAAGTTAGGCTGACTGTTACTTAGAAAGAGCCGCTTATTAATAGCCTGGCAACTAAGGGGCCTACAGCTTTACGTGATATCCGAACCACGTAGTAATGGTCTAATGTCTGGCTGAGCGCTGATCATTGTTAGATATATGCATACTAGCCGAGTACCCGTGCTTTGCTACGGTTATTTACTTAATTACTTAGCGGTAAGTTAATTGATAATCATTACAAAAAATATAAAATCGTGTGATGGAACACAAATGTAAATTATAAAATTTCTTTGTAGACAACGTTCTTTGTTTGACCCTGTGGTTGAAGGATCGTTAAACTTTCCGAAGAGCTAACCCTTGAGCAAGCAACATATAATTGGCCATGAGAGAAGCAGTCTTCCCTCAGATCAACGCCGGTCATTTTCAGAGACTGCCCTTGTGATTTATTTATTGTCATAGCAAAGTAGGGCTTCACAGGAAACTGCAGTCTTTTAAACTGAAAATGGTAATCCGATGGTATTAGGGGAACACGTGGAATGAAGCATCCTGGCCACATCCAGTAAATATTGTTGCTTCTATGACGTTTTTGTACAATGCTTTTACTTGTAGCCTAGTGCCGTTGCAAAGCTTAGGTGGTACCAGGTTTCTTAGCAACATTATTGGAGCTCCAACCTTAAGGTAAAGATTGTGTGGTGGAATGCCTGGAGGATTAAGCGTGTGTAAAAACTCTACCGGGTAGTGAACCGCATCTTCTACTTCCACCACAGAATCCACCGATTGGTAACATACAGTCTCAGCTCAGTTGGCAGTTTTTCCAATAATATATTATTGATACTTGTAGCAGTGTCATTCTTTGGTGTAAGGATAGCTCTTTCTCGAAACCAAGACAAATCTTTTAAATAAACATTTTTTAAATCTGGGTAAATGTTTTCAGCCAACGCTTGCAAGTCACATTCAACTTTACATAAGTCTGCTGTAATACTAACTTTGCCATTTTTCTCAGGTAGATTTCCATTGCCGATCTTTGAAAGTAAATTTGAGAATTCTCCTGCATTTAAACTGCCTTTAAGATGAACCCGAATATTTGTTTTCAAGGCAAGAACTTGGACTTTAGGCCAAAGAATAGATATCTTAAGGCAGGCTTTGACTTCATCAGCTCGAGTTCCTTTATGTACAACAGGCAAAGTTTGTCTGAAGTCTCCAGCCAATAAGAGCGTTACTCCACCCATCAGGTTTCTGTTATTTCTAATGTCTTGAAGAGATCTATCTAAAGCTTCAATTCCTGTCTTGTTGGCCATTGTGCATTCGTCCCAAATTATTAACTTGCAATATTTGAGAACCTCCGTCGTGTCGCTTTATTTTGTGATGTTACACATTGGAGTCCCAGAGTGGCGTAAGTTTAAAGGCAGTTTAAACGCAGAGTGAGCCGTCCTCCCTCCATCCAATAATGTTGCTCTGTACCACCTGGTGCGTCAAGGAAAAACAGCCTTCCAGCTTCTGACTCAACGCTAGCCATTACTTCATTGTATACATCTTTCTGCTCGTCGTTAAGTTTTGGCAAGTTTTTCTGAAACCAACTGAGATAAATGAACCGCGTTGTAAGAGAGTTCTTTTAAGTACTCGTGATTGACTGCAGTACTGTTTGGTCCTGGACTTGGAGAAGGAAGACCGAGCTGTTGAATTGATTGGTGGGACATCGAACGCACTAAGTTTTCTAATGACTGTAGGCATTTATTGTAAACAATGTTGTTTAGTGGTTCAAGTGGTAAATCCATGTTCAAAAAATTCATGTTGAATTTGTCTCTTAAAGTCCTCTGACATACTATCTCTGTGTTTTTCCCATAGCCCAAAAGGATTTGCTGATTGACAAAATACCAAAATTACTGCGAAAAGCTGTCTGATTTTTTTAGGTGATTCCGACACAGCAGCTTCTTCCAAGGTTATGTCCCAGTTACTGTCATCTTCAAGTAAACCTAACGCTCTGCAGGCAGACTGATAAGTGGGATTAACTACGCCAGATACCCTTTAAGATCAATAAAACTTGTTGATCATGACCTTCATGAAGAACTATGCGGAGATAGTAACATTCTATGTTGTTAGGGTGAACTGTGTAAACTCGACCAAGTATATGATCTTTTTTTTATTCCTGGATGTCCTGGAACAGCTTTGCCTTGTTTACGATGACTAAACTTGTTATTTTTCCAGGTATAGTAAGCAGGTACTTCACTGTAAATTAGATTTCTGGCAGAACTGTCAGATTTGCAAAGCTCAAAGAATGCCAGATGAGTCGTTTTTGGTGGATTCAGAAGTTTTTCTTGGACATTTTCGGGGTTGAAATAAACTCTGACCATTTTCAAGATGTACAGCTAAATGCATTACAGGAGGATATCTTTCATGGATTGGGAAACAAAATATACGCCAAGCTGCTTCGGAACTACTGATGTAACGGCCTGCTTCATAGCTTGATACTTCGTCTCTCTCGTTTTCCAAAACAAAAGCTGCTTGATCACTGCCCTTCTTCACGTATTTACAAATGTATTTTATTGACTTGACAGAATTACACAATTCCACGTTGATGTGTGCTAAAAAGGTACGTGACAGAACAGGATTGTACGGCACTACCCACCGACTGTCTAGGTCTACACCATTTATGTTGACTGTGTAACCACCATCAGCTGGAGACTTCGACGGTACTGAGGGTAGCCATCGTCAGCAGTTTGGGTTTCTTTGGATAAGGGACGTGGATATCTTTTGGAGCATGAGCCATTAACCATGCAGAATTAACTCCTATTTAAGTTGCCGCAAGGACCGTGGATCATCGTAGACTTGATAATTTCATGTAGTTCAGGGTCCATTTCAGGGTCGGGTATCTCAGCACTAATCACATTATCTGTTTCGTCAGCCATGATCCTATTTTGCAGCCACAGCGAAATGTGTACATGAGGCAAGCCACGCTTCTGCCACTCCACAGTATACATGTAACACCTAATTTGGCCGAAAATTGAACCTTTAGTTAAAAGATTAATCAGTTTTTTCACTTTCAAATGGAACACCCGAGCTATAATGTCGTGTCTATCTTGCGGTTTTTGGCCGTCTTTTAAGGCAGCTCCAATTTCTGTCCATTTCGGATTACACGTAAATGTTTTGAACAAATCAGGACGACCATAGTGACGAACATACGTCATGGCGTCCTGAGTTCTCTTGTGCATATAGCGCTGACCGCCAGTAAAACTGGATGGTAACACGACCATTTGTCCTATATCTGAAATGTTACCATCCCCCTTACACATGGCGTCTTTAAGGTGAACATAATTTTCCGCTCGCAGCTTACTCTGATTAAATCTTATGAAGTTTAGTCTCTCCGTCTCAATTTTAGCATACATATCTACCAAATACTGATTGAAAAGGCTGCGGTACAGTAATAAGTAACTTCCATCACCTTTTCTTTCCATTATTCTGTAAGCGTAAAAGTCGCAAGCTGAGACCTTTTTATTGAGAGGTACGTTAGATATCGGATCACGTTGTAAAATATTGATAGCGTAGCCATCTTCTCCACGACATAACATAAGAGGATACTGGAGTGCGTCACATGCTCGATTCGTTTCACTTATCCGTATTAAATTTGCGTTTCTACTGTGTAAAATAATATCTCACTTTTCAAACTCCTGGCCCACAATAACCAAAGTGACCTCTCTTGTTGCTGGTGCGTTGAAACGACCTTTATGTCCATCTGCAGGTTTCCTATCCGCATGAATAACAACCTTGAATTCCTGACCTTCCGGAACATTTTTAGTTGCAGTTTTAAAATCTCGAATATAAGGATTGTTACCATGCAGACATTTTTTAATTTGACTAACTAAAGAAGGTTAACTATATCAAAGAGTTTGGCTCTTATTTCCGTTTCTCTTCCGTCGTTACCAACAAAATAAATTTGTAAAAAAGAGGGATTTTGTTGGTGGGAAGGTAGCAAACTTCCTATTCGATGGTAAACTTGCCCTTGTACCTTAAAAGTTAGCATGAAATTTCCTTCGACCACCTCTTTAGCTCCGAATGAAGTCATTTGGAAACAGCCGTTATACTCTCTGATATTTGATAAAAAATGTTGAGACTGAGGGTGGTTGTTAGTAAGAAGACTATGGAGTGGTTCGGGAAGCTGTTGAATAGAAGGAATATAAACCTTGTTATTGCTGCAGCATAAGCCAGGACTTTCTTCCTTCCACTTTTTTGCATGGCACCACTTACATTCAATGTAGCCACCAAGAGAGACAAACTTGTCATTAATGTAATCTATGAGGCGTTCATATTTAATCCAGATAAAGATTTTGTTTTCAATGGGATCAACTGCCTCTTTTCATTGTACCTTCGAACAGCTTTATGATTAACTTCCACATGTCTAATTGAGTATTTAGCTCTCGAACACCTGTTAACATCAGGATTGTTTTTATTGTAGGTTTTTACAGCCTCTCTATGTAATTTCGGATTATTTTTGTTGTATTTTTTCACAGCCTCTCTA
>JAQJVL010000274.1:613098-703098 GCA_035578905.1 Stictocephala bisonia | reverse complement strand
TCTAGCAAGAAGCAGCCGCACTTTCCTGGCGAGATGTTCATTCCCACGCTGGCCAGGTATTATTCTGTCACCATCAGTTGTTCCTTCATCTGCTCCCCACTCGGCGTGAAGAGGACTACGTCGTCGGCGAACGCTGTAGCCGCAATCTCCTCCGCACCAACTGGGAAACCATTGCCGGTGTCTTGAAGCTTCTTCAGCAGAGGGTCCAGCACCATGTTGAATAAGAACGGAGAAAGAGGGTCGCCCTGCTTAACTCCCCGACGAATTGGAATCTCCACCCCGAAGTCGCCGAGTTGTGTAGTTGCACCGGAGTACATCCTCATGATGACATCTCACAGGCACGGTGATACTCCTGCAGCCTTCAGCATCTTCTTAATAGCGTCGTGGGAGACGCTATCGAAGGCCTTGGAGATGTCTAGTAGCACTCCGGCGAGGCGACTCCTCTTCCCCTTTCTTATTATCTCATCTAATATGGTGCAGTTCACCTGACAGCCGTTGCCAGGTCGAAATCCTCGTTGTCTTCGGTCGAGCTCAACCTGAGCCCGAAGTCTACCTTCCACGATGGCTGAGAACATGCGTGAGATGACGGGTGCGATGGTAATAGGACGCCAATTTTTCGCTTCACCCAAGTCCATACCGGCCTTGGGTATCAGCGTCGTCCTATTTCTCAGCCATGAGGTCGGATATACCCCCCGGAACAGGATGATGTTAAATAAGATGGTAAGCGTTGCTTCCAAGCAGGGGTGACTGCGAATCCCCTGCTTGGTAATATTGGTCAATATCACTGTGCGTGTATAGGTGGGCGGGTGGGTCAATACCACTGTGCGTGTATGGGTGGGCGGTTGGGTCAATAACACTGTACGTGTATGGGTGGGTGGGTAAAGTGATTTTGGGCCTGTGTGTGTGTGTTTGCGCGCGCATGATACTTCGTATTTCTACGAAATTTCAGCTAGGGGATTGAGGTCCGGGAGGTTACCACAGGGTCTATGTCTAAATGTGTGAGTAATGCTTATTAACTTCTTCAATACTCTCTATGTATATTGATGATGTGAAGACCCTCTATTCCTATGAGTATTTGTAAACTCTTTGCAGACTTTTTCTCTTCAGTCTACAATAACTTGCCAGCATCTAGAAGTGACTTGAACCCATGCATCACTGATGCAGTCTCAGTTTTGCTATTCACTACTGTAGATGATTTTCCAAAGCATTTGATAAACTTAATCTCGACCTACTTCTTCAAAAGCTTCATGTCTATGGTGGTATTACAGGACAGTTTCTTAAGTAGCCCTCTAGCTATCTGTACAACAGGTGGATATCAGTACTGGTATCCAATTGCCCCTTATCAGTTTTCATAGCTCTAACCCAACCCGTCCGCCCATACACGCACAGTGATATTGACCCTCCCGCCCACCCATACATGCACAGTGATATTGATATTGCTGCAGTCCCGGAGCTCCCTTCGGTTTCAGGCGCCGAATCTTCTTTATTACCTCTTCTATACTTATGAGCTCGACTTCTTCATCTCCTCTGGCAACGGCGTCAGTTGTCTCGACAGTCGATGTTTCTTCTTCTTCCCACAGGTCCTTGTGCAATTCGATTATCTCTCTTCGGGGGGGGTCTAGTCTTTTGCTGTCATTTTCAACTTCTTCAAGCTTATCTTCAAGAACTAGCCCCGCCAATCTCGAAGGATTCTTCTTGTACAAGTCCTGGGTTTTGGCGTACTTCATCATCTTGCGCCTGGTCCGCTCCGATCTTCCGGTCCTCTTCATACCCCTTTCAGCTGGTCTCTGCTCCCTGGCTGGTTGACCTCCAACAATTTCTTCCTGGAGCTCTTCCACAAGGGAGTTTAGTTCTTCAGTAATATCCCCGTCCTTCTCCACCAGTACCAGAAGTCTTCTTCCAACATCGCAAACCGGCCCCATCCGCAGCAGCTCTTGAAGAATTCTTCTCCAGTGCGACTCCGGATCGGGGTCGATCGTCGGGCCATCAGGTTCAGGTCCAGGGCCAGGCGGTTCAGGGTCGGGAACGTTGAGTTCGGGGGGTACGAGAGCCGTCGGTTCTCCGGATCCAGGCATAGGCTCATCTGTCACGGTCTTGGGTTCTTCTCTTTGACACGATCGGGCATTTGTGGGCGTTGGGAAAGATGGAGCATCCAAACAGTAGGGAGACCCGTCTGGGGTCTCCACTTCGCCACAGGTGTCACCTAACGGGGCCGATGGGGGGATGTTTACAACCAATATGGGACATGGTACAGAGGCAGAAACTTCCACCTCTGGCCCATCAGGGGATGATATTTCTATATGGGGAACTGTCACCGGTGAAGCCGGATCCTCCTGAGAGGGTCCTTCCTCACCAGTTCCAGGATCAGGCAACGGGGCCAACCTCCCATTCCTGATAAACGTTCTGACCCGTTCTCGGACTTGAATCTCGGTCTTCATTGGCAAGAACCCGGCAATGAATAACGAGTATCCACGCCTGGCTCCACTCGACTGAAATAGTCCGCGAACTTCCCTAAAAGAATCCTATCTTCGTCCTCCGACCAGAGATCTGATCTTCGGACTCTTTGTTGAGGAGGTGGTGGAGGAGCTGAACGCTCAGCGTTCCTCTCCTCCGGATGTCTATTATTCTTGTGGAGGGTAAATCCACGCTGGGACCCGTACGCCTGCGGGCAATACGGGCATGGGAAACCTCTCGGTGGCACAGGACCCCGGCACTTAGCAAAGTGAACCGTTGCCCCGTGGCACTTACTAAATGTGATGTTACATTTGGAACACTTAAAACGAAGACTGAGGTTCCCATGTTGGCTTAAATAGTGTTCCACCAAGTCAGCAGGCTTGGTGAACCACTGGGGACATGCCTGACACACTGAGGCCACCTACAGTACAACAAAAGTGTGGATACCAGCAACCCGCGATGGGGCGTTGTCAGCCGATACCGTGTGCTCCCTATCGACTGCACCAGAGGGGGAGCATGGTCCCTCTGGAGCCATCCGAGGCGTATTCTGTCCTTGGTTTGGAACTGTCAAGAAGGGTTTTTCAGGTGACTGGCCTGTTAAGCCAGCCACCCTACACTGCCGCGGAGGGGCTGCCTCCTAACGGTCCGACAGTATACCGGGGAGTTTCCTCCCAAGAGTGTGCGAGATTCATCTGTATCTCTACTTCAGTAAAGTCTCTGTACTACGCCCGTTACCCAGATACCTGGGATTGGGTAGTAGAACCAAAGTTCTATGGGTACCAACCCTGAAGTACAATTAGCACCCGACAGTAAGAAAGAATAGAAAAGGTTCTTACTCTGCCCTAAGAAAGTACAGAGTAATACCAGAAGTAAGAACAAGAGTTGAGCAAGAGAGCTCGATAGACAGACAAAAGAGTAATCTTTGAAAAGAACTGGCTTTATAGATTACTTGCAAGGAAGAGGAAGATGACTTGCCACAAGTAAGTGTAAGAAATGACAAGCCCCTTAGCGTAACCACTCGGCCATCTCAGCCTCCTACCAGCCATGCACAACCGGCAAGAGGACCCCTTTAAGGGGGATTCCCCTGAGATGTTGCCCAGCTCACCAGAGAGGCTACAAGCAGCCCCTCTCGAGGACTGGTGATTTCCGCTCTTGTTGTCGTGCCCATGCACAAACACGACAACTTCGTGAGCCTAACTTAAGAGAGTCATAGTTACTCCCGCCGTTTACCCGCGCTTGCTTGAATTTCTTCACTTTGACATTCAGAGCACTGGGCAGAAATCACATTGCGTCAACACCCGTTAAGGCCATCGCATTGTCAAATACAGCACTTATGGCTGACATATTGCTTTTCATATTTATTTTTAAATATTGTTTTTGGGCTGTTCTGGCGCTAAAGCTGTTGAAAGTTGTTGAAAACTACATTCTTTACCATAATACTATGTGTTAAAAAAGTTAAACCAACTAATTATTAGAGAAATATTTGCCAAAAACAGCGTGATTTCTCCACTTTTTGATGACATTTTGGAAGTTTGTGCTTTTTTAAGCCAAACGGTGAGAGATATGAAAAAAAGGCAAGAAACCAAAGTTGTAGATAATCTAATTCCAGACTAACGATTTTCTGTCAAATTTTAAATTCGATGAACGGTTAAGCCAGTAGAGCCAAAAAACCGGATCAACTACACTACGCTTTTGGGGCTTTTTGGCATCCCCAAAAACCCCCTTAGAGTTGGAATTTCCCAAAATCCTTTCTTATTGCACGCATTCAGTATGCAAGGAATATTGTGTAAAACTTTCAGCTTCCTAGGTATTACCGTTTGGGATGTAGAGCGATCAGTGAGTGAGTCAGTCAGTGAGAGGTATTTGGCTTTATAGATATAGATTGAACGATATTTCCCATTCCATCAACGCCGTCAATGGTTGTATGTATGTGACACGGTTCCGATCTCGACTTACGTGGATGCAACGTGCTGACTTTCTACTTTCTGGACACGTTCTCGAGTGTGGAGCAATGGCCTGCCAGTAAACACTGTTGCCCCATTCCCGGTCACTCATAAACACTGTCTGCAACAGCGACGAATGGTAGATCGCGTATAAACAGTGAAATAAACTTAGTTTGTTTTTAAAAATTGAAAATTTAGTTTATTAAATTCCATATATTATTAATAAAGAAAGATAGCTAGGTTCTTACTAAAACTATCTAAATTTAGTTTATACTTAAAAATTATATGAGTTGAATATTTATTTAAATAAGTTGATGTAATAAATTACTAAATAGCACATGATACAATATAACAGAGTAAAACTATAATCGATACCCTACACAGTCAACAACTGTTTGGTAACTAAATATGTCATAGTCTGTTACTTCAATTAATCAGTGACTTGCCAACTATTTGCAAATAAAAACACTCAAATGAACATACACAATGAAAATACTTACGTATTACGGAACTGTAATGTACTCGCGAAATTGAGAAATTTACGACCTCTAAGGAAATTTAGTCTTATGAATGAGATAACGAACAAAAAAAGCAAAACAGATAATGAAGCAAATTTATTAACATCTTTATGTTCTGGGACTTAACATTGTGCTAGATAGAACTATAGCAACAATCAACATTGTTAATTTTTCACTTGTTATTCAACAAAGGTTTCTTGTACAAAAAAGAAATGTTTTAATGATTAGTAAATAGTAAGAATTAATTAATAGAGGAGAACAAACAGATTAAATTATAATTTATGCTGTTATTTTTTGTATTTTTGATAAATTTAGGTTATTTTGTTAAATAGACGCGGAGCAATACAATTATAGGGTATAGAAAGTGTTATTTGGATTAGGTATATTAATAATATACCTAATCCAAATATTAATTAACCCTCCAATAATATTAATTAATTGGATAGTAAATATCTGGCAAAAAGTACAATCTTCTTAGGTATAAAATACTGCATCCAGGATTTCAATTGCATCCGAAAAGGAGTTTATGAATTTATAATTATTATAACACAACGTTTAAATAGAAAAACGTTTATTTTCACCTTAGTTTTTTTTTTATTTTTCAAGAAGAATACAGTAACTTTTTCAATGCGTGCTCAGTTAGTCTTGAAATAATTCGTTGTAATATGAAAGTAGCCCTTTTCATTAATATTATACTACTATATACCTTACACTGTATACAGTAAACTACATACCTTACACTGTATACAGTATACTATATACCTTACACCGTATACAGTATATTATATACCTTACACTGTATACAGTATACTATATACCTTACACTGTATACAGTATACTATATACCTTACACTGTATACAGTATATTATATATCCAGGATGATTCAACACTCCCGTTACACACTTTGGGTTATTGTTCCATAGACCAACTATGGATCTATCTCTTCTAGTTTTCTGCCTATCTCTCTGTACGTGTTTTTTATTTAAAATATCATATTTTCAAAATACTCAACTAAATTTAACCAAACTTAAGTAAACTCTTTATTTTAATTAGATTTATTAATAAAATAGTACATTTCGTTTTTATTGGTTTATGGAACAAAATCCCATACTCGAGGCTTTGTAGGGAGTCTTGAATTGTCCTTATATACATATCTTACATACCTTTTTTAATTATCTTATAATTTTCGAACGATTACAGATAAATCTATAAGACTTGGTACATAATTATTGCACCTATAAATCTACTTTTTGAAGTAACTTCTATTTTTCTGTCGTATAAGGGAATGGCCCGCAAGGAATCAGAAGAAAATATTAAACGAGAGCATAGGTACGTCAAATTAAACGTCTTTAGTAGAAGTATATAAACCCATAAATCCGACCTCCAAAGATTCGCTCCTCATAAAAATGACGCTTGTTTAAAATTTTAAAAAGCTACAATGAAGGTCATGTTCTAGACGGTTCAATATTCTTTTCTTAACTCAAGTTGGGGTAATTAAAATTCGAAAATATCTACTGAATTATGAAGTAGTTTTTTAGGGTAGTTAGTGACTCTTCATATCCAATGGATGATGGTCCACAAGGAGTTCGAAAAAAATATCAAACGTAATCATAGGTCAAGATGTAAATTATCTTATGTTAAGCACAGGTGAATACCACAATCAGCACTCAAAAGGTTGATCCAGCACAAAATGGCAGATGTCTTGCTATCCGATCTATTGTTCCTCAAAAGTTAAATGGTTAATTTAACGTTAATATTTTCGTTTAATTTAACTATTAATAATTTCATTAAAATAATTTCAAAACATGCTATAGGAGAATTTAACTCAATATAATGCAATTTAAAGTAATGTATTTATCAGAGTTCAGTATGTGCAACATTAGAAACTTTTTCGAAAATGGGAAGTTAATATCCTGGGAAGTTATTGTATCAAACATACAATCTGGGGAAAAAAATCACTCGGCTCATTCATCATCATCATGTACAGATTGTTGTAGATGTTAAACTTTAATTATCTCGACAGAGTAAAACGCCCCAGACACCAAAAACATTTTAGATGAACTTTAAATTCATTAAAATTGTTAGTATTTTTAATTTCTTCAGGAAGCCTGTTAATTAGTCTGACACCAACTTGCTTTGGAAGCTTTGCGTACGCTGTTGTTGTGTGTCGTTGTAGACGATAGTTGTTCTTGCATGTTATCTCGTAATTGTGGAGTTCGTTGACCTGCACCAAAGTACACCTTGAAATGCAGTACGAGACTACCTCGAGAATAAAGAGACAGTGTAAAGTTACCAATCCAAGCTCACTGAAGGAATCTCTACACGACTATCTGTAATCTAATTTTGAAATTATTCTTATACTTTGCTTTTGAACTCTAAAGACTCTCAACAATTGTTATTGAGAGCAATTGCCCCATAAACGAATTCCATAGGAAAAGTGTGGGTAAATAAGGCGAACTTAGGTCATTCTTAAAACTTCAAAAGAACAAGTTCTAGACAGATTACGTAGTACATGGATTCCTGATGTGACCCTAGAGCAGACTTTGGTCGACGGGCATTCCCAAGAATGTTGTGGAGTCTGTAACTTCGAGGAGAACATCGTCCACAAATACACAAGATTTCAATGCATTTTCACGTTGATTAAGAAAGAATTTGATGACGTTCGATTTTGATTCGTTTATTTTTAAATCGATGTTTGTACAGAACTGAATACAGGAGTTCAGATATACAAATGATTTTAGTTCCAAGTCGTTAAACGTTTTTGAAGAAATGGAGAGAGTCGTGTCTTCTTATGGAAACAAGTTTTTTCTGACATGGTATCCATAATCTGAACACTTTGTTCTCTATCTTTCAGGTAAGACGAGAGCCACCTGTGCGACAGATCGCGCACGCCATTGATTCCAATTGGTGCAGCGGTGTCTCACGATGCACA
The DNA here is from genome assembly GCA_035578905.1 of Stictocephala bisonia. Classification (NCBI taxonomy): domain Eukaryota; kingdom Metazoa; phylum Arthropoda; class Insecta; order Hemiptera; family Membracidae; genus Stictocephala; species Stictocephala bisonia. The sequence continues at coordinate 695,250 of JAQJVL010000274.1, read as the reverse complement.
CAAGCGAGAGCTTTCGATAGTTCGAAAACTATGCTAAGCACATGTTCACCACTGTCCAGCCCATCGACAGAGTCCATTAGTTTTGTTACTGCATCTATGGTGGACATGTTTTTTTAAAGCGAAATTATTCTGGATTGAGAATGTTAAATTTTTCTAGAAAAGTTTTCAGTTGATCAAGAAAGACTTTTTAATAAACCTTACTAAAAATGGGAAGAATTTAAATTGGGTGATAGTTGTTTGCTTGCAGTGGGTCGCCTTTTTTGAAGATGGTAATGGTTTTGGCTGTGTTCAAAATTGAGGGAAATGTTCCTTTTTCAAAAGAAGAATTGATCAATGTTGTCAATGGAGTCAACATGTTCATATAGCAACGTACCTCTGCCCCGCTAACACGAGTCAGCAGAATAGACGATGTCGGTCCATCGCCCGGAGTTTGAATACCTTTAAAGGACGGCTGAGTTAAAGCTACTGACGAAAAAAAGTTTTCCTTTGCAACTTCATTTGGCTTTTCTATCACTTTATCATTTACTTTTAATTTGATTGCTAAACTTTTTAGCTGAGGATTTTTTTTTAGTTATATTATTAATTATTGACCAAGCTGTTTTTGAAATGTCGACTGATTTTTCTAATTTACGATTTATGTCATAAGTCTTTGTGGCCCTGATAACTTTTCTGTAAATTCTTTTATAGCTTTTATAGAAAGCCTTGAAAGTTCTGGTTATTAGATTTTTTTTAAATTGAATTGTAAAACTTGAGTTTTACGTGATACAAGGATACCTCGAGTGATCCAGGTGTTCTTTTGGCTTTCACAGCTATCTTTGATTTTCCTAAATGAACAGGTTAAGTCAAGGTAAAAGGTTAAACGATAATTGAAAGCAGTGAACTGTTTAACCTTCATACGGACCTGTCGGGCAATTCATACGGATTTAGAAAGTTCCATTTTTCGCTTTCAAGAAATCTGTTCAACATTTTGATATTTTGAGGCCGAAGAGCCCTTCTGGTTTTAAAAGTTGATGGTAAGGATTCCGACATACATCCATTAATACAGGCTTCCAGCACAAATGGTCTGAGATGACAGGGTTGAACAAGTTAACTAAGGTGTTAGGTATGTTAGTGATGACGTTGTTGATCGATGGCTGTGCTTGTCGTTGCAGTTACTCTTGTCTGTTCGTTTACTGACCACTTTAGATTAAAACATTAAAGAACATCGCGCAGGCAATTAATTTTGGGGTCTGTGTGGTCAAGGACATTGATGTTTATATCGCTAATTATAATGAATTTAAGATTGTTAGTAAGAGATCAAGTTAAAAAAAAATGTTTTGCAGCATCCGCTTGGAGATCTGTACAATCCAACGACAATAATTTTACCAAGCAGTTTCGTGAATACTTTTGCACAGTCTGCTTTAAAATCAAGATCTGAAGAATAACTAATATTGAAAGATTTCACTTTAAGAGATATTTTTGAAAAAATTGGACACAACCCCAATCACTTTACGATCGACTAAAAGCTGTCTCTAAATCGTAATTTGCAATTTAGAACTGTTCTATGGTTTCGGAGTAGTAACCGTGTTCTGACACGACAAAAATGTTGGGTGATTCTCATCCGTCAAAAGTGTCAGTTCCTCGACCTTATTTTTTGCTTTCTGGGCATTATATGAACAACTTGAAAGTGTTGAGGAGGTAAATTTTAATTTTGGTGAAAGATATTTTAAATTGGTTGTTTAAGTTATGAAAATTATTTGTCAGAGCCATATCTGTTGTCCCTATCTCCATATTGATAATTTTTATACATTTTGGTTTTTTTGTTTGAATGTCTATTTACAAAAGGTTTTTCTTGCTCAGGTAACACCGTCTTGACGGAATCGGCGTAAGTATTGTGTGGGAGGGAAAAGAGCATCTTGGTTTGTAGGTGATGATACCTGGCTCTGGGAGAAGTAGTAGTCGGAGGTTTCAGGGTAACACGAGAAATGTTGTTAGTTGAAGGGGCAAAGACTCTGGAGAGGCTACCGACTACTAGTTCGGCCAGCTGCTTCTTGCCAGTGAAATGTTATGCCTAGAAGCTAACTCTTCGACTTACGCATTCACAAGGACGGTTTCTTCGTTGATGCTACGATTGGCAGGCAAGTCATGGTAGAGTGGCAATCACAAGTTTGGTGTTTATGGGCCTAGATTTAATAAAGCTCTCTAGGTACTTATAGATCTTGTACTATTTTACTAGCTCTCATCATAGAACAAAACCTTTTACACGCTTGGCTTGTACTATTATACTAGCTCTCATCATAGAACAAAACCTTTTACACGCTTGGCTTGTACTATTATACTAGCTCTCATCATAGAACAAAACCTTTTACACGCTTGGCTTGTACTATTATACTAGCTCTCATCATAGAACAAAACCTTTTACACGCTTGGCTTGTACTATTATACTAGCTCTCATCATAGAACAAAACCTTTTACACGCTTGGCTTGTACTATTTTACTAGCTCTCATCATAGAACAAAACCTTTTACACGCTTGGCTTGTACTATTATACTAGCTCTCATCATAGAACAAAACCTTTTACACGCTTGGCTTGTACTATTATACTAGCTCTCATCATAGAACAAAACCTTTTACACGCTTGGCTTGTACTATTATACTAGCTCTCATCATAGAACAAAACCTTTTACACGCTTGGCTTGTACTATTTTACTAGCTCTCATCATAGAACAAAACCTTTTACACGCTTGGCTTGTACTATTATACTAGCTCTCATCATAGAACAAAACCTTTTACACGCTTGGCTTGTACTATTATACTAGCTCTCATCATAGAACAAAACCTTTTACACGCTTGGCTTGTACTATTATACTAGCTCTCATCATAGAACAAAACCTTTTACACGCTTGGCTTGTACTATTTTACTAGCTCTCATCATAGAACAAAACCTTTTACACGCTTGGCTTGTACTATTATACTAGCTCTCATCATAGAACAAAACCTTTTACACGCTTGGCTTGTACTATTATACTTTTACACGCTTGGCTTGTACTATTATACTCTTTCATAAAGGTTTAGTTAACATTATCCATAGGCAATTCGAATCCGTAATAACCAATGTATGTATCCTTCCGGAGAGGGGGGAATGTTTTATTAGCTTAAATGTAATATTGGACAAAACTTACGTCAAATGGGTGGAGATGTTTCTCAAGACAAAGTTGGTGGGTGTAAAAGCCTGCTAAGAAGTACTTTGAATTACTGGTAGGTTCAGTCAAGACGTACATCCCGGGTGGGAGGATCCGTCAAGACGTCAATTATGTGGGCCTGATTTACGTTGGGTGGGTGGAAGAACTGTAAGGAGATACATTAGATGGACGGTGTCTGGAAGGACCCATCTTGACCCACATTGAGTGGTGACATACGTCAGGTGGATGGTGGTGGGATAAGTTGGATGGATGGTGTCTGGAAGAACTAATCTTGACCCACATTGAGTGGTAACATACGTCAGGTGGGTGGGACCCTAAAATCGACTGAAGATTAAGATCTTGACTTTCACTTTTAACGTTAGATTTGTGTTTTCAATATAATTTGTGTTTTCCATAGTATACATTTTGAGCATGGATTCAGTGTCAAGGTATATTAGTATCATGCTAAATATACTATTCAAGTATGTGTTTGATTCACATGGATGGGGTTATACCAGCGATTTTTACCAAATCAGCATTTACAAATTTTGGAGACGGGATATTTTGTATAATTATCATTGATACTTGTCAGTTCGGAAGTAATTTAAACCAAGAAAATCCACTGTTTCCAATTTGCTGGTTAATTCTCTGTTTCAACTCGAAAGTTTGGAGTCAACGATCCCACTCTCCGTTACAGTTCCGAGTAATTTATCAATGCGGAGACAGAAAATTAAGTCTATGAATTTAACATTCTCCACATTTTATATTTATCAATGGTATTACAGATAGAGGACGGACCTATCGCGGATATATGTCTTTAATGTGGTGAATTGATGGGCATGTCGTCGGCCTTTGGCGGTCTCGTGCTGCGAGAGGTCACAGTTCAGGCGAGTAACGGTCCACAACCCAGAGACCTCGAAGACTTTTTACGTTTAGCGTACATACAGTGGCAATTGACTGTCCTAAATAGACACGTACAGTAAGTTATGTTTGGTAACATAAATATCTTGTAATATTTACAAAAATTCCTTAACCTTTTCAGAAAATAAAACCAATTTCTTAATTTAATTATATTACAACGAGTGAATTCATAAAAAAAATTAAATATATATATATATATTTAATTAATATTAAATATATATATATATATTTAATATATATATAATATTTAATATTTAATAATATATATATATATATATATATATATATATATATATATATCGTTTGGTTTTTTTATCAGCTACCATTCAGTAATTTTCTATCTTTAAGGTGTGATATATATTTGGATTAAGATCCAAAAGTCATGCAATATATAATATAAAATAAAAGTAATCTCCTGTCTCAAAGCTGAATCCAATCCATTGAGCCATTTACGGCCTGCCTCACTTATTCTGTTTATACCAGCCAATACCACCGTGAAGGAACGCAGGAGACACTCTGTAATTATGTGATCCATTATTTGGATATAATTCCCGCAATCACATGACTGATCTAGTGTCAATCCCCATTTATACTTCCAGTAGTTACATCTACCCACGCCAGTTGGGAACCGATTCAAATGTGTCCGAACTGGAATCGGAGGTTCATTCCACCTACAGGTATTGATGGAGCGTTAATAAGGAACTTATTGCGTCCATCAAAAACTGTTCCACGCTATGGCCCAGCTAGTATTGGGCGAAAAATTTGAACGGCTCAACTGGAAAGCAGTACATAGAGGTGGGTTTCGAGATTTTAAGCGACCGTTCTGATGAGGGAGATCCTGGGTGTGGGAATGGGGAGGTGTGGGACATTCGTGATCTTATTGAATTCTTTAAGTAGTGCCTCCTGACGTCTTATCTCTGGAGGAGCTATATTGCACAGCATGGGGAGCCAAGGAAGTGGAGTTGCCATGAGAGTACCACTAATAGCTCTCATAGCTCTATTTAGTTGGACATCAATCACTTTTATATGTGCGCTATTTAGCCATACGGGAGCACTGTATTCAGCAGCGAAATTTACAGAGACAAAGCAGTAGTACGCAGTTGGCTCCCCAAGTTGTTCCAGCAATATGATGTAGTACAGTTGCCCTGGTTTTAATTTTAGCTGCTGTTTTTTGAAGATGGCTTTTAAACATCAGCGATCAATCTAACGTTACTCCCAGGTACTGTGGATGATCATTATGAAGGAGTTTTATACCATTTAGAAAGATGTTCAGTTTTCGATTAGCCAATGTATTACTTAGGTGGGAGCAGGCTACTTCGGTTTTTTATGGGTTAGGATTTAGATTCTAGGTTCTAAAATATCCTTTGAGGGCAGCAAGGTCACTTGTGAGTGTTACTTCAGTAGCTATGAAGTCCTTATGTTGGAAAGCTAAAGCTATATTATCTGCATATAAAAACTGTCTAGACTTTTTTGGGGGGTCAGCGGTATACACGTTGAACAAAATTGGAGCAAGGCCAGACCCCTGTAGCACAGACCATCCTTCAACTGTCTAAAAGAGCTTTCTTCACGACCGAGATAAACTTTTATTAACCTGGCACTAAGCACTGACTCCAAAAGTCACAAAAGAAAGGGACAACGAAGGAGGCTGTAGAACTTTAACAACAAACTTTTGGTCCACACTGTGTCATAAGCTGCTTTGAGATCAACAAAAGCTGCATATATTTTTAACTTCTTTTCAAACCCATTCTCAATAAATGATGCCAGAGCTAGGATCTGGTCGCTACAACTTCGGCCAGGACGAAAACCAGCCTTCTCAACTGGAACATTAGAATCAAGAATGGGTGATATTCTATTCTATAGCAGCTTTTCCAGCAGCTTATAACAAACACTAAGAAGAGATATTGGGTGATAACTTTCCACTCGTTCAGGGTCTTTTCCAGGCTTCAGAATAGCTACTACTATTGATCGCTTGAATGCTTTTGGCTAACTTCCTGTAGCTAATATCTTATTTTAGATTGCTTGAAGCCATTGTTTATGTTTGCTAGCAGCATGCAGCAGAAATTCCGGAAAGATACCCTCAAGACCGGCTGCTTTCCCTGCTGGTATAGAGGAAATCTCCCTGCCTATCTCTTCCTCCGTGATATTTCTGGAGACTTCCAGGGGTGCCATTTGACTCTTTTTTTTATTTCACTCAGCTTGTAAAGCACGTGTTTGTCCGAAGATTGGCGAGCTGACTTTGAAAAGCTGACTATTCGTTTAGCTATATCAGAGACCTTTGGGTGAAGTACTTCTCTTTGATTTGGAGATTTACAAGTAGAGTTTCCTTAAAAGTGACCACAATTTTCTACTGCTATGGGTAAAGTTTACATCTTTAACATTTTTCTCCCATTTTTCTCTTTTGGTACTTCTAGAGAGGTAGCAGCAGATTAGCCGTGTTGGAGTTTTCGGTAGCATTAAACTCCTTGTAAAGGTAATCTGATTCCTTACTCCATCCTGTTATATACTCCTTTCTGTATGCTCTTGGTTACAATCTTTAGTAATTGACGAGACGAGATTTGTTAAACGATCGTGATTTATTATTCTAGGAGGAATGAACCTGATGCTATCATCAAGCCTGGTGGTAAAGGCCTCCCAGTGTGCTTCCTTAGATTCCACGTAGGCCGTGGAAAAGATCGAATTATGGGAATTTAGATCCCCAATGAAACCAGCACTTGCCTATGTTGAGAGTGGGGAAAATCATAAAGAACTTTCCTAATTAGTTTTAGGCTTGATGATCATTCACATTATCAGAAGCTTAAGTCGGGGGAGTAACCTCGACGCCAACGAGCTGAATAAAAAGTGGCTGAATCTTTAGCATCAAAGATCAGAATAAGGTTGTTCATTTCAGCCCAGTCAGTAAGCTTTCTGGCATTTTCATCATCGGTGTTGTAGCCCCATTGACTATGGTGACTGCTAAAGTCCCCCATATAGAGGACAGGATGTTCAAAACTTGGCTAAATCCTATTGTCAGGCCATTGGATGTTAGGAGGCTTATAAACACGGACTATTATAGTGTTTGACACTTGGATTGCCAAGAAAAAAATGTCACCATCAGAGCTCTTGTGGGTAACATTGTCAATGTCATGCTTCACGTAAGTTGCAATACCACATACTCTATGCCCTATAGCATCAACGAGTCTGTATCCAGAAATGTGGCCTCTTGAACTATTATTATCTTCAACGTGGGTATCTTGGAGTGCAAGGATATCAACATTGTTTTCATGAAGGACCCTACTTATGCACTCACTCTTACCCTTGCTCAAGCCCGCAGCGTTAAAATTAACTACGTTTAAAACAGAACTTATTAATTTAAAATTAAAATGGTCCTAAAAAGGGCCTTTTTCATTTCGTGTGATAGATGCCATAGTTGGGAGATCACAAATTTGTGACAGTCCAGCTACCAGATTTGTTACTCGTTTAGAACTACCCAGGGGATACGTACAGCTTTAAAGATTTGCTGTGGATGCGAACAACTCCATCCCCTAATTTCAAAATTATTTGTGGTTATACTTTGTGCACTCTCAGAATGCGGGTCGAGCTCAGGTAGTTTCACTCACACAGACACAGGGGATTAGAGCCGGTCAAGTCCGACCGCGGCCGACCCTATTTTCCGCTTCATTAATCACCTAGTGGAAGTTCTCAGTCACGCTAAACTTTTTTTATTTAGCATTTTATGTAAAAACTTGTAGCAGATATACATTCTACGCATTATTACAAGAAAAATGATATAAAATAATATGCTGTTTACTTTGCTGAAACTACTAAAAACATGAGTCATGGAATATTGAAATATACCCAAGGTAAAAAATGACAAACACAACCCAATGCAGTACTATTCTATAGACTGATATGAGCAGGTTTTTGTATATATATTTGTATGTTTTCGACCTTGTATCTTTATAAGACCCCAGATTACTTTAACCTTTCACTTCAAATTTAATAACTAATTTGTATAAAAAAATTATTGTTCGGAATATACGGTATTCTGCACGAACAAAATTGGTAAAGATTTAATATTGACAAAAATATACAAATGGTAATAAACAAAACAACAATATGTTCTGGAGGATTTATTGAACAACATCATTGAAAACTGAACATTGCAAAGTGGTAGATTACAAAACTAAAGACCCGGATTACAAATGATTTTAAAGTTAGGGCCTATACTTAATAGACAAAACGAACGATTAAACCAAATTCCAATGATGAAATACCAATGGTGGCACACTTAAGTTGGACACCCTGTATATTATATAGAAGTTCTGAAAAATACTATGGGTGAAAAAAATACTGAAATCATATCACAGCGTTAGTCAGAGGTACATAACAAAACTTACTCAAAGAGGATGGACACCACCAATGTCATCGTCATCACTTTCACTGTCTTCTTCACTGTCTTCATCACTTTCGCCGGGAACCAAGTTTATAAGAAACTCCTGCACACTATGCTGATCGAGCCCTTCTTTTTTCCAATCTGCTTCCAACAACTTCTCGACGTGTTCCACATACTTGCTCCACTGTTCTTGTTTCACCGCACTTACAGCCTCGTAGAATAAATCCTGACAGTCTTTGATTTTGAACGAAGTGTTTCGTTCCCTGACAAATCTTTTGATGTAAGACCAAACCATCTCTATGGGGTTGTATTGGCAGTGGTATGGTGGCAAGCGTACAATTGTAAACCCCATTTTCCCAGCTTTATCGTCAATTTCATATGTAGGCAACGGTGGTTTGTGAAGACGAACAAGCTCGTACAGCTCAGGCCTTTTCAAGTCATTTGGGAAAGGAATTCCTCGCTTTTTTAGCCACTCTATCATGACAGCTTTCGTAGAAGACGAAGTTGGTGCCTTATCTTTTACCCTCGAGTGATATGGAGCGTTATCCATGACTATTGTTGCACCGCGAGGTAGGACGGGAATTAAGGTGCCGAAAAACCATTTTTCAAAAACAGTACCGTCCATGTCCTCGTGGTAATCTCCAGTTTTTTTGGATTCAAATATTTTTATAATTTTATTATTATTATTTTTTAATGGTCCTTTATTATTTTTTTCACTTTCGAAGTAGTTCATAACACTCGCGATCATTGTTCTCGCCTGTGAATGAATTACCTTCGGACGTTTTTTTACCAGAGACATAGTGACTGCACACGCGGACACAAATTAAACACTAAAACAATGATGCTACTAACACAGTAACACGCGATGTTCTAAACTAGAAAACTAAGAACGTCGAACATAACTGATCAGTCCGGAGTTAATAATCGTACTGAAGACCCATTTTGTAATCCCGGAAGTGGGAAAGAAAGGATTGGGATTCAGCTAGGAAGGAAGTGGATGATTCACACTTACTGATAATATCATTAGTGAGGAAACAATTTGGAGTTCCTTAAGAACTGACCCTTGGTTGGTATGTTATTTAAAAGGTCATTACACCCCGGCATCCACCGCTTCCGCTGCGGGACGGAATGGCGCGCGGACGTTGTACCGTGACTAAGTTTACACCAAAAGTACTGTACCTCGTCCACTCGGGAGTTTTGTATTAAACCAAATAAAGTTCAATATAAGAAATATATAGGAAATAAATAACAAACTTAAGCTTGATTTATACAACTAATTACTAAATTTATAAAATGATTTTCAGTTGTTTAATTAAAGTAAACTGCATATTATTTTATATAATTTTTCTTGTAATATTGCGTAGAATTTATATCCGTTAAAAGTTTTTAAATAAAATGACAAATAAAAAAAAGTTCAGACTGACTGGGAACGCCCACTATCTGACTAATAGAGCGGAAGTTAGGGAGGTCCTAATCACCAGCGCTCTGGCGTTTGAGTGCGCGTGCGTTCGAGGGGACTCTACCTGAGCTCGACCCGCATTCTGGGAGCGCACAAAGTATAGGATGTTTGGTTGATAAATGACAGTAAATACTCGTCATTCCCAGACGATTTACTTAATGTTACTTTTAACGTATTTGTTTTAAGCTGCAACTTATAATTTATACAATATCAAGCTATGTTTTGGTGTACGGTAATGTGACCGAACCAAATCCTTATGCTTTTTTTATTTTCCTCATTAAGTATTTTACTCGGTTAATCGTTCCTAAATATAGTACATATTGACCTTTAGTCAGTTTTATAACTAAATTTAACAAATGATAACTTTTTCAATGTGGAGAAATATGTTTCAAGTTAAGTTCTCTACAAATAGCTTATAAAACTAATACAACAATAATCTATCAGTGTGTTCTGGATGTTTCTATAAAACACATTTAAGGAAACATGCTTACCAAATATTAGCAAAACAGAATCAACAGGTGCAAGCTAAAGTGTTTTACATTTTCCTATTCTTCCCTCTCAAGATTTTTGGGTGAGTAGATCAAAACGCAGGTGCAGTTGTATAAGGCAGTAGATGTCACGTTCTGGCCCCCTTCGGTCAGGTGGCAGGCGGCTCCTACACGAGAGGCCGGAGGTGACACTTGGAACACGTGTAACTACCGGTCTACTGCACTCTTACTTACTTTTGGAAAGTAGTTCAACGATGTGTGCCCACTACATTGCCATTGTGATACAATCGGTTGATGTACATCGAGCTCAAACAACGTGTTTAACTTACTTGAATGTCTTTCCCCCCTAATACCATTGAGAGGCTTGTTTAGGGGTCCTTTTTGAGTTAATTTTTTTGTCACGTTATTCATTAATTAAACCGATTATTTTTTTCATTTGGTATATTCTCTAATAATATTATAGTTGATAAGTTGTGGTTTTTTATTAGTAGTGTATATATTTATTAGTAATTTGCTTGTACTCTTATAGCTAAACGTTATTGATTGTGTCTTAGACTCATTTAGAACAGTTTTTTCGTAGGAAACCACTCAGCTGCAATTGAGAGCAAGCCTTGAACCATGGTGTTAGCTGTGGCATTGATAGTATACCTGCAAAATATGATAGTCATCAGCATAAAATAAGGCTTTTAATAGCTACAATTGAGAGAAATGGGCCTAGCACGTAACCCTTAGGGACACCGTGCTTAACAATAGTAGGATGTGAATTATTCCCTTTCCAGCTCACAACATGCTGTCTTAAATTAAGATAAGATTCTATAACTTTGAGTGCAACACCCCTCATGCCATATCTCTCGAGTTTACCAATTTTTCATGGAAAATGCAATCAAAAGCACGTGAAAGGTCACAGCAAAAAAGGACAGAAGTGTGTTCTTTTTTTTTTTTGAATAACCTGTAGAAGGGAGTCAGCTGCAAAAAACAGTGGATCTGCCCCTCCTGAACAGGCACTAAGAGGTGGTGCACTTCAAAGTAGTCACATTATTGCCTATAGGTTACTCCCTCAAACACCTTAGCAAAAACAGGACCTATATATATGGCAGTAGCTGACAGCACTATCACGGGGCCCCTTCTGTTAAATTAGAACTGTACGAGAGAATTTTAATATATCAGGGAAAACCCCTGCAGTCAACAATTACTAATCAGAGAATATAAAACTGGAGCCAATTATAATATAACAACTTTCCGAAAATCGACATACATATTGGATCCTTAGTCATAGAAGATTTAAAACTATTTACAATATCCTTTTCACTAACCTGCTTCCACGTACAATTAACATAAGAAGAATTGCATAAAACATGCAAGTTTGAGTAGTTCTGGAGTGTAACATTTAGTAGGTCTAAAAACCCTAGGCTCGTGGCCCATTATTAACCTATTTTTTCTTGTAATAACAGGAAAAAATGTATCAAAACAGTCCTTAAAATTATTGAAAAAATACATTAAAGCTTCTTGAGGTGTAATATATATATATATAAATTTAAAATTTTCCGATTGAAATCAGTTTGTTCTCTTGGATAAAAAAGTTTCAAAGTATAGAGAAATCTGTAAGTAAATTTTAAAGGGCACAAAGTACTATATTTGACTCTGAATCAATCAAATGTTTCTCGCCATGTTTAGCCATGTTCTATGGTCTGGCTATGCATGCTTTACAACTAAATTGTTAATTGTCTGATATAAAACAGTTTGTTCTCCTAGATAGCAAAGTTTCATCTAGAACCTAGCTATTCATGTGTTCATATTAAATTGTATATGTTCCCATTTAATACAGTATGTTCTCCTAAATAACAAAGTTTCACAGTCTAGAAAAATCTGTAAGTCTCCTCTTAGAGGCTGTAAATTAACCAGTTTGATTTACACGCACAAATTGAAAATTTAGCTCTACCTAAGGATGAAGAAGGATAGATAGAGCAAAAAGTTTTAGGGCCAAAGTTGTAGATCGTCTCAAATCAGTTACAGAAAATGATGTTAGTTTTGCTCTAGAACCGTTCGTTTAGTCGCTACAGTCCAATTAGAGAAACGCTGTTTTTGGCAATTTAAAATTTTTGGCCATAAAAAGGTTGCCATCTTCTATTTACTAAGAATTTTTCAAAATCCCTTCTTATTGCACATCTACAACATAAGACCTTTGACTCTACAAAATTTCAGCCTCGTAGGCTTAGTACTTTTTTAGTTACAACGATGAGTGAGTGAGTCAGTGGTATTTGCCTGTTATAGGTATAGATTGTGAAATATATGAATTATAAATACGAATCAAAGTGAAAATATGAGACGTACGGAAGTCCACAGCTCATCAAATTGAGGGTTAAACCACAAAAAGTTACCAGCTAACTATCACAATTCCACAATTCAATGCAATCACAAATTGCAGACCTGTTGTTACAATCATTGTGAAATTTATAATTGGTTTGAACAGGTTCTGATATTTAATGATAAACAAATTAAAAGTCCATTCACTTAGCTTCTTAGTTTTAAATTTTAGTTGGTAATGCCTGTTCACATTCCGTATACCCTACAAGGCAATTCGACTCATGCAGGCCAGTCGAGGTCTTTATCTACAATTTTTATCCTTAATTTGTTGTTGTCTTTCTGTTGACTCTCACTGAACAGATATTAAACTTATTGATTCCAAGATAGTATATCTACCACACTATGTACACTAGTTGTAGTCATCCAAACCACCCTACGTACTCCTAATGGTGACTTATCTTCCTGGACGTATGGGATGCATCTTCTTTTTTGACAAATTTTGATAATCAATTCATGATAAACTTTTCAATTATGACTGAATGTTGACTGATGTTTGATAGTTCCTTATCAAGTGTCGGCAATCTGTTGTTGTGACCGGGTGACCCTTGGCACGTTGCAGTACAGTCACACATGTCCAGCGGTGAACGAAAAGGACAGTGAACACGGTTCCGGTTGGATAATTGTCGACTTGTATAGCGGTCAAAGACACGCTCTGTGTTTACCACTTCACATGTGACCCAAACACCTCGCAAGGTTCTTGGAAATGGATTGGTATTTCGTTCCAAAAACACTGTTGTCTACAACAATGTGTAACAGTTCTTCGTAAACAGCCATTTATTTAACAATTCGATAATTTTTAAGCTTGACGAAGGCCTTTACGTCTTAAAAATCAAGAAAGTAATTTATCTCATTTAAATGTTATTTTATTGATTAAAAATGTTTTTATGGTAAAAACATTACTCATCAGTTCACATGGTCATATTTTCATCAAAAACCAGGTTATAAATAAAAATGGAATTGATATTTATGTTTTTCAAAATCCCAAATTAGTAAATGAAAATTTCTGTTGCTGTTAGATGAAATAAATGTACAAGCTTTTATTATTACTGGAACAAGTTGGGAAAGTACAACATTGATTTAATTATATTTTGTCTAAGCAACAAAATAATAAAAACAGAGACATGTAAATTTCCAAGTTAATAAAATATACAACTGAATAAGTATATTTCTTTCGTAGGGTAATTAAATGCAAGAAAATTCAAAGTTGTTTAAATTTCACCGGCCTTGTATCGTGTATTGTAGCCAGTTACATTACAAAATTCTTTGTAAAAATATAATTCATTGAAAAATATTCTTTTAAAAACCTAATACCAAACCATAGAATCAAAATTAGAGCCATAATACAAAATGTAGATAGTAACAGTATAGCAAGTCGTCACCTCTGCCATCTACTATGAAGTTTGGTCACTATCAAAATGTAGATACTAACAATATAGCAAGTCGTCACCTCTGCCATCTACTGTGAAGTTTGTTCACTATCAAAATGTAGATACTAACAGTATAGCAAGTCGTCACCTCTGCCATCTACTATGAAGTTTGGTCACTATCAAAATGTAGATACTATCAATATAGCAAGTCGTCATCTCTGCCATCTACTGTGAAGTTTGTTCACTATCAAAATGTAGATACTAACAATATAGCAAGTCGTCACATGTGCCATCTACTATGAAGTTTGGTCACTATCAAAATGTAGATACTATCAATATAGCAAGTCGTCACCTCTGCCACCTACTGTGAAGTTTGTTCACTATCAAACTGTAGATACTAACAGTATAGCAAGTCGTCACCTCTGCCATCTACTGTGAAGTTTGTTCACTATCAAAATGTAGATACTAAAAGTATAACAAGTCGTCACCTGTGTCGTCTACTAAGGACTTTTTTCACTATCAAAATGTAGATACTAACAATATAGCAAGTCGTCACCTCTGCCATCTACTGTGAAGTTTGTTCACTATCAAAATGTAGATACTAACAGTATAGCAAGTCGTCACCTCTGCCATCTACTATGAAGTTTGGTCACTATCAAAATGTAGATACTATCAATATAGCAAGTCGTCACCTCTGCCATCTACTGTGAAGTTTGTTCACTATCAAAATGTAGATACTAACAATATACAGTACAAGTAAACGTCACACAACACAAATTTATTACAATATAAGCACAAAATGCACAAATATACTACAATACAAGCACAAAATGCACAAATATTATGGTGATCGATTTCGGTGAACCACGCTCACTTCCTCAGACCACGATCACCATAATATTTGTGCATTTTGTGCTTGTATTGTAGTATATTTGTGCATTTTGTGCTTATATTGTAATAAATTTGTGTTGTGTGACGTTTACTTGTACTGTATATGTACCAACACGTATTATGCTAATTAAAAAACTACTAACAATATAGCAAGTCGTCACATGTGCCATCTACTATGAAGTTTGGTCACTATCAAAATGTAGATACTAACAGTATAGCAAGTCGTCACCTCTGCCATCTACTATGAAGTTTGGTCACTATCAAAATGTAGATACTAACAATATAGCAAGTCGTCACCTCTGCCATCTACTGTGAAGTTTGGTCACTATCAAAATGTAGATACTAACAGTATAGCAAGTCGTCACCTCTGCCATCTACTGTGAAGTTTGTTCACTATCAAAATGTAGATACTAACAGTATAGCAAGTCGTCACCTCTGCCATCTACTGTGAAGTTTGTTCACTATCAAAATGTAGATACTATCAATATAGCAAGTCGTCACCTCTGCCATCTACTGTGAAGTTTGGTCACTATCAAAATGTAGATACTAACAGTATAGGAAGTCGTCACCTCTGCCATCTACTGTGAAGTTTGTTCACTATCAAAATGTAGATACTAAAAGTATAGCAAGTCGTCACCTGTGTCGTCTACTAAGGACTTTTTTCACTATCAAAATGTAGATACTAACAATATAGCAAGTCGTCACCTGTGTCATCTACGATGCACTTTGTTCACTATCCAGATGTATATAGTAACAGCATAGCAAGTCGTCACCTCTGCCATCTACTGTGAAGTTTGTTCACTATCAAAATGTAGATACTAACAATATAGCAAGTCGTCACATGTGCCATCTACTGTGCACTTTGTTCATTGTCAATATATAGATAGTAACAATATAGCAAGTCGTCACCTGTACCATCTACTATGCACTTTGTTCACTATCAAAATGTAGATAGTAACAGAATAGCAAGTTGTCACAAGTGCCATCTACTAAGGACTTTTTTCACTATCAAAATGTAGATACTAACAATATAGCAAGTCGTCACATGTGCCATCTACTGTGCACTTTGTTCATTATCAATATATAGATAGTAACAATATAGCAAGTCGTCACCTGTACCATCTACTATGCACTTTGTTCACTATCAAAATATAAATAGTAACTAAATAGCAAGTCGTCACCTGTGCCATCTACTATGCACTTTGTTCATTATCAATATATAGATAGTAACAATATAGCAAGTCGTCACCTGTGCCATCTACTGTGCACTTTGTTCACTATCATGATCAAACATTATGCACCAAAATAAAGATATTAATATTATTATTTGTGATCACAACAATCAATACTGGCATCATATATAAGTTATACAAATCAACTAATGTGATGTGTAAAAAGGGTCCCATATCACAAAATAAAAAGAACGTGAAAGAGCATTATTAAAGGCAAACATATTGAAATAAGTCAACGTCATAAAGTATAAATGAATATGCCAAATATAAATAAATATATATATATAATATTACATATTATAAATAAAATAAAAATAAAAACCAAAAGAATCAGCTGTCACTTGTTTTCTGGTCCATACCATGTTATATTATTTAACTAGCCGACTGCCCTTGCTTCGATATGGGGTGGTTCTTAAAGCTTGCTTACCCTTCCCTCAGTGGTTCTCACTAAACCATCACATCAATAAAAAAGCTGAGCCTGCTGCCGTTCTTTTAATAGTTTAGAAACCCGATAGGCCTAAGTCTACTTTAGGAGTAGCAAAGTTGGGCAATTATGTCAGAGTTAGTTGGTATGACCTTCAGCATTAAGGGATGATTTATAATTGCAAACTCTTGATCCATCAACAGGATAAATGCCAAACATACAAAATATACATGTTTATTTATTTACAAAACAGCTGTTATGTTAAGTTACAAAAATCAACCTAATGTTGTCCTTATGGAACAATCTTTTAGAGGCGGTTTCTACCCCTTAGAAGTATTTTATTGTTAAGATGAAAATACTTTAGCTTTTCTGTTTAGCCTACAACAACATTTGTACAACATTTCAGGTCTTTTAGTACCGGGAGACTGATGGGTTAGCCTTCACATCTCCATCTATTGTTGGTGCTCTACCTTGTGCGTTATTAATAACATTTCGTTTCTGAGGTCTTCCGCGTTTTCGTTTAGCCCCTTTGTGGAACTCGACCTGCAGCCTCGTGGGAGAGCTTGACCTACGGCTTTGATAAGACGCTCTGCTACAGGCCCCCTAGTGGAACTCGGCTAAGGCATCGCGGGGAAAAGTTCGGCTTACGGCTTCACCAAGGCACTCTGCTACAGTCCCATTTGTGGATTTCGGCATGTCGCCTCGTAAGAAAGATCGGCCTACGGCCTCGCCAGGATTCTTAAGCAGTATGACCATGAATTTTGTTTTTTGGAGAAGTGGAGCCCCTAACCATAGTCTTTTCTAATATCTGATGGTATATTAGTACTTAAGAGAAGAATGCCTTTAATTTTATACACCACTCGGGTGTTAGCTTACCATTACCCAATTTAGGGTTTTCAATCAACATTTCTTTGGGAGGGGGCTCAGACAACCTTAAATGTAGTCCATCCAAAATGTAATGCTATTATGTGATTTAGGAGATAAATAGCTATAGCTTATTAACCCACTTTCTGCTAGAATTCGATAATGATTCAAAATTGGTTTTTCTGCTAAAAGTTGCCCAACAAGGGCTCGCACGAATTCGGCAACATTTACCTGCTCTGGTGGAAGGGGGAGCATGATCTCGGCAACTTTAATAAAACCGACCCCAACAGAAAGGCACGAATTCGGCAATTGTAGGGGAAGGAGAGGGGGAGGAAGAGAGAAGTAGCAGTGAGTAACACTTGCGTCCAAGACATTGTAATTCTATCATTAACAAACAAATAAAGTAAACCAATATTTATATTATATGTTTTCTATTTTATTTAAGTTAGAATATATATAGGCCCACTGTACATACAATAACAATATAAGAAAAATACGATTAATAATATAATCATGTACAGTACTGTCCTATAAATATATCTACTAGTGACATATTAAATATATCTACTAGAGTTATATTAAATATATATACTTGTGACATATTAAATATATCTACTAGTGACATGTTAAATAAATAATCATTGTGTTGCTTATATTGAACTAGCCGTCTGATCACTACATATTATATCTAATTTATAATTATATAGATAATAGTTTAATTGTATAATAGTATAATTGGAAGTATAAATAGTAATACAACTATAATAATTAAATAGAATAAAATAAAACATACTAAGATGCATCTTTGTAAAACATAACGTCATAACTTAGCCCTACATCTACTAATCAGTGTACAAACACCTGTACTGCAATATCAATAACAAACTATACTGACTGACTGATATGATACTGACTATGATATTTTGTATTTTGTAATTCTTGGGTAAAGGATTTTATCAACGGGAATTCAGAAATTTAGGCATCAGTATTCTAAAAATAATTTTAGAAAATTAGGCATCAGTATTACAAAGAAACATTCTGAACGGTTTAAATTATAACTCAAACTGGTAGATTTCAATTTTCTTAACTGAAAAAATCTATAATTGGGTATTCAATAAATAACAGTTATATGC
Source organism: Stictocephala bisonia (assembly GCA_035578905.1). Classification (NCBI taxonomy): domain Eukaryota; kingdom Metazoa; phylum Arthropoda; class Insecta; order Hemiptera; family Membracidae; genus Stictocephala; species Stictocephala bisonia. Next base: position 676,574 of record JAQJVL010000274.1, on the reverse strand, counting down.
TTAATTGTGTAAGCTGACTAAATCCTTTCTGTTAATTCCCATAATATCGTCCGTTGTACAGCTGGCCGCGGGACCGCTGATACTGCCATAATATCGTCCGTTGTACAGCTGGCCGCGGGACCGCTGATACTGCCATAATATCGTCCGTTGTACAGCTGGCCGCGGGACCGCTGATACTGCCATATTCTGTTCCTATACCTATGATTATGACTAAACCAGTTGACTTGTAACTAAAATAATATTAATGGTAATTTTTAATATTTCAATTATTAGGATTAATAGGGCAAACAAATGTCGTGTATCTAATTCAAATATTTGAGCTAAATCTCACTTTTTGTATCAATATAACTAAACAGAAGCAAATAATATTAATGAATTGTTAAAATAATTACTAAACAAGATTTTCTACCAATATATGAAATTTCATAATTTTCACTCAGTTGTAAGTGTATCAAATCGCAATTTTAAGTAAATGCGTGCAATAAATGTTTTTAATCGCCTGACGATGAAACTGAGCAAGTTGCCCAAATGCATATGACGGAACTGGCTTCAACTGCCATAATAGCGACTCTCTCTGTGCTCTGTGAAGCCAACCCCCCTTGCAGCTACCTGCAGAGAGAAGTTGGTGAGTTGATGCTTCGAATTTACTGACCCTTTTTACAACCCTATTTTCTGCTACATTAATTTGCCGAGTTTGTGTCTGCCCCCATAAATTATTGTCGCATATGATTAAAGCCATGCGTTGCCGCAAATCATTTGTAATTGATTTGATGTGACCAAATTGATTGAATGGAAATAGAAGGAAGATATTGGAGTGTGCGTCCGAGACTGTCATATTTGTGTTTGATGAACAAAATCCATATGCTTTTTTCGCTTTGTTACCTATCATGTTTACTGTTTTTCAGAATAGGCGTGTAATACTATTAAAAATAACAGATTGTTTTATGTAATTAAAATGTTATATTCGTCTTCTAATTTGCTAGTTTACACCTACAAAATAACGTAAAGATTGACAACAAATAAAATGACCAAAATTTGTTTAAATGTTGCACCATTCTCTGTTTATCCGATGTTATTATCCAGCATGCACCTAGTTACCGAGACATTAGACGTACTGTTGACCTCGGTCCACTATAGTGAAACTTACGTCATTCTCTGTATGCACCTGGTTACCAAGACATTAGACGTACTGTTGACCTCGGTCCACTATAGTGAAACTTACGTCATTCTCTGCATGCACCTAGTTACCGAGACATTAGACGTACTGTTGACCTCGGTCCACTATAGTGAAACTTACGTCATTCTCTATATACACCTGGTTACCTAGACATTAAACGTACTGTTGACCTCGGTCCACTATAATGAAACTTACGTCATTCTCTGTATGCACCTGGTTACCAAGACATTAGACGTACTGTTGACCTCGGTCCACTATAGTGAAACTTACGTCATTCTCTGTATGCACCTGGTTACCTAGACATTAGACGCACTGTTGACCTCGGTCCACTATAGTGAAACTTACGTCATTCTCTGTATGCACCTAGTTACCGAGACATTAGACGCACTGTTGACCTCGGTCCAGTATAGTGAAAATTACGTCATTCTCTGTATGCACCTGGTTACCGAGACATTAGACGCACTGTTGACCTCGGTCCCCTATAGTGAAACTTACGTCATTCTCTGTATGCACCTGGTTACCACGACATTAGACGCACTGTTGACCTCGGTCCACTATAGTGAAACTTACGTCATTCTCTGTATGCACCTGGTTACCACGACATTAGACGCACTGTTGACCTCGGTCCACTATAGTGAAACTTACGTCATTCTCTGTATGCACCTGGTTGCCAAGACATTAGACGTACTGTTGACCTCGGTCCAGTATAGTGAAAATTACGTCATTCTCTGTATGCACCTGGTTACCAAGACATTAGACGTACTGTTGACCTCGGTCCAGTATAGTGAAAATTACGTCATTCTCTGTATGCACCTGGTTACCAAGACATTAGACGTACTGTTGACCTCGGTCCACTATAGTGAAACTTACGTTATTATCTGTATGCACCTGGTTACCAAGACAATAGACGCACTGTTGACATCGGTCCACTATAATGAAACTTACGTCATTCTCTGTATGCACCTGGTTACCAAGACATTAGACGCACTGTTGACCTCGGTCCACTATAGTTAAACTTACGGCATTCTCTGTATGCACCTGGTTACCAAGACATTACACGCACTGTTGACCTCGGTCCACTATAGTGAAACTTACGGCATTCTCTGTATGCACCTGGTTACCAAGACATTACACGCACTGTTGACCTCGGTCCACTATAGTGAAACTTACGTCATTCTCTGTATGCACCTGGTTACCAAGACATTAGACGTACTGTTGACCTCGGTCCACTATAGTGAAACTTACGTTATTATCTGTATGCACCTGGTTACCAAGACATTAGACGTACTGTTGACCTCGGTCCACTATAGTGAAACTTACGTTATTATCTGTATGCACCTGGTTACCAAGACATTAGACGTACTGTTGACCTCGGTCCACTATAGTGAAACTTACGTTATTATCTGTATGCACCTGGTTACCAAGACATTAGACGTACTGTTGACCTCGGTCCACTATAGTGAAACTTACGTCATTCTCTGTATGCACCTGGTTACCAAGACATTACACGCACTGTTGACCTCGGTCCACTATAGTGAAACTTACGTTATTCTCTGTATGCACCTAGTTACCAAGACATTAGACGTACTGTTGACCTCGGTCCACTATAGTGAAACTTACGTCATTCTCTGTATGCACCTGGTTACCAAGACATTAGACGTACTGTTGACCTCGGTCCACTATAGTGAAACTTACGTCATTATCTGTATGCACCTGGTTACCAAGACAATAGACGCACTGTTGACCTCGGTCCACTATAGTGAAACTTACGTCATTCTCTGTATGCACCTAGTTACCAAGACATTAGACGCACTGTTGATCTCGGTCCACTGTAGTGAAACTTACGTCATTCTCTGTATGCACCTAGTTACCAAGACATTAGACGTACTGTTGACCTCGGTCCACTATAATGAAACTTACGTCATTCTCTGTATGCACCTAGTTACCAAGACATTAGACGCACTGTTGATCTCGGTCCACTGTAGTGAAACTTACGTTATTATCTGTATGCACCTGGTTACCACGACATTAGACGTACTGTTGACCTCGGTCCACTATAGTGAAACTTACGTCATTCTCTGTATGCACCTGGTTACCAAGACATTAGACGTACTGTTGACCTCGGTCCACTATAGTGAAACTTACGTTATTATCTGTATGCACCTGGTTACCAAGACATTAGACGTACTGTTGACCTCGGTCCACTATAGTGAAACTTACGTCATTCTCTGTATGCACCTGGTTACCAAGACATTAGACGTACTGTTGACCTCGGTCCACTATAGTGAAACTTACGTCATTATCTGTATGCACCTGGTTACCAAGACATTAGACGTACTGTTGACCTCGGTCCACTATAGTGAAACTTACGTTATTATCTGTATGCACCTGGTTACCAAGACATTAGACGTACTGTTGACCTCGGTCCACTATAGTGAAACTTACGTTATTATCTGTATGCACCTAGTTACCACGACATTAGACGTACTGTTGACCTCGGTCCACTATAGTGAAACTTACGTTATTATCTGTATGCACCTAGTTACCACGACATTAGACGTACTGTTGACCTCGGTCCACTATAGTGAAACTTACGTTATTATCTGTATGCACCTGGTTACCACGACATTAGACGCACTGTTGACCTCGGTCCACTATAGTGAAACTTACGTTATTATCTGTATGCACCTAGTTACCACGACATTAGACGCACTGTTGATCTCGGTCCACTGTAGTGAAACTTACGTTATTATCTGTATGCACCTAGTTACCACGACATTAGACGTACTGTTGACCTCGGTCCACTATAGTGAAACTTACGTCATTCTCTATGCTCTGTATGCACCTAGTTACCAAGACATTAGACGTACTGTTGACCTCGGTCCACTATAGTGAAACTTACGTTATTATCTGTATGCACCTAGTTACCACGACATTAGACGTACTGTTGACCTCGGTCCACTATAGTGAAACTTACGTTATTATCTGTATGCACCTAGTTACCAAGACATTAGACGCACTGTTGATCTCGGTCCACTGTAGTGAAACTTACGTCATTCTCTGTATGCACCTGGTTACCACGACATTAGACGTACTGTTGACCTCGGTCCACTATAGTGAAACTTACGTTATTATCTGTATGCACCTGGTTACCAAGACATTAGACGTACTGTTGACCTCGGTCCACTATAGTGAAACTTACGTTATTATCTGTATGCACCTGGTTACCAAGACATTAGACGTACTGTTGACCTCGGTCCACTATAGTGAAACTTACGTTATTATCTGTATGCACCTGGTTACCAAGACATTAGACGTACTGTTGACCTCGGTCCAGTATAGTGAAACTTACGTTATTATCTGTATGCACCTGGTTACCAAGACATTAGACGTACTGTTGACTTCGGTCCAGTATAGTGAAACTTACGTTATTATCTGTATGCACCTGGTTACCAAGACATTAGACGTACTGTTGACCTCGGTCCACTATAGTGAAACTTACGTCATTCTCTGTATGCACCTGGTTACCAAGACATTAGACGTACTGTTGACCTCGGTCCAGTATAGTGAAAATTACGTCATTCTCTGTATGCACCTGGTTACCAAGACATTAGACGTACTGTTGACCTCGGTCCACTATAGTGAAACTTACGTTATTATCTGTATGCACCTGGTTACCAAGACATTAGACGTACTGTTGACCTCGGTCCAGTATAGTGAAAATTACGTCATTCTCTGTATGCACCTGGTTACCAAGACATTACACGCACTGTTGACCTCGGTCCACTATAGACGCACTGTTGACCTCGGTCCACTATAGACGCACTGTTGACCTCGGTCCACTATAGTGAAACTTATGTCATTCGGAAAATTAATTGTACTCGTTTATTTCAAGAACTGTTTCTTTATAATTAGAATTTGAAAGTTATCAATATAAATTTTACCAGACAAATCTATTCTGTTTATGTCTAATGTTACGTCAAATGGTAAAACATTGTTTAAAGAGGTAATTATATTATCAGGTGGCTGTACTTACTTCAAGCCTACTCAGTCCTTTCAGTTTCACAACAAATCTGCATTACATTTCAGGCTATTGGGATAAGTAATGATGAACTACGAGTGGAGTTGAGTTCTTTGACTGGCCGAACCGTCAATTATCACCGACATAGAGGAAAGGGGTTCAGATCCCTGAAATATGTTAGATGAAGACACAACACAACTTTGCCTAGCCTTATGGATAATAATAATAATTTATGGAGACAGGACAACAAGAAATATACTTAGCAGCACAATCTAAATTACTGAAGCATAACATTATTATAAAAAAAGTTGTTTCAGAAGAGCATCATTGGGGCCAATGCAAAAATTATTTATTGAGGGGTATTGGCTTAGGGAATTCGTTTGGGGAGTTGGCTTCGGAAATTGGCTTAAGGTATTGTGGATTAGGGATTTTGCCTAGGGTATTGTGGCTTATGTAGTTGACTTATCGCAATGTGGCCTCAGGGGTTCGCTTAGCTTAGGGTATTGTGGCTTATGGATTTGGCCTAGGGTATTGTGTTTAGGGAGTTGACTTAGGGTATTATAGCTTTAGGAGTTGGCTTACGGTATTGTGGCTTAGGGAGTTGCTAAGGGTATTGTGACTAAAGGAGTTGGTTTAGGGAGTTGACTTAGGGTAATATGGTTTATAAAAAAAGTTGATCTGTTACAAAAATATAAGCAAAGTGAACTATCCACAAATCACTAAATAGCAAAACGGAGAATTTATATTCATAGATTTAATTTCTCTTCCTTTTATACCCACAAAAACCAGGGCGCTTCGATTCGTTTTGGTATAACGTCGTTTACAAGATCTAAATATACTTGGAATGGACGTGACGTCACATAGATATCTAGCACTGCTTTACATCCACTTCCAAAACAACAGCCTGCGCATTCATCTTCTGGCTCCCAGTTGGGTAGGTCATGAAGACCTAACTTTATACCCATGATTTAAGATTTATCATAATGATAATATGTTTTTATTACATAAATCACAATCCACAAAATTGTGTCGTAATAGTCCTTAGTAAATCTAAAGAAGAGTTTCCGACCATAATTATGTTATCATTGGCTTATAAAATTGTTGATAGCTTTTTCCATCGTTAGTGACTATAGAAATCTGATATAATCCAACAAAAAGTGAGTCGAATAAACAGATCCAAATGTAATGTAAGAAACTTCAGTTTCCAAGAAACAGCAAATACAATTCTTCCATTGTTCATGTGTGATGAAGACTGCCTAGAAGTCACAGAGTCCACTAAATTCCTAGGTATGTACCTAGAACAAAGGCTGCCCTGAGGTGACTACATTGACAAAATGTGTGCGAAGGTTGCGTCAAGCATTTTCCTTTTGCGTAATCTGGCAAGTATTTGTTCCCCAGAAGTCTTTTTAAAATTGCCTACTAAGGCCTGATCCATCTCATATTTCATGCTGAATTATATTCAGGGTCAGCTTTGCTAAAAATAAATTTAAGAGAATTTTCAAAATTAAAAAATTTAGGAATCATCTCAAAATTATGTTTTAGAGAGGTGCGTAGAGATGCTGTTAGGGAGCTGGACATATTGACTCTGCCTTGCCTGTATTTGTTAGTGGCCCAATACTGTCGTTTTAGGTTTAACCTGGTTCAGGGCAGGCACGTTCATCGATATATGATTAGATAAATAATACGCACTGTGTTTGGACAAACACAGAACGACTGGTTTCGAGAGCCTATCGGCTCAGGTTGGAGTCATGTTGTTGAATAGGCTCCTTGAAACTAGAATTTTTGGACATTTACATTTCAACCTACAGGAATTTGTTAACAAGGTATTTTACTCAGTAGACGAATTCATGGACATACACTCGGAATAAAATGATCTTCAGGAGAGTGCCGATTCTGATACGGTTCATAAGGAGCTAATTGCGTGCAAGAGGGAATTTGTGTACGTATGTGTAAATAGCTATGAGTAATGAATGTTGACTGTGTAAAAAAAAACTGCTTTATTTGTTATCTTAAAAACTAGATTAAAACTAGGTAATTATGACGACTGTAACATATTGTAATTATTGAAATACTAAACAAATTACTCAAATCAATATAAATATAAATATACAGCTAGTTTTGATCTACCGTATATTACCACTTGGTGGCAATAACAGTGGCAGTTCAACTGTTTGTCAAGTGTTGTGTTAGCTTAAACAACTGTGTTGAAAATGAACGTCTGTAAAGAGTCCGAATCGTCGTTAATATAAATTGTATACAGCTAACTTACACAGTCGAACCAAGTAGGTTCATACATGCAGATAATATTTCAAACACAACCAAACACGAGGAAATATCAGAGACCAAATCTAGAGTTACTCAGCGATAATTTCACTGTATCTAGATAAGAAGCTTATCTAGAGAGCTTCAGTGTCTAGATGAGCCCAACCAGCAAAAAATATCAGAGACCCGATCTAGTGATACTCAGCGATCATATGAGTGTCTATATAAAGAGCTTATCTAGACAGCTTCAGTGTCTAGATAAGCCTAAGTAGTAAAAATATCAGAGACCTGATCTAGTGATACTCAGCAATCATTTCAGTGTCTAGATAAAACCAACCAGCAAAAAATATCAGCAATAATTTCAGTGTCTAAATAAGGAGTTTATCTAAACAGCTTCAGTGTACATAGCAGGTCATATTGTAGATGGCAATTTCACGGATACAGCAATGACTTCATAATTTTATTTCCATCTTGCTACAACAAGGAAAGAGGAAAGGAAACAGTCAAGCACCATTTCTACAAAAGAGAAATGGGGCCGTTACGCTTTTGACATACTTCAAGTTTTAGCATATATGTGGTACAAAAATATTGCCCATATGTCAGTACTACGCTGATACAGGGGGGTTACGGAGGTACCACAGGCCAGTGCCGACCTGTAAGTCAAGCAAAAACCGACAGCAGATGGCTCGGTAGTGTGCGTTGGCTTTAGTAAATGGCACAATTAATTGTAACTGAAACAAATCTTATTTCTGAAGAAACAAACTACTACCAAGTACATCCTTGTACAAAATAATTTCCAAGTTAGATCCTTTTATTCTCGATGTTCAACTTCTGGAGGAGGAGTTTTAATTTTATCTACATCTGAATTACGTGTGAAAGAAATATGTATTCCTGCAGTTCAAAATTTAATCCTAGATACTCTTTACATAAATATTTACATCTTTAAAAACGGTATATCCTCTTCTAGCGTAGTACCGTTTCTGGATGTCGTGGAGTCATTGGTCGGCAGCTGGTGTGGTAGTCGTCCTTGAGGGAATGATGAGGTAGTGCAGAGTAAAATTGTGAGTCACAACTTAGAGGGTGTATTAATAAATAAAATCAAATATAAAAAAACTGCAGTATACACATTTTGGTATTGTTAATGAGTCTATGGGGAATGAGCTTGAGCGTGCCGTCATCTCTGGTTGTCTGCGGGCGATTTGTAAGAGGGCCGTGAAGTGAGTGACCTTCGTCCACAGCTGACGGCGGCGGGGTAACAGGCTTATAACAGCACCACTAAAGAAATTATGGGGTAGGGTAGGGATTGGTAAAGAGAAAATAAAAATGCTATTTAATTAAACGCATTTCAGGAAAATATTTGGCCTAAACCAATGGCATTGTCAAATTTGCCACGACGGTGAAAACCTCCCTGTGTGTAACTAGCCTGTAATGTTATGTGCAGGATAGATTAAATGAGAGGCGTGTTTCATATGCAGTCCAAACAAGTAGTAGGCTATGTGAAAAAAAAAAAAAATTAAGAAATGTTATTCCAGTAGAGGTAATTTATATAGTGGCCAAACGAGACGTTAAGGGCACCCAGTTTAGTACTCTTAGGCATTAGTTCTAGATTTTATCACATATGCCACTAAGAGTAGTAAAGATCCTGACTCACTAACGAACAAGCAATGTATTCCGCCTCCCTCTCTCCTCCTCATAGCTACCGCCTGTCCACCCCGCAAATTCGACAGAAGGACATACCTCCCTCATTTATAGTAAACTCTAGCAATGAATTTTATATATATGACCTATATAATTTTTAGCCAAATATTATTATACAAATTTCAACTAAAAATTTCAACAAAAATATCATTTATAGAAAAATAATTGGTAACACTTAAAAAAATATATTTTTTAGATTTACTATATACTAGGTACCTTTTGTCCACTATATTCTCAAAGTGTTAATAAAATATATCACACGGGTTGTTCGTGAGTTATGGACCAAAAAGGCCAAATTAGTCACTTTGGGCAGTCATATAAAGAATTTTTTAGCATTTTTACCCGTAACACATTTATTACTTACATAAATACTAAAATTTTTATTAAAAAAATTCAAAAATACTTTTTGATCGATCGCCCTTAATCAAATCAAATAAACAATTCCTTTATTTTTTACAGCATTATGTACACTATGTAACAGCTTCATTAGTCATACAGTTTAATATAAAACCCTTTGAAAATAAAATATTCTTATAAACCACTAATCCAAATATTCGTCTACACTGTAGAAGGAATGAGACAAAAGGTAAGCTTTGGATTTTCCAGAAAACCCGCCTACGCCACTTTCACATTTTATAGTTTGGCAGTGCGTTGAAGAGTCTTAGGGCCGTTAAACTGTAAATGTTTATAAAAAAATGCAGTTTTGTGAGGAGGCAGACTAAGGTTATTGCTCATTATAACATTATGACGAAGATTATAACATCTTACGACGATTTTGGGAAATCTGTCAGAAAATTGTGGCTATTTTTATTGACATACTAGAGGACACGGTGGATGAAGATACATGGAAAGATGAGTAAATTGTGTTCTTTGAAGAGTTGTCTGAAAGAAAAACATTTTCGTTTTTTAAATATGGATCTTAATGCCTTTTTTTGAAGTGTAAATAAAATTTGATCTTTGTGCATTCATGACCTCAAATTTCAACTGCATACGATAAAATTGGATACATTAAACCACAATATGCACACAGTAATACTTCTTTGTCATGAACGAGGTTAGATTTCGTAATGCGAAAATACCAGAACCTAATTTTTTTACAGACTGAGGAAATGTACTTTTCAAAATTGCTAGTGTCTAGATTATCAGTTGCTATCAATCTGAACCCCTAAACACTTTGTTGTCTCCCTGAAAATTACTTGTCCAATAAAAATGACAAACGTTCTTCAACGAGAGAACTCCTAATCGAAAACTCAATTACTTATTTTCATCAAACCATTGAATCACTGAGTTCGCATGCACAAATGCTTCCATTTCAAGATCAGCTCGGTTATTAGCTGAGACAGAGAGAGAAGTATCATCAGCAAATATTGCCGTTAGTCATTGAAGAGAGTAGATCGTTCACATATAATAGGAATAAAACTGGACCCAGAACCAAACCCTAAGGACGCCCCTAGCCACATAATTTATGGAAGACTGAGCACTGCTTTTGCAACCATCTTTATCTATGTAAGGTATCTGTACAGCCTATTTTCTGAAAAGCAAATAAAAAGAAATCCATGAATGAGCTCGTCCTCAGAGTCCCATCCCTTGCAACTTATTCAATAAAACAGAATGATCTACCGTGTTTACGTAGGTGAAAAAAAACTCCCACTGAAGACTTGCCTTTGTCTAGAGCCATGGCAATTGAGGAGATGAGACAGCTGATGGCGTATACAGTTCATTTCCCTTTCGTAAAACCAAACTGGAAACGAGAGAGCAAGTTATTCTTATTAATGAATTTTAAGAGTATGGTCAACAATATCCTCTCAAAAACCTTTGATAGAGATTAAATGAGGGATATTGGTCTGTAATTATCAGAGTCGTGCTTACTACCTTTCTTTTGTAGAGGCCTAATTATTGACAGTTTAAGGGCCTCAGGAAACATACCTTGCTCAAAGGATGCGTTAATGAGATTTGATAGAGGGTTTGAAATAATATCACTAATTTTCTCTAAAATGTACAGAGAAATTTCATCTGACTATTAAGGGATATATCTTTAATAATCAGATTCCCATTGAAGTTACACGAATACAAAACTACAGTAAACTAATATTTTCCTTGTAAATATTTTGTTTATTATGGAAATAAAAACCGTTTAATACGAAGACATCCGTTTACTGACACTTCCGCATTATCCATATGGTGATGAAAGACTGCTCGAATAACATGCTAAACCTGGATTTCCCCTGCACAAAAACAACTTTTAGCTATTCTTAAGCGTAAGAGAAGACTCTGTAAGAGCAGTCCATAACATGGCTTCGTAAGGCGTTAGGACTACAGTTGAAGAGATTCATAGATGCAGCGGTCCACTGCGCCTGCGCACTGAGCATCGCGTAAGAGGATGCGCCCTGTTACGGCGTCGACGGTCATCCAACTCAACCTTTCATATATAACGTGTGTCTTGTGACTGTTCACCCCGTAGACTGACGCACATAACGGCACTACCAGGCAAATACACTGTACCAATTCATGGAAAATAGATATTCTGGAGTTATTGTCCAGACAAATTCTGTTGCCGATCTTTATCGACTGATTGGATAAACGAACAGTACTTACTGCGTTAGTTGAATGAATGATTAATTGCTTACAGTTTCAATAAACAAATAAACACATATCCACAAACGGTTCCCAGATGTATCGAAATAATTAATTCAGTAAAAACTGTTTAGTAATTTTTAAAATAAAAATTTAGCAAGTGTAATTTTGTGCATGTAGTCAATCCCATGTAATGTTACTGATCTAATGATGTATACTTGTGCATGTAGTCAGTCCCATGTAATGTTACTGATCTAATGATGTATACTTGTACATGTAGTCAGTCCCACGTAATGTTACTGATCTAATGACGTATACTTGTACATGTAGTCAGTCCCACGTAATGTTACTGATCTAATGATGTATACTTGTACATGTAGTCAGTCCCATGTAATGTTACTGATATAATGATGTATACTTGTACATGTAGTCAGTCCCACGTAATGTTACTGATCTAATGATGTATACTTGTACTTGTAGTCAGTCCCATGTAATGTTACTGATCTAATGATGTATACTTGTACATGTAGTCAGTCCCATGTAATGTTACTGATCTAATGATGTATACTTGTACATGTAGTCAGTCCCATGTAATGTTACTGATCTAATGATGTATACTTGTACATGTAGTCAGTCCCATGTAATGTTACTGATCTAATGATGTATACTTGTACATGTAGTCAGTCCCATGTAATGTTACTGATCTAATGATGTATACTTGTACATGTAGTCAGTCCCATGTAATGTTACTGATCTAATGATGTATACTTGTACATGTAGTCAGTCCCATGTAATGTTACTGATCTAATGATGTATACTTGTACATGTAGTCAGTCCCACGTAATGTTACTGATCTAATGATGTATACTTGTACATGTAGTCAGTCCCATGTAATGTTACTGATCTAATGATGTATACTTGTACATGTAGTCAGTCCCATGTAATGTTACTGATCTAATGATGTATACTTGTACATGTAGTCAGTCCCACGTAATGTTACTGATCTAATGATGTATACTTGTACATGTAGTCAGTCCCACGTAATGTTACTGATCTAATGATGTATACTTGTACATGTAGTCAGTCCCACGTAATGTTACTGATCTAATGATGTATACTTGTACATGTAGTCAGTCCCACGTAATGTTACTGATCTAATGATGTATACTTGTACATGTAGTCAGTCCCACGTAATGTTACTGATCTAATGATGTATACTTGTACATGTAGTCAGTCCCACGTAATGTTACTGATCTAATGATGTATACTTGTACATGTAGTCAGTCCCACGTAATGTTACTGATCTAATGATGTATACTTGTACATGTAGTCAGTCCCACGTAATGTTACTGATCTAATGATGTATACTTGTACATGTAGTCAGTCCCACGTAATGTTACTGATCTAATGATGTATACTTGTACATGTAGTCAGTCCCATGTAATGTTACTGATCTAATGATGTATACTTGTACATGTAGTCAGTCCCATGTAATGTTACTGATCTAATGATGTATACTTGTACTTGTAGTCAGTCCCATGTAATGTTACTGATCTAATGATGTATACTTGTACATGTAGTCAGTCCCATGTAATGTTACTGATCTAATGATGTATACTTGTACATGTAGTCAGTCCCACGTAATGTTACTGATCTAATGATGTATACTTGTACATGTAGTCAGTCCCATGTAATGTTACTGATCTAATGATGTATACTTGTACATGTAGTCAGTCCCACGTAATGTTACTGATCTAATGATGTATACTTGTACATGTAGTCAGTCCCACGTAATGTTACTGATCTAATGATGTATACTTGTACATGTAGTCAGTCCCACGTAATGTTACTGATCTAATGATGTATACTTGTACATGTAGTCAGTCCCATGTAATGTTACTGATCTAATGATGTATACTTGTACATGTAGTCAGTCCCACGTAATGTTACTGATCTAATGATGTATACTTGTACATGTAGTCAGTCCCACGTAATGTTACTGATCTAATGATGTATACTTGTACATGTAGTCAGTCCCACGTAATGTTACTGATCTAATGATGTATACTTGTACATGTAGTCAGTCCCACGTAATGTTACTGATCTAATGATGTATACTTGTACATGTAGTCAGTCCCACGTAATGTTACTGATCTAATGATGTATACTTGTACATGTAGTCAGTCCCACGTAATGTTACTGATCTAATGATGTATACTTGTACATGTAGTCAGTCCCACGTAATGTTACTGATCTAATGATGTATACTTGTACATGTAGTCAGTCCCACGTAATGTTACTGATCTAATGATGTATACTTGTACATGTAGTCAGTCCCACGTAATGTTACTGATCTAATGATGTATACTTGTACATGTAGTCAGTCCCACTGTAATGTTACTGATCTAATGATGTATACTTGTACATGTAGTCAGTCCCATGTAATGTTACTGATCTAATGATGTATACTTGTACATGTAGTCAGTCCCATGTAATGTTACTGATCTAATGATGTATACTTGTACATGTAGTCAGTCCCACGTAATGTTACTGATCTAATGATGTATACTTGTACATGTAGTCAGTCCCACGTAATGTTACTGATCTACAGATGTATACTTGTACATGTAGTCAGTCCCATGTAATGTTACTGATCTAATGATGTATATCTGTACATGAGGTCAGTCCCACGTAATGTTACTGATCTAATGATGTATACTTGTACATGTAGTCAGTCCCACGTAATGTTACTGATCTAATGATGTATACTTGTACATGTAGTCAGTCCCACGTAATGTTACTGATCTAATGATGTATACTTGTACATGTAGTCAGTCCCACGTAATGTTACTGATCTAATGATGTATACTTGTACATGTAGTCAGTCCCACGTAATGTTACTGATCTAATGATGTATACTTGTACATGTAGTCAGTCCCATGTAATGTTACTGATCTAATGATGTATACTTGTACATGTAGTCAGTCCCATGTAATGTTACTGATCTAATGATGTATACTTGTACATGTAGTCAGTCCCACGTAATGTTACTGATCTAATGATGTATACTTGTACATGTAGTCAGTCCCACGTAATGTTACTGATCTAATGATGTATACTTGTACATGTAGTCAGTCCCACGTAATGTTACTGATCTAATGATGTATACTTGTACATGTAGTCAGTCCCACGTAATGTTACTGATCTAATGATGTATACTTGTACATGTAGTCAGTCCCACGTAATGTTACTGATCTAATGATGTATACTTGTACATGTAGTCAGTCCCACGTAATGTTACTGATCTAATGATGTATACTTGTACATGTAGTCAGTCCCACGTAATGTTACTGATCTAATGATGTATACTTGTACATGTAGTCAGTCCCACGTAATGTTACTGATCTAATGATGTATACTTGTACATGTAGTCAGTCCCACGTAATGTTACTGATCTAATGATGTATACTTGTACATGTAGTCAGTCCCACGTAATGTTACTGATCTAATGATGTATACTTGTACATGTAGTCAGTCCCACGTAATGTTACTGATCTAATGATGTATACTTGTACATGTAGTCAGTCCCACGTAATGTTACTGATCTAATGATGTATACTTGTACATGTAGTCAGTCCCACGTAATGTTACTGATCTAATGATGTATACTTGTACATGTAGTCAGTCCCATGTAATGTTACTGATCTAATGATGTATACTTGTACATGTAGTCAGTCCCACGTAATGTTACTGATCTAATGATGTATACTTGTACATGTAGTCAGTCCCACGTAATGTTACTGATCTAATGATGTATACTTGTACATGTAGTCAGTCCCACGTAATGTTACTGATCTAATGATGTATACTTGTACATGTAGTCAGTCCCACGTAATGTTACTGATCTAATGATGTATACTTGTACATGTAGTCAGTCCCACGTAATGTTACTGATCTAATGATGTATACTTGTACATGTAGTCAGTCCCACGTAATGTTACTGATCTAATGATGTATACTTGTACATGTAGTCAGTCCCACGTAATGTTACTGATCTAATGATGTATACTTGTACATGTAGTCAGTCCCATGTAATGTTACTGATCTAATGATGTATACTTGTACATGTAGTCAGTCCCACGTAATGTTACTGATCTAATGATGTATACTTGTACATGTAGTCAGTCCCACGTAATGTTACTGATCTAATGATGTATACTTGTACATGTAGTCAGTCCCATGTAATGTTACTGATCTAATGATGTATACTTGTACATGTAGTCAGTCCCACGTAATGTTACTGATCTAATGATGTATACTTGTACATGTAGTCAGTCCCATGTAATGTTACTGATCTAATGATGTATACTTGTACATGTAGTCAGTCCCACGTAATGTTACTGATCTAATGATGTATACTTGTACATGTAGTCAGTCCCACGTAATGTTACTGATCTAATGATGTATACTTGTACATGTAGTCAGTCCCACGTAATGTTACTGATCTAATGATGTATACTTGTACATGTAGTCAGTCCCACGTAATGTTACTGATCTAATGATGTATACTTGTACATGTAGTCAGTCCCACGTAATGTTACTGATCTAATGATGTATACTTGTACATGTAGTCAGTCCCACGTAATGTTACTGATCTAATGATGTATACTTGTACATGTAGTCAGTCCCACGTAATGTTACTGATCTAATGATGTATACTTGTACATGTAGTCAGTCCCACGTAATGTTACTGATCTAATGATGTATACTTGTACATGTAGTCAGTCCCACGTAATGTTACTGATCTAATGATGTATACTTGTACATGTAGTCAGTCCCACGTAATGTTACTGATCTAATGATGTATACTTGTACATGTAGTCAGTCCCACGTAATGTTACTGATCTAATGATGTATACTTGTACATGTAGTCAGTCCCACGTAATGTTACTGATCTAATGATGTATACTTGTACATGTAGTCAGTCCCACGTAATGTTACTGATCTAATGATGTATACTTGTACATGTAGTCAGTCCCATGTAATGTTACTGATCTAATGATGTATACTTGTACATGTAGTCAGTCCCATGTAATGTTACTGATCTAATGATGTATACTTGTTGTACATGTAGTCAGTCCCATGTAATGTTACTGATCTAATGATGTATACTTGTACATGTAGTCAGTCCCATGTAATGTTACTGATCTAATGATGTATACTTGTACATGTAGTCAGTCCCATGTAATGTTACTGATCTAATGATGTATACTTGTTGTACATGTAGTCAGTCCCATGTAATGTTACTGATCTAATGATGTATACTTGTACATGTAGTCAGTCCCACGTAATGTTACTGATATAATGATGTATACTTGTACATGTAGTCAGTCCCATGTACTGTTACTGATCTAATGATGTATACTTGTACATGTAGTCAGTCCCACGTAATGTTACTGATCTAATGATGTATACTTGTACATGTAGTCAGTCCCATGTAATGTTACTGATCTAATGATGTATACTTGTACATGTAGTCAGTCCCACGTAATGTTACTGATCTAATGATGTATACTTGTACATGTAGTCAGTCCCACGTAATGTTACTGATCTAATGATGTATACTTGTACATGTAGTCAGTCCCACGTAATGTTACTGATCTAATGATGTATACTTGTACATGTAGTCAGTCCCACGTAATGTTACTGATCTAATGATGTATACTTGTACATGTAGTCAGTCCCACGTAATGTTACTGATCTAATGATGTATACTTGTACATGTAGTCAGTCCCACGTAATGTTACTGATCTAATGATGTATACTTGTACATGTAGTCAGTCCCACGTAATGTTACTGATCTAATGATGTATACTTGTACATGTAGTCAGTCCCACGTAATGTTACTGATCTAATGATGTATACTTGTACATGTAGTCAGTCCCACGTAATGTTACTGATCTAATGATGTATACTTGTACATGTAGTCAGTCCCACGTAATGTTACTGATCTAATGATGTATACTTGTGCATGCTAATAAAACCATTGCATTTTATAACATAACTTAAATTCATAATCAGTATAATTTTATATGGATAACTTGTGCTACTAAACGAATAACAATAATAATAAGCTAATAATATAATCGTAATAAACAATACGCGAAGCCTTTTTTTTATCATCGTAACTCCTTCTTATTCCTTTATAAATTTTAACAATTTAGGAGTCAAACAAATTTGCTTTTATTAGTTTTTTCTCAATAATTTTATCCTGAAGGGCACCAGTAACCCCTTAAAGTACGTTTTTTGGCCATAAGAATGACACGAAGAGAGATTTAAATTTGTCTAAAGGTAAGAGCTGCTCAAATGTAAATAATGATGTTTTCGAAATTTCAAATGCCGTTAGAATAATTATAATCTTTCTTATTACCATCGGGTGCTGATATTTAAAATGTAAATAGGTTGAACCCCGAGTGCAGTGAGTGAGCTGCTAGAGATAAATGTACAAGTTATGACTTTACGTAATACAGTTTAACCACTAATATTGGCTGTCAAAAGTCCGAAGGCCAAATTGTCACCGTAGTTGAACCCCGAGTGCAGTGAGTGAGCTGCTAGAGATAAATGTACAAGTTATGACTTTACGTAATACAGTTTAACTACTAATATTTGCTGTCAAAAGTCCGAAGGCTGAGTTGTCACCGTAGTTGAACCTCGAGTGCAGTGAGTGAGCTGCTGGAGATAAAAGTACATGCTATGACTTTACGTAATACAGTTTAACCACTACTATTTGCTGTCAAAAGTCCGAAGGTCGAGTTGTCACCGTAGTTGAACCTCGAGTGCAGTGAGTGAGCTGCTGGAGATAAATGTACATGCTATGACTTTACGTAATACAGTTTAACCACTACTATTTGCTGTCAAAAGTCCGAAGGTCGAGTTGTCACTGTAGTTGAACCTCGAGTGCAGTGATTGAGATGCTAGAGATAAATGTACAAGTTATGACTTTACGTAATACAGTTTAACCACTAATATTTGCTGTCAAAAGTCCGAAGGTCGAGTTGTCACCGTAGTTGAACCTCGAGTGCAGTGATTGAGATGCTAGAGATAAATGTACATGCTATGACTTTACGTAATACAGTTTAACCACTAATATTTGCCATCAAAAGTCCGAAGGCCGAGTTGTCACCGTAGTTGAACCTGGAGTGCAGTGAGTGAGCTGCTAGAGATAAATGTACATGCTATGACTTTACGTAATACAGTTTAACCACTAATATTTGCTGTCAAAAGTCCGAAGGCGGAGTTGTCACCGTAGTTGAACCCCGAGTGCAGTGAGTGAGCTTGCTAGAGATAAATGTACAAGTTATGACTTTACGTAATACAGTTTAACCACTAATATTTGCTGTCAAAAGTCCGAAGGCGGAGTTGTCACCGTAGTTGAACCCCGAGTGCAGTGATTGAGATGCTAGAGATAAATGTACATGCTATGACTTTACGTAATACAGTTTAACCACTAATATTTGCCGTCAAAAGTCCGAAGGCGGAGTTGTCACCGTAGTTGAACCTCGAGTGCAGTGAGTGAGCTGCTAGAGATAAATGTACATGCTATGACTTTACGTAATACAGTTTAACCACTAATATTTGCTGTCAAAAGTCCGAAGGCGGAGTTGTCACCGTAGTTGAACCCCGAGTGCAGTGATTGAGATGCTAGAGATAAATGTACATGCTATCGCCTTGTACTTTTATCTCTAGCATCTCACTCACTGCACTCGGGGTTCAACTACGGTGAAAACTCGGCCTCGGACATTTGACAGCAAATAGTAGTGGTTAAACTGTATTACATTCAACATGGAGTTGTTTTGTTTTTTACTGTATATTTTTAGATCATACATTTGATTCACACATTCCTAGAGAACAGCTACGACAGTTTTTACTATATTAAATAGAAAGACTATAAATGTATTATTTTCGATGGTAAATATATTAAAACACGAATTGCGAGAATCTAAGGTGCATTAATAACTAGTTAGTGGTAATTATAAATAATACTTTGTTTTTTAAATTTGTTAATGATGGAGTAACAGATGAGGAAGACAGAGGTTGTTTGACATTTGCCATCATTACGTGAAAAATACCAATAACCTAATGGTGAAAAAACTAACCTATATTACTGTTATTTTTAGGCGTAATAAAAAGCTACACACTGTCATATCTTCTATCAAAATAGCCCTAAATTAATTTTATACTGTACTAGGTGATTGGTATTTTTTATGTAATGATGGGAAATGTTCAACAACCTTTGTCTTCTTCATCTATAAATAATAATGTATTACAATATAGGTTTTAAATATAATAATTTGTTATGCAGTCTAAAATAAAAACTAACCTATATTACTGTTATTTTTAGGCGTAATAAAAAGCTACACACTGTCATATCTCCTATCAAAATAGCCCTAAATTAATTTTATTATTTCGAAAATTAACCAGACATCGGTAAAAACTAAACGTATGCTTTTAATTATACAAAATAGCGATACCATTGATTATCATCAATGGCGGTACGTCTGTACGGTAAATCATATTTTATGAAACGCCTGAAGTTAGCATTCTGGAAGCACTTCTGTTATTGAATTGCCACTACAAAAAAGAAGGCACCACAGACTCCTTGGAGCACAAACACATATATTTAACGTACGATTGTAATCAGTTATTCTTTTTAGTCAGTAAGTAGGTTTATATAAAAAGCATTTCAAATGTAACATTTTATTACTTTTAATGTAAACTTTATAATGTAACTTATGTATCAGTAAAACACAAGACAACGTTTTGGAAGATAACATATTTTCTAAGTACAATATTAAAATATATTTAAAAGAAATATAAGTAAAATAAAATATTTAAATGTTAAGTTATATGAGTTATAACTAGTCTTTAGATTGAAAGGAGGACTAGTTATTTTTGCATTGTGAAGTCAATACTTAGACATATATATATATATCTATTCTGATACTCAGAAAAATGAAAGAAACTCTTAGATAATTCAGGTATCAGAGGAATTAATTATAATAATACTAACAAATACGACAAAGTTTTTTTTTACAAATAAGATCCGTCAACTTGTTTTGCATGCTGTTTTTCAGGAAACAACGTATAAAATCATATAACCGTTGTGAAGAGGTTAGACAGTACGGAACCTTGAAGGCCTCGCCGTGATAGACTTCCTGGTCGGAATACCAATGAGAGAGACCTTGGTAGTGTCAGGACCATCCTAAAGCCAAGCATACTGTGCAGGTCAAAATAAATACAACTATGTTTTAACATTTGTTGATTATCTTGTTACAAAATAACGTTAGGTAAATAGTGTTACTTGTTACTGTCAGAGGCCACTCACACTGCGGAGTTAAACCGAACTGTTAAGGGCCGGCCTCCTTAGGTTTAAGGAGGCGAACATCGCAAGCGTGCAAGACTCACATTTTATGTCCATATTGGGGGGGTCTTGGGGTATGGAATGCCCCCCGAGGAACAGGGGTTCCGGAAAGTTTTTGAAATGTAAGGTCTAAAATCACATTCTTTGTGGACTTTTGCGCCTTTTAGAACATTACATTTATGTCTCTCAATTTGATTGATTACTGATTGACTTGATAGGTTTAATGCTATTTCTTCTACATTAAACCACTATTTTGTTAAATAAACTAATCAAAGCTTCTGGGTCATGTTATAATTATTTTTACACTTATATTTCAAGTACTCTCATAATAAATAGCTAGTGCGAGAATCACCCTCCGCTAGACTCGAGGTAAATTTCCACATCTAATGGGTAAAAGAAAATAAAACAAAACATAGTGAATCAATAATTACATAGTTTAATAATGGCACTTACGATAGCTACATAGTCTCTTTTATTATACATTCATACAAGGGGTTTTCTTGTTTCTTATCGGAGAGTGAATTCACTAAGTCCAAATAATCAATTGACTGAGACAACTCGTTTTCAAATTGATAAAATTGAATAGCCGCTAAGTCCTTCTTGAGACAGTGTTGGACTTGAGGTAAGTTTTCTCCACTTCAGCTATGAAAAGCTTCGTTCAGTGGAGGCAACATGGGCATTATGGTTACGAACTGTGTTGCTATCCACAGGTTGTCATAGACATCCGTGCTTTCCGTCACTTATAAAATGTTTAGTTATGGTTATTTTTGTAATATTTTTTGTTTTAGTATAACTATTTTCTTATTCATACTCTTACCCCCGTATTCGCATGATTATTACAGATTAAAATCATGAACACAATATTTTCTTAATAATATTAATAACACCATATCCGGAATCTTCAATGTGAAAATGCAACATTAACTTGACATTTCTTTCCACCTTAACGATGACAAACACATGCATGATTCTTCCAACCACGCCATAGTAAAATACAATTTAAAAAAACTCATATTTATCATGCATTATTTTACTATTTTGTTTATATTTAGTGTTTTAGACAACAGTTAACTTATGACGCTCCCACCCAACTATACACGTATGATCCTCCCGCCAACCCATACATGTGCAGTGCTATTGGCCAACTTAGACACGCACGGTATTATTGTTTACTAAAAACGTACCAATAACCTTTTACGTGTATCGGTGGGCTGGTGGTTCAATACCTCTATACGTGTATGACCCAGGGGGGGGGGGAGACGGGTGTTATGATTGTGTCACAGGTTAAATATACTGTATTTGTATGTATAGTTGGATGGTTATACAAACGTACGAGTATGAGATGGCGGAAGGTTGAATACCACTGTACATTGTTTACTAAAAACGTACTAATAACCTTTTACGTGTATCGGTGGGCTGGTGGTTCAATACCTCTGTACGTGTATGACCCAGGGGGGGGGGGAGACGGGTGTTATGATTGTGTCACAGGTTAAATATACTGTATTTGTATGTATAGTTGGATGGTTATACAAACGTACGAGTATGAGATGGCGGAAGGTTGAATACCACTGTACATGTATGAACGGGGGGATTTTGTCTCAAGTTAAATACACTGTATGTGTATGCGTGGTTGGATTGTTATACCAATGTACGAGTATGGGATGGTGGATAGCGGATGGCTGAATAATACTGTACATGTATGAACGGGGGGATATTGTCTCAAGTTAAATACACTGTATGTGTATACGTGGTTGGATGGTTATACCAACGTACGAGCATGCGATGGCGGATGGCTGAATACCACTGTACATGTATGAACGGGGGATTGTGTCGCAGGTTAGATATACTGCATGTGTATGCGTGGTTGGATGGCCATACCAACGTACGAGCAAGGGATGGCGGATGGCTGAATACCACTGTACATGTATGAACGGGCGGATTGTGTCGCAGGTTAGATATACTGTATGTGTATGCGTGGTTGGATGGCCATACCAACGTACGAGCATGGGATGGCGGATGGCTGAATACCACTGTACATGTATGAACGGGCGGATTGTGTCGCAGGTTAGATATACTGTATGTGTATGCGTGGTTGGATGGCCATACCAACGTACGAGCATGGGATGGTGGATGGCTGAATACCACTGTACATGTATGAACGGGCAGATTGTGTCGCAGGTTATATATACTGTATGTGTATGCGTGGTTGGATGGTTATACCAACGTACGAGCATGGGATGGCGGATGGCTGAATACCACTGTACATGTATGAACGAGGGATTGTGTTACGATATACTGTATGTGTATGCGTGGTTGAATGGCCATACCAACGTACGAGCATGGGATGGCGGATGGCTGAATACCACTGTACATGTATGAACGGGGGATTGTGTCGCAGGTTAGATATACTGTATGTGTATGCGTGGTTGGATGGCCATACCAACGTACGAGCATGGGATGGCGGATGGCTGAATACCACTGTACATGTATGAACGGGGGATTGTGTCGCAGGTTAAATATACTGTATGTGTATGCGTGGTTGGATGGTTATACCAACGTACGAGCATAGGATGGCGGATGGCTGAATACCACTGTACATGTATGAACGGGGGATTGTGTCGCAGGTTAGATATACTGTATGTGTATGCGTGGTTGGATGGTTATACCAACGTACGAGCATGGGATGGCGGATGGCTGAATACCACTGTACATGTATGAACGGGGGATTGTGTCGCAGGTTAGATATACTGTATGTGTGTGCGTGGTTGGATGGTTATACCAACGTACGAGCATGGGATGGCGGATGGCTGAATACCACTGTACATGTATGAACGGGGGATTGTGTCGCAGGTTAGATATACTGTATGTGTATGCGTGGTTGGATGGTTATACCAACGTACGAGCATGGGATGGCGGATGGCTGAATACTACTGGACATGTATGAATGGGCGGATTGTGTCGTAGGTTAAATATACTGTATGTGTATGCGTGGTTGGATGGTTATACCAACGTACGAGCATAGGATGGCGGATTGCTGAATACCTCTGTACATGTATGAACGGGGGATTGTGTCGTAGGTTAGATATACTGTATGTGTATGCGTGGTTGGATGGTTATACCAACGTACGAGTATAGGATGGTGGATAGCTGAATACCTCTGTACATGTATGAACGGGGGATTGTGTCGTAGGTTAGATATACTGTATGTGTATGCGTGGTTGGATGGTTATACCAACGTACGAGCATGGGATGGCGGATGGCTGAATACCTCTGTACATGTATGAACGGGGGATTGTGTCGTAGGTTAGATATACTGTATGTGTATGCGTGGTTGGATGGTTATACCAACGTACGAGCATAGGATGGCGGATTGCTGAATACCACTGTACATGTATGAACGGGGGATTGTGTCGTAGGTTAGATATACTGTATGTGTATGCGTGGTTGGATGGTTATACCAACGTACGAGTATAGGATGGTGGATAGCTGAATACCTCTGTACATGTATGAACGGGGGATTGTGTCGTAGGTTAGATATACTGTATGTGTATGCGTGGTTGGATGGTTATACCAACGTACGAGCATGGGATGGCGGATGGCTGAATACCTCTGTACATGTATGAACGGGGGATTGTGTCGTAGGTTAGATATACTGTATGTGTATGCGTGGTTGGATGGCCATACCAACGTACGAGCATGGGATGGCGGATGGCTGAATACCTCTGTACATGTATGAACGGGGGATTGTGTCGTAGGTTAGATATACTGTATGTGTATGCGTGGTTGGATGGTTATACCAACGTACGAGCTATAGGATGGCTGGGATTGCTGAATATCCTCTGTCCATGTATGAACGGGGGCATGTGTCGTAGGTTAGATATACTGTATGTGTATGCGTGGTTGGATGGTTATACCAACGTACGAGCATAGGATGGTGGATAGGCTGAATACCTCAGTACATGTAGATGACCGTGGGGATTGTGTCGCAGGTTAGATATACAGTATGTGTACATGGCATTGTGGTTGACTGGTTGCTATCCACGGTGGCATGGAATCGGCTGATTGATGAAATGTGTACATGTATTTGAAAGGGGTTGTGTTTAGGTTAATATTATCTGTATTTATGACGTGTTGGATTATGTTATATGACCAATTTCTAGTATAGATGGTGATTAATAACAATATCCGAACTGTCAATGTGAATGAACACTTGAATTTCTCACGTTAAGATGACTAATGATGATTTTGCAACAGCATAGTATACAACTTAAAAAATCATATTTATCATGCTATTTTACTTTGTTACATTATGTTTTAACAACGGGGTTATGCGTATGACGCTCCCACCAACTATACACGTATGATCTCGCACATACATGTGCAGTGCTTGGCACTTGAACGACGGTATTATTGTTTACTAAAAACGTACCAATAACCTTTACGTGTATCGGTGGCTGGTGTCAATACCTCTATACGTGTATGAACCGGGGGGGGGGAGACTGTGTTAGATTGTGTCACAGGTTAAATATACTGTATTTGTATGTGTAGTTGGATGGTTATACCAACGTACGAGTATGAGATGGCGGAAGGTTGAATACCAATGTACATGTATGAACGGGAGGATATTGTCTCAAGTTGAATACACTGTATGTGTATGCGTGGTTGGATGGTTATACCAACGTACGAGCATGGGATGGTGGATGGCTGAATACCACTGGACATGTATGAACGGGCGGATTGTGTCACAGGTTAATATACTGTATGTGTATGCGTGGTTGAAAGGTTATACCAATGCACGAGTATGGAATGGCGGATAGCTGAATACCACTGGACATGTATGAACGGGCGGATTGTGTCACAGGTTAATATACTGTATGTGTATGCGTGGTTGGATGGTTATACCAATGCACGAGCATGGGATGGCGGATGGCTGAATACCACTGGACATGTATGAACGGGCGGATTGTGTCACAGGTTAATATACTGTATGTGTATGCGTGGTTGGATGGTTATACCAATGCACGAGCATGGGATGGCGGATGGCTGAATACCACTGTACATGTATGAACGGGGGATTGTGTCACAGGTTAGATATACTGTATGTGTATGCGTGGTTGGATGGTTATACCAACGTACGAGCATGGGATGGCGGATGGCTGAATACCTCTGTACATGTATGAACGGGGGATTGTGTCGTAGGTTAGATATACTGTATGTGTATGCGTGGTTGGATGGTTATACCAACGTACGAGCATAGGATGGCGGATAGCTGAATACCACTGTACATGTATGAACGGGGGATTGTGTCGCAGGTTAGATATACTGTATGTGTATGCGTGGTTGGATGGTTATACCAACGTACGAGCATAGGATGGTGGATAGCTGAATACCACTGTACATGTATGAACGGGGGATTGTGTCGCAGGTTAGATATACTGTATGTGTATGCGTGTTTGGATGGCCATACCAACGTACGAGCATGGGATGGCGGATTGCTGAATACCTCTGTACATGTATGAATGGGGGATTGTGTCGCAGGTTAGATATACTGTATGTGTATGCGTGGTTGGATGGTTATACCAACGTACGAGCATGGGATGGCGGATTGCTGAATACCTCTGTACATGTATGAACGGGGGATTGTGTCGTAGGTTAAATATACTGTATGTGTATGCGTGGTTGGATGGTTATACCAACGTACGAGCATAGGATGGTGGATAGCTGAATACCTCTGTACATGTATGAACGGGGGATTGTGTCGCAGGTTAGATATACTGTATGTGTATGCGTGGTTGGATGGTTATACCAACGTACGAGCATAGGATGGTGGATAGCTGAATACCTCTGTACATGTATGAACGGGGGATTGTGTCGCAGGTTAGATATACTGTATGTGTATGCGTGGTTGGATGGTTATACCAACGTACGAGCATAGGATGGTGGATAGCTGAATACCACTGTACATGTATGAACGGGGGATTGTGTCGCAGGTTAGATATACTGTATGTGTATGCGTGGTTGGATGGTTATACCAACGTACGAGCATGGGATGGCGGATTGCTGAATACCTCTGTACATGTATGAACGGGGGATTGTGTCGTAGGTTAAATATACTGTATGTGTATGCGTGGTTGGATGGTTATACCAACGTACGAGCATGGGATGGCGGATTGCTGAATACCACTGTACATGTATGAACGGGGGATTGTGTCGTAGGTTAAATATACTGTATGTGTATGCGTGGTTGGATGGTTATACCAACGTACGAGTATGGGATGGTGGATAGCTGAATACCACTGTACATGTATGAACGGGGGATTGTGTCGCAGGTTAGATATACTGTATGTGTATGCGTGGTTGGATGGTTATACCAACGTACGAGCATGGGATGGCGGATTGCTGAATACCTCTGTACATGTATGAACGGGGGATTGTGTCGTAGGTTAAATATACTGTATGTGTATGCGTGGTTGGATGGTTATACCAACGTACGAGTATAGGATGGTGGATAGCTGAATACCACTGTACATGTATGAACGGGGGATTGTGTCGTAGGTTAAATATACTGTATGTGTATGCGTGGTTGGATGGTTATACCAACGTACGAGTATAGGATGGTGGATAGCTGAATACCTCTGTACATGTATGAACGGGGGATTGTGTCGTAGGTTAAATATACTGTATGTGTATGCGTGGTTGGATGGTTATACCAACGTACGAGTATAGGATGGTGGATAGCTGAATACCACTGTACATGTATGAACGGGGGATTGTGTCGTAGGTTAAATATACTGTATGTGTATGCGTGGTTGGATGGTTATACCAACGTACGAGTATGGGATGGCGGATAGCTGAATACCACTGTACATGTATGAACGGGGGATTGTGTCGTAGGTTAAATATACTGTATGTGTATGCGTGGTTGGATGGTTATACCAACGTACGAGTATAGGATGGTGGATAGCTGAATACCACTGTACATGTATGAACGGGGGATTGTGTCGTAGGTTAAATATACTGTATGTGTATGCGTGGTTGGATGGTTATACCAACGTACGAGCATAGGATGGTGGATAGCTGAATACCACTGTACATGTATGAACGGGGGATTGTGTCGCAGGTTAGATATACTGTATGTGTATGCGTGGTTGGATGGTTATACCAACGTACGAGTATAGGATGGTGGATAGCTGAATACCTCTGTACATGTATGAACGGGGGATTGTGTCGTAGGTTAGATATACTGTATGTGTATGCGTGGTTGGATGGTTATACCAACGTACGAGCATAGGATGGTGGATAGCTGAATACCTCTGTACATGTATGAACGGGGGATTGTGTCGTAGGTTAAATATACTGTATGTGTATGCGTGGTTGGATGGTTATACCAACGTACGAGTATAGGATGGTGGATAGCTGAATACCTCTGTACATGTATGAACGGGGGATTGTGTCGTAGGTTAGATATACTGTATGTGTATGCGTGGTTGGATGGTTATACCAACGTACGAGTATAGGATGGTGGATAGCTGAATACCTCTGTACATGTATGAACGGGGGATTGTGTCGTAGGTTAGATATACTGTATGTGTATGCGTGGTTGGATGGTTATACCAACGTACGAGCATAGGATGGTGGATAGCTGAATACCTCTGTACATGTATGAACGGGGGATTGTGTCGTAGGTTAAATATACTGTATGTGTATGCGTGGTTGGATGGTTATACCAACGTACGAGTATAGGATGGTGGATAGCTGAATACCTCTGTACATGTATGAACGGGGGATTGTGTCGCAGGTTAGATATACTGTATGTGTATGCGTGGTTGGATGGTTATACCAACGTACGAGTATAGGATGGTGGATAGCTGAATACCTCTGTACATGTATGAACGGGGGATTGTGTCGTAGGTTAAATATACTGTATGTGTATGCGTGGTTGGATGGTTATACTAACGTACGAGCATGGGATGGCGGATTGCTGAATACCTCTGTACATGTATGAACGGGGGATTGTGTCGTAGGTTAAATATACTGTATGTGTATGCGTGGTTGGATGGTTATACCAACGTACGAGTATAGGATGGTGGATAGCTGAATACCTCTGTACATGTATGAACGGGGGATTGTGTCGTAGGTTAAATATACTGTATGTGTATGCGTGGTTGGATGGTTATACCAACGTACGAGCATAGGATGGCGGATGGCTGAATACCACTGTACATGTATGAACGGGGGATTGTGTCGCAGGTTAGATATACTGTATGTGTATGCGTGGTTGGATGGTTATACCAACGTACGAGCATAGGATGGCGGATGGCTGAATACCACTGTACATGTATGAACGGGGGATTGTGTCGCAGGTTAAATATACTGTATGTGTATGCGTGGTTGGATGGTTATACTAACGTACGAGTATAGGATGGTGGATAGCTGAATACCTCTGTACATGTATGAACGGGGGATTGTGTCGTAGGTTAAATATACTGTATGTGTATGCGTGGTTGGATGGTTATACCAACGTACGAGCATGGGATGGTGGATGGCTGAATACCACTGTACATGTATGAACGGGCAGATTGTGTCGTAGGTTAAATATACTGTATGTGTATGCGTGGTTGGATGGTTATACCAATGTACGAGTATAGGATGGTGGATGTGTATTGATGGGATGGGGATTGTGATTGTGTCGCAGGCTAAATACACTTTATGTGTATGGACGGGGGAGATTGTGATTGTGTCGCAGGTTAAATACACTTTATGTGAATGGACGGGGGATTTATGGTTGCGTCGTACGATAAATACAGTCTATGAGTATGGACGGGGGGGATTATAATTGTGTCGCAGGTTAAATACACTTTATGTGTATGGACGGGGGAGATTGTGATTGTGTCGCAGGTTAAATACACTTTATGTGTATTGACGGGATGGGGATTGTGATTGTGTCGCAGGTTAAATACTCTTTATGTGAATGGACGGGGGGTTTGTGATTGCGTCGTACGTTAAATACAGTCTATGAGTATGGACGGGGGGATTATAATTGTGTCGCAGGTTAAATACACTTTATGTGTATGGACGGGGGAGATTGTGATTGTGTCGCAGGTTAAATACACTTTATGTGTATTGACGGGATGGGGATTGTGATTGTGTCGCAGGTTAAATACTCTTTATGTGAATGGACGGGGGGTTTGTGATTGCGTCGTACGTTAAATACAGTCTATGAGTACGGACGGGGGGATTGTGTCGCAGGTTAAATACACTTTATTTGTATACGTGGTTCGATGGTTATACCAATATACGAGTATGCGATGGTGGATGGCTGAATACCTCTGTACATGTATGAACGGGGGGATTGTGTCGCAGGTTAAATACATTTTATGTGTATGGGTGGTTGGATGGATATACCAATGAACGAGTATCGGTGGGCGTGGGAGTGGATCAGTACCACTATACGTATGTGTTTCAACACCCTGTACAGTTATAATATTACCCATTGTTACTCTATAATACATAATAATTTTTTTATTTTCATATGTAGGCCTACTCTATTATCGTTTATATGTAAGTTTTTGTCAAAATAGCTGTATGGACTTTGTTTTCTGTGGCTGTTATGTATACCGGTACTGAAATAAATAAATATTATTGTTATAAAAAAGCTACTTAATGACTGCTTTTGCTATTATTTTTACTAAGGAGACGTAGATATTCTTCTTACCGACTCTGCGCATTTCCCACCTGTGCGTAGAACTTATTCCAACAGAATAAGGAGAAGAACCGATGCAGTAAGTGGTGCATATTAATAATAAATATATATCAAGTCAAACCTGAGCTATCTTTAACTTAGGCTTAAAGTCCTGACGCCTTAGACCACTCGGCTGCATGCTCTCCCAAGGCATAAAAATATATACAACAAAATTATAAAACAACGGACCAGATGGGTGGTTTAGCAAGCTATGTACACTAGTATGTTGGATCATGGAGTTTTAATAAAATGCTCGTGTTCATCACTATTTGTTGGCAAAACTGTACATCGTAGGAAAACCCCTTAAAATAATTTTGATGAACGTAAATAAAACTAACCTATTTCAATACTGAAACTAAAAACAAACAAACATTTTTACACAGCTAATTTGTTATGCTAATTTTCAAAAACAGCCTGTATCGGATATACTGTAGTTACAATAAGGAGTCAGGAACGACAGGGAGTGGCGCGGATAGCGTCAAGGAGTAGTGCGTAGCTTATAGTTAACGCAAGTAGTCAGTGACGACAGCGAATGGTGCTGATAGCCTGCAGTTACAACATGGAGTAGTGCGTAAACCATAGTTACAGCAAGTAGTCAGTAATGACAGTGAGTGGTGCTGATAGCCTGCAGTTACATCAAGGATTAGTGCGTAGCCTGTAGTTACAGCAAGTAGTCAGTAATGACAGTGAGTGGTGCTGATAGCCTGCAGTTACATCAAGGAGTAGTGCGTAAACCATAGTTACAGCAAGTAGTCAGTAACGACAGGGAGTGGTGCTGATAGCCTGCAGTTACATCAAGGAGTAGTGCGTAAACCATAGTTACAGCAAGTAGTCAGTAACGACAGGGAGTGGTGCTGATAGCCTGCATTTACAACATGGAGTAGTGTAGGTAGCCTATAGGTACAGCAAGGAGTCAATAGGCTAACGACAGGGAGTGGTGCTAGGGCCTGCAGTTACATCAAGCGATTTTGTAGGTAACCTGTAGTTACAGCAAGTCGTCAGTAACGACAGGACGTGATGCTGATAGCTTGCAGTTACAGCAAGCGATATTGTAGGTAACATGTAGATACAGCAAGTCGTCAGTAAAGACAGAGTGGTGCTGATAGCCTGCAGTAACAACAAGCGATATTGTAGGTAACCTGTAGTTACAGGAAGTGGTCAGTAATGACAGGGAGTGGTGCTGATAGCCTGCAGTTACAACAAGCTAGATAAGCTGTAGTTACAGGAAGTGGTCAGTAACGACAGGGAGTGGTGCTGATAGCCTGCAGTAACAACAAGCGATATTGTAGGTAACCTGTAGTTACAGGAAGTGGTCAGTAACGACAGGGAGTGGTGCTGATAGCCTGCAGTAACAACAAGCGATATTGTAGGTAACCTGTAGTTACAGCAAGTTGTCAGTAACGACAGGTGGTAGTGCTGATAGCCTGCAGTTACAACAAGCGATATTGTAGGTAACCTGTAGTTACAGCAAGTAGTCAGTAACGACAGGGAGTGGTGCTGATAGCCTGCAGTTACAACAAGCGATATTGTAGGTAACCTGTAGTCAAAGCAAGTAGTCAGTAACGACAGGTAGTGGCGTGGATAGGCTTCAGTTGCAGTAAGGTTGAAATAATGGAATCTTGTTGCAGTTGGATTAATTCCTTGATTTGTATTAAAGAGTAAACATCAATTTAATATCGACTTGTTTATCAAACTACGACCAAGAACCCATTTTTCGTTTTTAAATTAAAAAAAGTTTTTTATTTATCATCTTTATATGGCAATGGCAAGTTATGTTTAATTTTTCCATTGTTATGAGACAACAGTCTAAACCACTTAATTTAACTGAACAACGTTAAATTTAATTTTAAATAAATTAAACTACTCAGCTTACAATTAGCATTATTTCTGTTTAACTGTTTGAAATAAATGTTTCAATGTCATAAATAAAAAAAATAATATATCAATAGAATAATATCTTCCCTGATAAGTCCCTTTTGTTTTATGAACTCCTAAAATTTATATTAAATAAGTTTACGAATTATAGCTTCAAATTCACAAAAGTATTCCTATAGTAAGAGTTAATAAGAGTCTTGTTATTTCAAAAACTAACCTTAAACAAGATTTCTCAGTTTATTTAAATACTGTTCTTTGCCACGATTATTCTGAATACAATGTCGGTATTATTATTTTATGACCTTGCATTAAATCAAACTTTTATTCGTAAGATACCAACGTAAAATTGTGTATAGAATAACAAAGCAAGTCTACTTAAACATAACATGTAGTGTAGTTTCTACCGTGAACTATTCTCGAAGAGGATCAATTAAGTTCATCCTAGTGACTAAGTACAGTAATCCGAAGGACCAGCCAAGAGGAAAGAGCCTTAGCTGAAGGTCGTAGATCGCCAGACCGTGCCGTCTCAGCACTTGTGCAACACAATTATTTATTACACATTGTAACTAAAGCGAGTCCCAAAGCTGATTTTGGACATTTCAATTGTAAACAGGCGCTAAGTGGAGTCCAGCTGCTTGACAAGCAGTTATAAGTGGGGTACTAATGCAGATGTATGTCGCTGTAGGAGATGGGATGGGTGGGATGGAATGGTGTCAGGGTTGGCTCAACTGTGACGTCAGCAGACAGGAAAGCTTTGTGTCCAGAACATTTGTAGGTAACGTTGTTCCTTTGGTCACTTCAGACTGAAACATAACAAGTACCGTACACATCATAGATCTACAAAATACATTATTTACTTGTTTATATAAATGAAGATTCTTCAATTACAACATTTACGAACTCTACTAACACATCCCACGTGTTATACTACTTGCCATTTTATTTGTTACTGATACACCAATCCTTAAGCTATATGCTAATATATGTTGCGAAAGAGTGAACATGAATGATTGGAATCTTAATTTTTCTGACAACGGCCAACTGGACCTCACTACTATCACACACGCACGACAATAGGCTTTTGGGTCTACATTCCGCTAGCGGCCAATTGGACCTTCACTACTACCACACACGCACGACAATAGGCGTATGGGTCTACATTCCACTAGCGGCCAACTGGACCTTTACTACTACCACACACACACATACACACACACACAAACACAATAGGCGGCCACAGCTGAAGGAAGCGACTGTAGAAAGGTCCAGTATTACAAATTACTATTTAGCTACGTTAATACACCGTTCACCGCCCTTAAGTATACGTCCACAAACCATTTAATGGCGTGACATTACACACGAGAAATCTGTGCTGCGATCTACTTCTGACACTTTACATTTGAATGTTTTATTC
Organism: Stictocephala bisonia; assembly: GCA_035578905.1. Classification (NCBI taxonomy): domain Eukaryota; kingdom Metazoa; phylum Arthropoda; class Insecta; order Hemiptera; family Membracidae; genus Stictocephala; species Stictocephala bisonia. Next base: position 642,390 of record JAQJVL010000274.1, on the reverse strand, counting down.
TTCCAAGCAAGTTGTATAACTGTTTCACTTTGTTTTGTAGTTCGGCAGCAAAATAAGGTTTTAAGCTCAAAGAGAAAGTGCATAGGGATTTATCAATGAAGTAGACATTTATACATAACTGAATATTACTACTGACTTGGATTATTTTATTGACAAAACAAAACGTGTTTATGTAGAGGGTAATACATGGGGTTGATATTACCTTTAAAATTAAATGTCAATATCTTAAGAAACTTTACCTTGTTATTTATAAAAAAATATTTTTTGAATGAATACTTAAGTCGCCAGTTTTCATTGGTTACAGAAATCTGTGAGTGAACTTATTCAACAAGTAAAGTTTAGTGTGGGATTCGAACCTCGAAATTCGACTTAACAGTCTGAAGATTTAGCCACGGTATAGGAAATTTCATTTCTGTAAGATAAAGTAGGCCGTGTTTTCTAAAAGAATCCATTTTTGTTATGTTGTTTTATTGTCTGGTATGTGATAGAAATATGATTGGTCGGTAGCGTAGTTGGTTCAATCCCAGCTTCATATGCTAAAGGTTCTCAGTTCGATCCCAATCAGAGTCATAACACATTTTGAGAAGGATCAGCTGATAACCACCGGCTGTTAATTTGTCATTGGGCTATTAATTAATGACACTTTCTAAGGAATAGTCGGCCTTAGTTTGTAACAATGCCTACATTCGCTCATCTACACTCATTCGAAATCCATATTCGCACATATCTTGACGATCAGCGTCTTATGAACAAATAAATAAATAAACGTAAACTTTGTTATGGCTACTAAACTAGTACACTTGACTGGTCCAAGTATTTTTACGATTTGCATGGCCTCCCTATGAATGTTCTCAGACGTCGTCCCATCCAAGAGTCGGTCGTAAAGAGTCTGCAAAGGCTGTCGGCCATGTTGATTTTAATCCTATAAGAACAATGTCATTTGCGTGTCCATATTCTTTCGTTATTTATTATCCAAAAGTTGTGTATGAGGTGCATTGTTAATTTATTAATCGTATTGCGCATTGGGTTTGGTTGTAATATTTTGAATTCATACGCCTAGTTTTGAAAAATCTGTGAAAATAAAGACCTCTAACTAAATATGTTTTATATATGTTTGATATATTTTGATTTTTACTTATTAACATAAGTACGGTCAGCAAAGTTTAATGTACATGTATATTTACATCATAAAACTAAACTACTGTAGATGTGTTTATTTCTTTAAATTGTAATATAATAATAAGTTATGTAGTAAATGATATGTATAACATAGAACTATAAACTGAACGAAAGTATTAAAACGTAATTTCATTCGATAGGGGTTATGTAATTTAATGTTTGTTAATTATGTAAAATAACAAATTGAATAAAAATGCGATAGGCTAAACTTTTTGAACTAGAAATAATTTAATACAGTAGTAAATTATACAAAACATCAGCTGTTCTAAATTAGATATAAATTGGATACAGTGTAAACTGAAAGAAAATGTTGCTGCACATTTCAATGATATAATAAAACTCAATATTATGACCATAAAAACGGACAGGTACAGCTAATTTGATATATTCACTGTTATTTTTTTTGTACAATATTCTAATAGATAATAAGGGGACTTGTGATGCTTTCGGCTACCAAGTGTCTACATTTTCCCATTCACTTTGCTTACTGATATCCCCCAGCTAGTACCCCACATTATTATACTCTGTGTTTGAATCCTATCGATCCTGTGGAAATGTCCCCGATCCGAAATTCTCTAATCCCTAATAAATAAGTACTATAACATATAAATTGCGATTTTTATACGTACTATAACAAATCTATATCGTATGTTAATGCTACATGATCAATCACGCTCAACGCATGATTGACAACCCACCAACTTTTGTACTTCAATACAGTTTGGTATCCTATAATCATGTTTTAAAATAAAATAATTTATACGTAAGAGGGATAAAGAATAAAGCTAAAGAATTTCCCTGTTCTCAGTTGGAATTTACCGCCTAAAATTGTTATTCTCTAATTAAGGTCAATATTTTATTCTTGTATTTCTAATGATATTTTAACAGATAATCTAACTATAACTTAGTTTTATTAACTAACTCCAAAATGTATCGAGTTTTACTTAGATACTCAAACATGCTCATTCCCACTCTATTATTCCTCATACCAACGCTATGTGGTTCGGATTCCACGTCCAGCTGTAGGTCCCTTAGTTGCCCTGGCTATTGGGCTATTAATAAATAGGGTTTTATACGGAACAGGCAACTCGTTCATATAAACTCATTACACACATTTGACTCTCATATTCGCCCATATCTTGACGATCGGCGAATATGTGCCTATTTAACAACATTTTCTCTTCTTTTTTTTAAGTACAAGTGATTTTTTGTGAAGCTTTATACTCTAATAATAAACATTTTCTCTCTTTTCCTCATTTCACATACACTTGTTCTTCTTATACCTTTTGTTCCTTTGATCTCACTATGTAAATTTACCTAAAAGGTACGTTTTAATCGGATGTAAAGCACTTGCAAAGTAAAGGTTTGTAAAACTGGCCAATAAATTGACTTTTAAATTTGGATGGTAAACTATATTGTAGCATCTTTTACGATAACTTTATGTATATTCACTGTATATATATATCGTATAGTTTATTGTCAGCTACCATTTGTTAATTGTAAAGCTGCGATGTATATTTGGATAAATATCCAAAAGTCATGATTATATATTCATTGATTATAAAATGTAAAGTGATCTCCTGTCACAAAGCTAAGTCTAATCCGTAGAGTTATCTAACACCTGCCTCACTGATTCTGTGTATGAGTTGGGCACTCTGTAACTATGTAATCCATTGTTTGGATAGACTCCCCGTAATCACATGCCTGATCTACTGTTAATCCCCATTTATACTTCCAGTAATTCCATCTGCCAACGCCAGTTCGGAACCGATTTAACAGTATGCACTACCTACGAGGGAGGTTCATCACACCTACAAGTATTGACGGATCGTTAGTAAGTAATTTATTATGTCCATCAAAACTGTTTCACGCTACGGCCCAGCTGGTATTGGGCGAGAAGTTTGTTCTGCTTAAATAGAAAGCAGTACGTAGAGGTGGGTTTCGAGATTTTAAAGGTCAGCGATCGGTCTAATGTTACTCCCAGGTACTGTGGGTGCCTGCATTATGATGGAGTTTTACACTATTTAGGAAGATGTTCAGTTTCCGATTTTCCAGTCTGATACTTAAGGATTCAGCTTCCAGGTTCTAAAATATTCTTCGAGGGCTGTAAGGTAGGTGAAGAAGGTAAATGTTTCTTCAGTAGTTGTGAAGTTCTTATGTTAGTAAGCTAAAGCTATATCAACCGCATATATAAATTGTCTAAGCTTTGTGATTGGGATGTCAGCAGTATACACGTTGAATAAAATTGGTGTGCAAGTACAGAATCCTGTGGCAGCCCATCCTTCAGCTGTCTAAAAGAGCTTTCTTCGTGACCGAGATAAACTTTTATTAGAATGGCACTAAGCATTGACTGCAAAGTCGCAAGAATGGGACATGGAAGGAGGCTGTAGAATGGAACAACAAACCTCTGCTCCATAATGTGTCATAAGCTGCTGTAAGATCAGTAAACGCTGAAGATGTTTTCAAGTTCTTATCAAACCCATTTTCGATAAATGATGTCAGAGCTAGGATTTGGTCACTACAACTTCGGCCAGGATGAAAACCAGCCTGCTCAACTGGAACATTAGAATCAAGAATGGGTGATATTCTATTGTATAATAGCCTTTCTAGTAACTTATAAAAAACACTAAGAAGAGATATTGGGCGATAACTTTCTACTCGTTCAGTATCTTTTCCAGGCTTCAAAACAGCTACTACTTTTGATCTCTTGAATGCTTTTGGGAAATTGTCTGTAGCTAATATCTTATTATAGATTGTTTGAAGCCATTGTTTCACTTTGCTACCAGCATTCAACAAACATTCTGGGAAGATACCGTCAGGACCTTACCATGCTTACCATGCCGGATGGCTACTTACCATGCTGGTATAGCGGAAATCACTCTGCCTATGTCTTCTTCCATCAAATTTCTGAAGGCTTCCAGGAGTGCCATTTGACTATTTTTAACTAACTTTGGCCTTGTAATTAACTTTGGCAACTACCCGTGATTAACTTCGGTAGCATCTGATCAGTGTCGTAGCAGTCAGATTGGGTACCCAACCGTGATCATTTTTAGCTACTGATGCTCAAACCTTTCTTGATGGATTTGGTAACCACCTGTGATCGCCTTGGGTAGACCTCGTGATCAACTTGGCTATCTCTACGTAATGAACTTGAGTAGCCCCCGTTATCAACTTGATTAGCCCCCGTAATTAACTTAGATAGTCAACTGTGATCAACTTACGTAGCCACAGCTTCCATCAGCTCCCTTGATCATATTGAGAAGTTACTGTTCTAATTTTTTATCTTGAGATCATCAGGCCACTGGCTTATTTCGGTAGTCTTTAATCATTTTGCCTAGCCACCCGTAATCATTTGTGAAACCTCTCGGGGATTTGGGGGCCACCGATGATCAACTGGGTGAAGTAGATCAATGACCAAAAGTAGACCAATGACCACAAGAGTCATTTGACTACTCAGGTAGCCCGGGATCATTTTAAAATAATAATTTAGCTAAGCTGTCAATTAGGGTTTGGGGGCGAAGCCCCCAACGAGCGAAGCGAGTGTCTCAGTAACGTGCCATGTATTTGATACTTTACCACCGTACATGTATGGGTGGGTGGGTGGGTCGATACCACCGTACGTGTATGGGTGGGTCGATACCACCGATACCACCGTACGTGTATGGGTGGGCGGGTGGGTCGATACCACCGTACGTGTATGGGTGGGTGGGTGGGTCTATACCACCGTACGTGTATGGGTGGGCGGGTGGGTCGATACCACCCATACCACGTACGTATATATATAATATATTTGGTTTCGAATTAAATGTTTACATTCAAATTAATGCAGTGTTTTCTTCCTTAAATTAAATGTGCTCGTAGTATTCAATCATATTCATCAATATGTGAGTACTATAAAAACACCGATATAACAGAACATAGATGATAATTAATGGAAGCATCAGGGCAATACCACTGCACGTGTATAGGTGGGCGGGTGGGTCAATACCACTGCACGTGTATTCTTCAAGAGTATCTAGCTTATTTCCTTTTCTGCATGTGTGTAGAATTTGTAGGCCAGTATTCAGATCACTAATATCATAGTTTTTGTCAACCAGATGCTAGGCGAATGTTGATTTTTGTCTGTCTGTTTCGGGTTAGGATTGTGTTCTTTATATCTAGTTTTGAATAAACGCACTGTTTTTTTTTGTTTTTTTTTTTTAATATAAATGCTCGGACAAATGGCACATTTAATTTTATTCACACCTGACTTGTCAACTTCTCAATATATTTTTTGGTATTATTTTATTGATTGAGGGTCTTATTATTTGTCTAAAAAGCTAGTTCAATTTCATGTTTTTTTTCAAATCTTTAGATAAAGTATGTTGTATAGTGTGTGAGTATTACATACATATTTTTTGTCACGTGGCTCTACATTATCTTGTTTTTGTCTATTTCTTTGTTTTGTTATAGACAATCGTATAGACAGAGTAACAGATAATGGATATATAATCTGTTACTCTGTAAGTAAGTACAGATATAGCCATCAAGTAAATTAAAAATATTCTGGTATTAGATTGGGCCAAAGTCAGGAATATATTTATTAATTTCAAAACTATTGAAAGAAATGTTACGAAACGTTGTAGTTATACACATGTCTCTATACCTAATTTAGATATATTTTACTTGTTTTCTGCAAAGCCTAATTTTAAAGATGATTGTTTGTAAAATACAAAAGTGCAAACCTGAGGTCAAAAGGATGACCCAGTCAGAAAATACAGCCTCTCAATGAATGTCAGGGCTGGGCAAAAGTTACATAACTAATACTGCTTAAGAACACGGGTAAGATAGTTGTTATCAATTGTTGCTTGGAGCTATAATTTATCTGACTGAATATGAGAAACTAATTTTCACAAATAAATATGTAACAAATTATTATAATGATTTTCTTAAAATATTAAAAAATAAGAAAAATTATTAAAACTATCTAACAGTAGGTTTACCCTAAACATTTTGAATTACAGTTATAATAATATTTTGTTACATATTTATTGCTCTACGCAGCAATAGATAACAACTATCTTATCCTTGCTCTCAAGCAGTATTAGTTATATGACATTAAATTCTTTGAGAGGCTATAAACTGGGTCATTTTATGACCTCAGGTTTGCACTTTTGTATTTTACAAACAAAGATCTTTAAAATGAGTTGTAACTCGAGGTAGGCTTGCATTTAAAAAATTTAAGACTTCCTTCATGGGCCATCCCCTGGCTATGCAAAAATCAAGTAAAATACATCTAAATGTTTAGTATATGGACATGAACATAACTACAAAGTTCCATTACATTTCATTCAGTATTTTAAATATTAATAAATACATTCCAGTCTTTTGCCCAATCCAGACATTACATTTTTTGAGTGACTGTATTTTCTGACTATGTGAAAAAGCTATGTCTAAATGTTTGGTATAGGAACTTATACATAACTACAAAGTTTCATTACATTTATTTCAATAGTTTTGAAACAATTGAAACTGATAAATATATGCCAGCCTTTTGCTGAACCCTGTATATTATAACATCATTGTCGAAAGCTAGCGTATTGTTCAGCTTGAACGATCGTAAAGTCAATGCTAAGCTTAGAACTCACAGTCACCCAGTTACACACAGTTAAGGCATTGACTTTCTATAATCAATGGTATTGGTGAAATCAACAATAAAGTCCAACGCCTTCAAATCTTTACAATGCAAAACAGATACTGTACCAAAATTGCGTCATACCGTAAGAAGGCGCTGCTTTGCATCAGCATTGTTTATATTGCATACGTTTTCATTACAGTGATAGTCGGTGGATGCCTCTCATCTATGTAATATGAATAACATTTTTTAGACTAAATAATTTATTTAAGGCTATGTTCGAGAACAATAATTGAAGTCTAATATCTAATAGAGGGATTTTATTTTCACAGGATACATTTTTTTTGTATAATACACAGATGATAAAATATTTAGAGTTCATATAATCGATGTAAATGAATTGTGGAATGGAATGTGTGAATTGTGTATTGTAAATTGAATATAATATAAAGTTATAAAATAAACATTTAATAGAAAATGGCTCATCAAACAATATTAGGGCCTATTATTTGTACTGAATTGTAATTTGCTTACTTCCAAAACATTTAATAGTCTTATTACTTTTAATAAGAGTCTTTTTGTTTAAGTTAAATATATATTTAATTTTTTTCACTGAAAGCCATCTTAATAACGAAACTTCAATTGACCATGACAAAGCGAAAATGCCAAAACTACTGATAAACACATCGACAGCAACTACATCTCGCTGATAGGGAATTCACCACGGCCTAATTTAATTTTAAACATCCCCTTATTTCACTTCACTGGCCTTCGATTTAATTTAATGACTACTTGATGACAAAAATGATGTAATCTAGTCCAAGCCGCAACTCGCCCGTGATTTGTTAAACAGCTGTGAGGTTTATTTGCGTCCCAAAAGACTGGAACCACTGTTGCTTTCTGTCGATTATGTAATATGTCTGCCGATTGCATAATTATTCTGTTCACCTGTATACATAAGTAGCGCGGAATGCCGGCCATACCTTACCCTGGGTCGCACTAATGTAAACAGCTCGGCTGCCATCTAGGTTAATAAGTAAGTCAACCACGGGATAATTTATTATTGATTGATTTTATTTAATCTGCGAACGATATTTTATGGCCATGGGGTCAGTAACGTGAGCAGTAAATTACATTTATTACCACAACGCTGACTGTGGGTGGATTATTATGTACTAGCCTGTCACACACTCAACAGGAAACTACTTTAGTGTACCACACCATGTGATACACTTCACACAGCAAGTCTCGGGTGCTTGTCCTCTATCTTCTTCACATACGTATCTAATCAAACATACACAATCATATAATTTCTGATGCCCTCCTAGTCAACACTCTCACAAAATGTCTAATACCCTCACAGCCAGCACCCTCACATAATTTCTGATGCCCTCACAGCCAACACCCTCACATAATTTCTCATGTCCTCACAGCCAACACACTGACATCATTTCTGATTACCTCACAGCCAACACTCTCACATAATTGCTGATGCCCTCACAGCCAACACCCTCACATAATTTCTCATGTCCTCACAGCCAACACACTGACATCATTTCTGATTACCTCACAGCCAACACACTCACATAATTGCTGATGCCCTCACAGCAACACTCTCACATAATTTCTGATGCCCTCCCGGTCACCACCCTCACATAATTTCAAATGCCCACCCAGCCACCATTATCATATAATTTATGATGCCCTCAATGCCAACACACTCACATAATTGCTGATGCCCTCACAGCCAACACTCTCACATAATTTCTGATGCCCTCCCGGTCACCACCCTCACATAATATCATATGCCCACCCAGCCACCACTCTCATAATTTCTGATGTCCTCACAGCCAATAATCAAAACAAATTTGAATTTGAACAATCATATATAAATGACCTCTGTGTAAAACTATCAAAAGGCATTTTATGATCCGTAACCTATCTTAATTTTGTAAAGAATAAGCTCTTAAAATAACGCAGTTTTTCTTTTTCATGTCCTTTTGTTTTATAGGATTACGCTGTGGGGAACTTATTAAAAGAGCACTAAACAGATTATATTATAATAATAAAAAAATAATTATAATAATAATAATACAGCACGTCTCATTGTAGGAGTTGGTATTGGTCAAGTTGGATGCGAAATAAAATGTATAAAGTTGAAAATAATCCAGTGCCGTGCAGAGTTGTACGGTATACACAAACCTAATGCACGTGGTGACATCACAGACACTCACACGCAATGAAGTATATTAATAATAGTAGAACACAAGTTGTACGGTATACACAAACCTAATGCACGTGGTGACATCACAGACACTCACACGCAATGAAGTATATTAATAATAGTAGAACACAAGTTGTACGGTATACACAAACCTAATGCACGTGGTGACATCACAGACTCTCACACGCAATGAAGTATATTAATAATAGTAGAACACAAGTTGTACGGTATACACAAACCTAATGCACGTGGTGACATCACAGACTCTCACACGCAATGAAGTATATTAATAATAGTAGAACACAAGTTGTACGGTATACACAAACCTAATGCACATGGTGACATCACAGACTCTCACACGCAATGAAGTATATTAATAATAGTAGAACACAAGTTGTACGGTATACACAAACCTAATGCACATGGTGACATCACAGACTCTCACACGCAATGAAGTATATTAATAATAGTAGAACACAAGTTGTATGGTATACACAAACCTAATGCACATGGTGACATCACAGACTCTCACACGCAATGAAGTATATTAATAATAGTAGAACACAAGTTGTACGGTATACACAAACCTAATGCACATGGTGACATCACAGACTCTCACACGCAATGAAGTATATTAATAATAGTAGAACACAAGTTGTATGGTATACACAAACCTAATGCACATGGTGACATCACAGACTCTCACACGCAATGAAGTATATTAATAATAGTAGAACACAAGTTGTATGGTATACACAAACCTAATGCACATGGTGACATCACAGACTCTCACACGCAATGAAGTATATTAATAATAGTAGAACACAAGTTGTACGGTATACACAAACCTAATGCACATGGTGACATCACAGACTCTCACACGCAATGAAGTATATTAATAATAGTAGAACACAAGTTGTACGGTATACACAAACCTAATGCACATGGTGACATCACAGACTCTCACACGCAATGAAGTATATTAATAATAGTAGAATACAAGTTGTATGGTATACACAAACCTAATGCACATGGTGACATCACAGACTCTCACACGCAATGAAGTATATTAATAATAGTAGAACACAAGTTGTACGGTATACACAAACGTAATGCACATGGTGACATCACAGACTCTCACACGCAATGAAGTATATTAATAATAGTAGAACACAAGTTGTACGGTATACACAAACGTAATGCACATGGTGACATCACAGACTCTCACACGCAATGAAGTATATTAATAATAGTAGAACACAAGTTGTATGGTATACACAAACCTAATGCACGTGGTGACATCACAGACTCTCACACGCAATGAAGTATATTAATAATAGTAGAACACAAGTTGTACGGTATACACAAACCTAATGCACATGGTGACATCACAGACTCTCACACGCAATGAAGTATATTAATAATAGTAGAACACAAGTTGTATGGTATACACAAACCTAATGCACATGGTGACATCACAGACTCTCACACGCAATGAAGTATATTAATAATAGTAGAACACAAGTTGTATGGTATACACAAACCTAATGCACATGGTGACGTCATAGACTCTCACACGCAATGAAGTATATTAATAATAGTAGAACACAAGTTGTATGGTATACACAAACCTAATGCACATGGTGACGTCACAGACTCTCACACGCAATGAAGTATATTAATAATAGTAGAACACAAGTTGTATGGTATACACAAACCTAATGCACATGGTGACGTCACAGACTCTCACACGCAATGAAGTATATTAATAATAGTAGAACACAAGTTGTATGGTATACACAAACCTAATGCACATGGTGACGTCACAGACTCTCACACGCAATAAAGTATATTAATAATAGTAGAACACAAGTTGTATGGTATACACAAACCTAATGCACATGGTGACATCACAGACTCTCACACGCAATGAAGTATATTAATAATAGTAGAACACAAGTTGTATGGTATACACAAACCTAATGCACATGGTGACATCACAGACTCTCACACGCAATGAAGTATATTAATAATAGTAGAACACAAGTTGTACGGTATACACAAACCTAATGCACATGGTGACATTACAGACTCTCACACGCAATGAAGTATATTAATAATAGTAGAACACAAGTTGTATGGTATACACAAACCTAATGCACGTGGTGACATCACAGACTCTCACACGCAATGAAGTATATTAATAATAGTAGAACACAAGTTGTACGGTATACACAAACCTAATGCACGTGGTGACATCACAGACTCTCACACGCAATGAAGTATATTAATAATAGTAGAACACAAGTTGCTAATACTAAAGTTTCCTTCTAGTGTATCTTGGCACATTTTGACTCGTTTCTTGGATCGCACGCAGCCTCACTTCTCTTTCTGCGTTATATGTTGTGAGTGTTTGTGTCATCGTCAGAGGCGGCTCTAGAATTATTATTTTATTACTTCGGGGGGGGGGGGGGGGTTATGGAATATCCCCCAGCAAAAGGGGGTTTGGGGAAGACCTGATTTTTTTGAGAAATGAGGTCTTCAGAATACGATTTTAAGCTATTTGAAAATCTTAAATTTAGAATATAAAACTGGTGGTGTGTGTATGTGTGGTGTGTGTGTGTGTGTGTGTGTGTGTGTGTGTGTGTGTGTGTGTGTGTGTGTGTGTGTGTGTGTGTGTGTGTGTGTGTGTGTGTGTGTGTGTGTGTGTGTGTGTGTTTGTGTGTATTTTACTATTTATATATATATAATTATCCTATATATATATATATATATATATATATATATATATATATATATATATATATATATATATAGGATGTAATAAAATTAAAAACTGAGTACCCTTTAACATTTTTTATTAAAATTGATTAAACACAACATGTTTCAACTTTATTGTCATTTTCAAGTGTAAATAAAATAATTAAGTTAAGTATATAATAATTCTTTGAATAAAATTTAATTTTATTTAAAGAATTATTATATAGTTAACTTAATTATTTTTTTAAAATTATTTATTATTTTTACTATTGAATTTTATTTAAAGAATTATTATATACTTAACTTAATTATTTTATTTGTACTTGAAAATGACAATAAAGTTGAAACATGTTGTGTTTAGTAAATTTTAATAAAAAATGTGAAAGGGTACTCAGTTTTTAATTTTATTACATCATAAAAATACGTAAGTAGCCCTAATTTTTAACTTTATATTACTATATATATATATATATATATATATATATATATATATATATATATATATAGTGGCTTGTAGGGGCAAAAGCCCCTAAATCAATAAAATACAAATGTTGTTGTTAAATATTTAATGTATAATATTGAATTATTATTAGTTTTATAAAACTCACACATAAAGTTGCTCATGTGTGAGTTTGTTCAGGTGAATACAAGCTTCTTTAGGTTTGGCCTTGTGCCTTGTTAATTAGGGTATAAAACATAAATAGCTGGAATATTTCATGCATATTACTACAGTATAAAACACACTAAAGTTAGAAACCTTCTTCCTATAAGATTAACATGGGAACTTTAAGGGCTGATGGGGTGGAGCTCTTAAGGCGGATCACAAAACTATTATTTTTCACGCCATCAACAATATCAGAGCTTTAAAATGGGCCGTTACCGAAGGCCGTAGGTGAAGTATAACGTTTGGAATTTCAACGCAAACGATTCGCCTTAAGCAATTAAATATAGTTTTAGTTTTAGTTTAAAAGGGGATATATAGTTGGTCCAGCCAACCCTTGCAACGAAGCCTAAGGCTTTTTGTGCCAATCCCGGTGCCTAATCGTCGTAAAGCTGGCTGCCCTTGACCAAGTCAAGGAGCTTCTTCACTAGATTGGTAATTTCCAACTGTCCCAGAGGTGAGCCTTCAAAAAGTGCCCTTCTTCTGGCACCAAGAGCCTCACACTCCAGGACAATGTGTTCTACCGACTCTTCGTCCTCCCCACAGAGGCGACAGATGGGATCCTCCGCAAAGAGTCCCACCGTTCTTAAATGCCTCCGGAATTTGCCGTGGCCGGTGATGAGTCCCACCACCAGCCTAACGTGCGATTTGTTTAGTCCAAGAAGTGACTTTGTCAACTTCTGGGAGGGCTTCTTGACAAGAACCTTGCCGAGTCTTTGCCCTGGGAACCGCCGCCATCTTTCCAGGTGTCTGGCGCTGACCCAGTTTTTAATTGCTGCTTTGGAAGCTGCAATCGAAACGCCGCAGGCCGGCTCAGGACCAGTGAAGGGCTTGAGAGCCCGTCCCTAGCCAAGGCATCGGCCTGCTCGTTGCCTTCTAGTCCCCTATGTCCTGGGATCCATTCCAGCGAGACCTGGTTTCTTGATCCCAGGATACTGAGGGTCTCCACGCATTCCCAGACTAGACCAGACGAGACCTTCCAGGAGTCCAGAGCCCCTAAGGCCGCCTGACTGTCTGAGAGGATGCAGATGTATTTCCCACAAACCCCTCTCTCGACCGCCTGGGCGGCACAATGAAGGATTGCGGTGACTTCAGCTTGGAAGACGGTGCCATGCTCACGCTAGCGTTGGTCCTAGGGTTGCCAGTATAGACGCCAAATCCAGCTCTGTTGCCCATTCTAGACCCGTCTGTGAACCACACAACTCGGTCGTGAGAAGAAACCGGGCTACCAACACCGTCCCAGTACTCCCTCGACCTGAGGTCCCACAGTATAGGGTCTAGCGAAAAGGAGCTTAGTCCCAACAAAGTCAGACTTCATTGAGAGTATCTCGTCATTTACTAGATTGGTCACTAAGGAGTGACCTGTGCAGGACCCCCTCCAGTGGCCAGTTAGCTGAAGCCTATAAGCCGCCGCCCGAGCCTCCCCAATAATGAAGAGATCAAGGGGCGGCAGGTTGAGAAGAACCTCCAGTGCAATAGAAGGGGTCGACCTAAAGGCCCCTGTCATGCACATGCAGGCAAGTCTTTGTAGGCTAGAAAGCCTACCCCGGACTGTTACCTGGTTGACCTTAGGCCACCAGATCAAAGCCCCGTAAGTAATTTGTGGTCTGATGACCGCTGTGTAAAGCTAGTGGCAGACATGGGGTGACAGGCCCCATGTAGAGCCCACACAGCGCCTAGTGGTCACAAAGGACCACTTAGCTCTGCGGATGACTTTATCAAGATGCAAGTTCCATGTCAGTTTCTGATCAAGGATTACTCCCAGATACTTAACCGACGATGAAACAGGCAGAGACACTCCACCAAGGGCCAGGCCTCTGAAGGAGCCCTGAACCCTTTTCCTGGTGAAGGGAACTATTACTGTCTTGGAAGGGTTTATTGCAAGCCCTTCTCGTACACACCAGGAGTTCACTGCTTCCAGACTGTCGTTCATGATGTCCATAACAGTGCCCTGGTACTTGCCACGGACCAGTAGGACAAGATCATCCGCATAGCCCTGTATGAAAATACCCTTATCCGTGAGGCTGACTAGGAGATCATCCACCACCAGGTCCCACAGGAGGGGTGATAAAACTCCCCCCTGCGGGCATCCTCGGCTCGCAGAAATCTCCACCACCTCACTTAGAAGGGTTGATTGAATTCTTCTGCCCCGTAACATGTGGTCGACCCACCTACAGATGGTAGGCTCTACACCACGTTGTCCCAGCGCACGAATAATTGACTGATATGAGGTGTTGTTGAATGCCCCCTCAATATCCAAAAAGGCTCCTAGAGCAATTTCCTTGTTCTCCAGGGAATGATCAAGGTGCCTGACCAAACAATGGAGGGCAGACTCACAAGACTTCCCCGGGAGATACGCATGTTGATTTCGATGTAAAGGGGAGTCTTTAAGCGCCCCTTCTCGAATGTGAAATTCAACGAGTCTCTCCATGGTCTTCACCAGAAACGAGGAAAGACTAATTGGCCTAAAGGATTTGGCGTTTGTGTAGTCGCCACGACCCCGCTTAGGAATGAAGACTACTTTGCTAACCCTCCAAGACTGAGGAATATACCCGAGGGCAAGGCTCGCCCTGAAGATTTCGCAAAGTAGAAAGTGGAGGTTCGGTGGGCCCTTCTGCAACAATGCAGGAAAGACGCCATCGCCTCCTGGGGATTTAAATGGGCTGAACTTGTCGATTGCCCATTTAACTTTGGAAACGGTGACTATACGTCTAGCTTGCCTCCAGTCCTCTCGAGTTGCCCTAGGTATAGGGCTAGTCTCTCGAGGGCCAGAGACTTCCAGAGCATGGACAACGATATTCCCTGGGAAGTGACACTCCAGAAGGAGCTTGAGCGTTTCACCAGGTAAAGTTGTCAATTCCTCTGAGCTGGTTCTAAGACTGCCCATGGGGTTGATAGGTTCGCTAGCCAAGATTTTCTGGATTCTGGCTGCCTCTTTGATGGAGTCAATGCCCCTACAAAAGGTTTGCCATGAAGCCTTCTTGGCATCACGAATGGATGAATTGTAGTCGTTAAGAGCTAAACGATACTCTTCTCGACAATTGGTCACCTTGGAGCGATTAAAAAGCATTCTAACGCGCCTTTTCTTAGCTTCCAGGGATTTTGTCCACCACCCGATTTTTGGTCTAGGCGGTGTGTTTGAAATCGGACAGTTGTCGTGGTAACTTTCGAGGATCGCATCCTGTAAACAGGATGCCGCCTGCTCTAGTTCCACGACAGACCTTATTCGTACTCTACCCCCCCCGGGACCCAATCCCGCGATGGCCGAAAGTTCCGCAGCATAGGACTCCCAGTCCGTCCGCCTAGGATTTCGGTGAGGAGAGAAAAAGGCTGACATTTTAGCTTTGATATCAAAGCGAATGTACAGATGATCTGAAAGAGAAGGTTCGTCAGAGACCCGCCAGTTGTCAATGAGGCCTAGAGTGACCGCATTGCAAAGGGTCAGGTCTATGACTTCGGCTCTGACTCTATTCTTAAATGTGGGTTCATTGCCCCGATTTAGTATGAATAAGTCATTGGATACGATGAAGTTTAATAGGTACTCACTCCTCCTGTTGGAGTCGGTTGATCCCCATGCTTCATGATGAGCATTGGCGTCGCAGCTGACCAGAAGGTGCCGCCCCCCAATGGATTGTTTATCAACCAGGGCTTCGAGTTCCCTGGAAGGGGGTGGGTCCTGAGCATCATAGGGAAGGTACACAGAGCTGACGGTGAACTCCCCATGCCCTTCCTCCGTGCTCAGTGTCATTCTCACTGTCGTGATGTCCCTGGAACAGAACTCAAACAGGGGAAATACTTCCATACCATTACGTACCAAGATACATGTCCTAGCATTATTGGTGGAACAAGAGGAAATAATCTTACCTTTTGCATCGGCCAGTCCTGCGATTCTGCCCTTGTGTAACCAAGGTTCCTGAATCAGGGCCAGGTCGATGTTATGTGCAGTCATGGACTGACAGAGGGCTGCCGAGGCAGCCTTACTGTGGTGCAGATTGGCTTGAATCACCCTTGGCATTGTCCCTAGCCAGCCACGTTGGAGTTAGAATCGGAGAGAGACATGTCCCCCCCCCCCCCCGACGTTGATTTAGCCCGAGCAATGGAAAACAAGGGCTGGCCAGTGTGGCTGCCCTCTGCTCCCATGCTCGGTTCATTGCCTAAGGACTCAATGCGGTCCTTAGGAGAAGATTTTGTTGTTTTGGTTTTATCTGGGTCCATAGGATTCCCACGATTAGCTAGGGAAATAAATGGTCTAGCCCCGACAGAGCCCCGCATGCCAGGGTAAGCCTATTTGAAACTGGATTTCGGCAGGTGTCCAGAGTCCGCATGGTATAGACTGGTCTACCACCAGCCATTCAGCCCTCGCCCCACGCTGTTCCGCCTTGGCTTGGTTGGAAAGGTTAGGCAGGATAAGGAATTAATGGGATAGGAGTGCTCTCAGCATCGGGCTCACACTGAGAGCTATGGGAAGGTGTCCTACCCTCCTCCTCCTCATCGGTTATGGGAAGATGAGACGCCGGGCTTGGGACCGGTATCGAGCGGAGTTCCTATTTTATTCGCCTTCGCCTTAAGCAATTAAATATATAGATAAATATGATTTTTTTCATGCAGAACTTTATTCTGTGTTCTATTATAAATAATAAAACACATAACATTATTTATATTTAATTATTTGCTTACATATTTTATAACAATTTCAAAAAAACCTTGCAAAACGGCTAAAAATGGCCTGCCATTCAGGGATTTCCAACTACCACTAGGAGTGTTTTAAAACACGACTTTATACTATTAAAGCACTAATGCAAAACTATCAAAAGGTATGACAATAAAAAAATTACCAACGGTAGCCTATTTGTGTTTATTGTGCAAAGTTTTACTGTGGTAATCATAATACTGTACTAACAAGTCTCATTTAAAACACGTCATTTATCACAAAAATACCTTAAATAAAAATGTAAAATTTAAATTTGTTATGTAAAAAAAGAATAACATAACTAATTGTTTATAAAAATAACATTAATTTTTAAGTGTTAAAAAACGCGAAATCCTTATCTTAAACAAATTTAACAAATAATCAAATAATGAAAAATCTTGGAGTTCTCTTAAGGAGTTCATTTTAATAACAACTTCAACCGTCTGCCCTTTTGAGTTGCAAACTCGTCAACTACTGCATCAGGGTTGTACAAGAGCTGGTAACTTAGCTCCCACTGTGTGGCCGTAACCCTGTCGCTGTCGTTGTTGTTATAATGAAGCTTTTAATACGCCTCATAGTCGAGAAACTTCTTTCTGCTGAAGCTGAACTTACTGGCATTACTAGAACTATTGAAACTATGTATTTTAGTTCAGTATATGAAAGAACAAACTCGCAGACATCTTTTTGAGTTCTTGCATATTTTTACATTTAGTAAACATTGATTTTCCGTTTAGTAAACATGTATTATATAACATACAGAACTCTAGTTCTTTTGAACTTAAAACTTCTTTAGCCCCGTCTGAGCGATTTTGTCGGGAATAAAATCCGTTCAGGCGACCATCCCTATCGTCTTCTAAAGCCGCCATTGGTCATCGTCTTGTTTCTGTCGGTTGTTGGGTATCTTTTTGTTGCTTCGATGATCCTTCTTATTTACATACATTCTCTTATGTATAACTGCTTGCAGCTTAGCCACCAATTGGTCCGTATTTCGGGCTGGGCTCCTACATTCCCCTTCCACGTTGTGTCTACTACCTTTTCTCCAAGCCGAAGATTCCAGGATGCAGGTTACCTCCATTCTCTGGACTTTTACCGAACCTGTTTCAAGTGTGTTTGTTCTTAAGACATTGAACTTTATTTTTCCGGACCTCTGGGATGGGGTGATATGCAGAGAGAACAAATGTATATTTATTTTTATTTGTTTACTGGAATATTTGTTTGGTAGCTACCTAATTTATTTTAAGTAACGGGTTTCTTGGGGTCTTTGGAACACTGTTAAATTCCCTTAATGAGCCGCTCTGCGTCACCAACAGGATCGGTGTATATTTTTCTTTTAAATTGAAATTCAAATAAACAATCATAAGTTTATTTTCTAGGATTTTTAATAATCCTTCCTGATTTAGTAACATATTGTCTACGCAATGATACTTCCTTTTTGATTAAATTTATTGTTATAAAAGTTAATGTTGGAAGTATTTAAAGAAGTATGTTCAAGTTCATTTGATCATTCTCCTTTATGGACTGGTGATTCCACGTTTAATTTGGAAACCTAATATTGTTTATGTTTTCTCTGACATAATCTGGATGTAATGAGTAGTTAGTTGTTTTCTTAGTTTATTTCGTATTTCCTCCACTTACGGCGCTAGAGTAGCATACAGATCATATATAAGGACCGCTGCCATCGATTTAATTTAGTTGTCGCTGGTAGTCTAAAGTCTAAAGATGTCTCTCTAAAGTCTATAGTGTCCCGCAGCTCTTAGGAGGAAGAATAAAACCAACCAACGAGCGTTTCGGAATATGGTTGTTACTGGAAAATATTTCTCAAAACAACTTATTAGTTACCGATATAGGAAACATAGTTAATACGGAGGGTGAGCAGCTTCTCAGTACCAATAACATAATACCTGCCACGCCGATTTACGAACTATTTTGTGATAACATAATGGTAGTAAAAATTTGTGATCTAACTCAACCGAAAAAAGCTCACTAATATTGAAGAAAGAAATATGTGGTTATTTTAATAGCTATTTACATGGGAACCCATTTTAACCACTGTACGTGTTTGAATGGGTTGGTGGGTCAAAACCACACTGCACGTGTTTGGATGGGTTGGTGGGTCAAAATCACTGAACGTGTTTGGATGGGTTGGTGGGTCAAAATCACTGAACGTGTTTGTATGGGTTGGTGGGTAAAACCACACTGTACGTGTTTGGATGGGTTGGTGGGTCAAAACCACACTGTACGTGTTTGGATGGGTTGGTGGGTCAAAACCACACTGTACGTGTTTGGATGGGTTGGTGGGTCAAAACCACACTGTACGTGTTTGGATGGGTTGGTGGGTCAAAACCACTGTACGTGTTTGGATGGGTTGTTGGGTCAAAACCACACTGTACGTGTTTGGATGAGTTGTTGGGTCAAAACCACACTGTACGTGTTTGGATGAGTTGGTGGGTCAAAACCACACTGTACGTGTTTGGATGGGTTGGTGGGTCAAAACCACACTGTACGTGTTTGGATGGGTTGGTGGGTCAAAATCACTGAACGTGTTTGTATGGGTTGGTGGGTAAAACCACACTGTACGTGTTTGGATGGGTTGGTGGGTCAAAACCACACTGTACGTGTTTGGATGGGTTGGTGGGTCAAAACCACACTGTACGTGTTTGGATGGGTTGGTGGGTCAAAACCACACTGTACGTGTTTGGATGGGTTGGTGGGTCAAAACCACTGTACGTGTTTGGATGGGTTGTTGGGTCAAAACCACACTGTACGTGTTTGGGTGAGTTGGTGGGTCAAAACCACACTGTACGTGTTTGGATGGGTTGGTGGGTCAAAACCACTGTACGTGTTTGGATGGGTTGTTGGGTCAAAACCACACTGTACGTGTTTGGGTGAGTTGGTGGGTCAAAACCACACTGTACGTGTTTGGATGGGTTGGTGGGTCAAAACCACTATAAGTGTATGGGTGGGAGGATGGGTATAATCTTTTTAGTATCGATTATAGAAACCATATTATTTTTCATGCCTGGAAAATATTTCCAGTATTTTCTTTATTGATTTTGTATTGATAATCTTTGATCTCGAGATTTCACGGATATAATTAGTAATTATTAGAACACTATTATAAAGATGTACATTAGTTGTAATTTGAATTTATAATAACGTGTGTTGTAATGTAAGAATATATTACACACCTAACTACGTAACAGCAAGACATGGTGTAAAGGCTAAACTTGCAGTTTTACGTAGTAGTTAGCCGGTTAAATGTACAAATATATTACACACCAAACTACGTAACAGCAAGACATGGTGTAAAGGCTAAACTTGCAGTTTTACGTAGTAGTTAGCCGGTTAAATGTACAAATATATTACACACCTAACTACGTAACAGCAAGACATGGTGTAAAGGCTAAACTTGCAGTTTTACGTAGTAGTTAGCCGGTTAAATGTACAAATATATTACACACCTAACTACGTAACAGCAAGACATGGTGTAAAGGCTAAACTTGCAGTTTTACGTAGTAGTTAGCCGGTTAAATGTACAAATATATTACACACCAATCTACGTAACAGCAAGACATGGTGTAAAGGCTAAACTTGCAGTTTTACGTAGTAGTTAGCCGGTTAAATGTACAAATCCTGTAGTGATCCCATATAAAATAAAATTGGCCAATATAAATGTAGAACTACTTTTAAATGGATTACCAAATATAATATCCCAACTTAAGGGGGGAGATTATTACCTAACCCAGGGGTTCCCAACCGGTGGTACGCGTACCACTAGTGGTACGTGGGAAGATTTCAGGTGGTACGCATCACAGTTTAGTGGAACACATCACCACTAAACAGCATAAGCCGCTAGACGCTAGACTGATGCGGCGTAGTGGCCGTGTAACTCCCCTCCTTCCTCCCGACACCCACTCTCCCCCCCCCCCCTCTACTTTGACTCGCTCCACCTGTCGTTCCGCTCCGCCAGCTGCGCGATAGCCAGTTTGAGTCCAGCAGTCGGAGCGTTCACATCGAAGAGAACGTCAATAACAGTGGTGATTGGTGATTAGGTGAATAGACATTGGTTTCCACGCTTTATTCACCGTCATAACTGTTGTTTGTGATTTTTTGTACTTCCATTATAAGCTATGAAGCGGTTTCTGGTGAATCCTGGGACTTCAAAGGACAGTGTTAAGAAACCTAAACCACAGGCCAAGCGTAAGTATGATGAAAGCTACTTACAGTATGGTTTTATTGTCAAGTCCGGCACAGAAAACAGCGACAATCCCATTCCTCAGTGTGTTGTTTGTTTTGAAACACTTTCGAACCAAAGCATGAAGCCTTCACTGCTGAAGCGTCACCAAAGCACAAAGCACTCTGATTTGGTTGGTAAGCCGATAGAATTCTTTAAAAGAAAATCTACTTTTTTCAAGAAAGAAAATAAATGCATGACAAACTTTGTAAATACTGATACTAACTTATTAAAGGCGTCCTACCTTGCTAGTTATAGGATTGCAAAAGATGGAAAGCCTCACACAATAGGTGAAACCCTTGTACTTCCGGCCGCTGTGGATATGGTCCAAGCTGTATTAGGAGAAAAGGCAGCCACAGAAATGAAAAAAATACCATTGTCAAACAACACAGTAAGGAGACGAATTGCCGATATGTCTTCCAATATTGAAGAACAATTGTGTTTAAAACTACAAAAATGCACATATTTTGCACTTCAAGTTGACGAAAGCACCGACATAGCAAATTTAGCACAGCTACTAGTATTTGTACGATTTGATTTTCATAAAGAAGTTATAGAAGAGTTTTTGTTCTGCAAACCACTTGAATCAAACACAACAGCGGAAGTAATTTTTAACACGATTAATGAGTATTTGATCAAAATCGGCATTCCTTGGTCAAAGTGTATAGGTTTATGCACTGATGGAGCTAAAGCTATGTCTGGCAAATTGACAGGGCTAGCAGCAAGAGTAAAGGAAGTTGCTCCTGAATGCCGAAGTACACATTGTGTTATCCACCGGGAAGCATTGGCTGCTAAAGGCATGCCAGAAAGTTTAACCTCCGTTCTGACAGATGCAGTGAAAGTAATAAACTTCATAAAGGCAAGGGCTTTAAATTCACGATTATTCTCCTTGATATGTGAAGATATGGGTGGCAAGTTCAAAACTCTTCTCTTACACACGGAAGTGAGATGGTTGTCTCGTGGGAAAATGTTCACTCGTCTATTCGAACTAAGGTCAGAAGTTCTGATGCTTCTGACTGAAAAGAACAGTGATATGAAGAACTTGTTTTGTAATGAAGAATGGCTCTCAAGATTGGCATATTTAGCAGATATTTTTTACCTGCTCAACACGCTGAACATGAGTCTTCAGGGAGCAAACACAACCGTCTTTACAGTCAATGACAAAATAAACAGCTTCAAGAAAAAGTTGGTCCTTTTTTGTTCGAATGTACAGAATAAGAATGTATCAGCATTTTCTACACTGTCATCATTTTTAGAGGAAAATGATATCCATCCAAAACAAGATGTGTTTGATGATATAATTCATCACTTGAAAAGTCTTCAAGAGAGTTTTGATAAATATTTCTTTGAAGATTATTCAGAACTTGACTGGATTAGAAATCCTTTTGCAGGAAACTCACCAAATGAAATGGAACTACAAGAAAGATTTATTGATTTATCCGAAGACAGTTCAGTGAAAGATGTTTTTAAAGAGAAATCATTAATCGACTTCTGGATCGAGTGTAAAACTGACTATCCAATGCTCTTCCAGAGAGCCATGCTGTTTCTTATGCCTTTTGTCACCAGCTACTTGTGTGAGAGTGGTTTTTCTGAACTTTTGTACTTGAAAAACAAATATAGAAACAAACTATCATGTGTAGAAGAGGATTTAAGAATAAAATTAAGTTCAATAACTCCTGACTTTGACTCATTACTTACAGGCAAACAGCAACAAGGATCACATTAATCAAAATACTCTTTTTTGATCTGTTTTCTTTTTTATTGTACCAAGAATAAAAATGACTATGCATTTATGTAAGAATTTAATAAAACTGTAATTTGGATACTTTTAGTTTTTTTCATTTTCCTAAAATTATTGAAAACTGAATTGAAAAATTAATTACAGTTATTTTTAATAAATAGGCCAACATTTTTATTACTTATCTAGTAACAACCAAACTAATAGTATTAATAAAACTGTAATTTTGTTAATTTAAGGTTTTTTTTGTTCTAAAACTATTGAAAAATAAATTAATATTGAATATAGGCCTACATTTTTATTGGGTACTTATCTAGTAAAAATCAAACCAATAAATAAAATATATTGTGACGATGGGGCCCTTTTCCCTTCGTCTGCTGACCAGTTAGCCAGTGGAGGGGAGAAATTGCTGAGACTGCGAGGCGCTTCAGCGTGAGGGCAGTCTGCGTGAGAAGAGTACGGAGAGAAGAGGTGTGAGCGAGCTGGGGATGTGCGGGTCGCGGAGGGTCCGAGAGAGGTGGTAGTAGGTGCCGGGAGGGTCCGTCAGCCAGGGCTTTATGTAGGTGTGTACTTATTTGTCAGTTTAGGGTTTTGTGGGTGGTTTGCCCGGTCTCGTGTTATAAGTTGTCTAGTTGTCTGCCAATTAAATTTTGATTTATTTCTTACTCTTGGTGAGTGTTGTGTCGTTCTTGCCCCCCCTCACAGCCAAGCGAGGCAGTTACCCTGGGAAAGGCGTAACAAATTTGGTGGAGGCGCCGGGTACCTCCGAGGCAGGTCGCTGATGACGAGGTAAGATCTGGAGTACCACTGCGTATCATTGTAAGAATAACATAATTTCACCTGAGCACACAGAGTAACTTTGATATTAACTTGATTGTTGTTTTATATGATGGAGTAATCATTACTAATTAAATGTAAATATACATAACTGTTTCTTTATTGTAATATTAGCAGAATAAAGGATTAATTCGTAATAAGTGTGAGATCTTGACTAGTGGATATACATTCTTTAAACTGTGTCTGCTCGGTAGGGATAGCATAATAAAGTAGTAATAAATTAGAATTAGAATTGCTGATCGGACACTTCACTGGTACCGGTAACGAAGGGTGTGTACGTCATCTTATTAGTAAGTTGTAAATGTAGTCTTGTAACTGTACTGAGAAAAATATTTCTCTTATTTTTATTTTTGTGTTTTGTTGCTTTTGTTTGATTGTGGCATACAAGTGGCCAATAATAATAAAAAAAAAGGTGGCGTGCTCTAGTCAAATTCGTGGTGTTGGGAAGATCAGCAAAACGCAGACTAAGTGTATTAATGAGTAATTAGGTTAAGGCTAATCTGTGTGGTTTGCTTATTTTCAGCAAAGTGAGCTAGTTAATTGAGCTAACACTTATTGATTTATTGTTTGGTTGAAATTATTTTATTAGGTGAAGGAAGAATTCCAGAGTTGTTTTTCAGATACCGGGGAATTATTAGTTATTTTTGTATGATTAATTTATAATGTGTTAAGTAGAGATTTGTTTATTTTGTTGTGCTTTCTAATGCCCTTTCAGCTATAGTTGGATATTAGAGGAGGAAGTTTTATTTGTATTATAAGTTTTGATAGACGAGGTAATCAAACCCAATTTGCAGCGTAGTGTAATAGTTTTGTTTCATAAGGGTAAAGGGAAACCTATTACGAGTCTGGACATCGGTTGGTTATGAATAGGAGACCGATAGAACTTACCATAACTACAAGAAGCAGGACCCGCAATCAAGGAGCTATTAAGGAGGAAGACGACTACGTGGAGGTCACCGGTGCCGATAGCCTAGGTGCAGAAGGAGATTCAACCCCGTCTTTCGACCCAGATGAGCTAGGACAACGTCTGGACCTGAGCCCAGAGATATCCATTACGGACAGCTTGGGGGACGCGCCACAGCCAGCTGCAGGCCAAGGAGGAGACATGGCGGAGCCGAGAGCACCGGTCATTACACCTACGAAGTTTAGAGGAGTATTTGAAGACAACGTTGAGGAGTATCTGACCAAGTTTGAGCGTGCTGCCAGGGCCAATGGGTGGGATGATGCTAAAAAGGTAGTATTGATTCCGTGTTATTTAGAAGGAGCCGCACTTAAGTGGTTCGAAAATCTAGAGCAGAGAGAAGGAGACAGATTGACTTGGGCTGGAATAAAAGCTGAAATGCGGGATGCATTTCAAACAATTGCCTATGAGGAGCAGTTAGAATATCGTCTCCGTATGAGAATGCAATCTGAGGAGGAGCCATTCGAAGCCTATTTTCAGGATGTCATTAATCTCTGTGCTAAAGTGGATCCAGTAATGTCGGAGAGGAGTAAGATACGACACGTTCTCAGAGGTATTAAACCATCTCTCCTGGAGAAAGTAATGGTAATGGAAAATGAAACCTTGTCTAGCCTACAGACAAACATAAGAAAGATTCAGACGGCCCGATACATGGCGGGACAGCGTATTGACAATCTGATGGCTGAGCCAGTTGGAAACAGAGAGTCTATAGGAAGGATAAGCAATCCCGGATCTTTGGAGAGTAAGATCGAGACCCTAGCTTCAGAGTTTGCAAAAATTAATTTACGTATATTGGAACAACAGCAAGCCACTCAGCCTCTAAGACGCTTTCAGGGTAGACAAAGGGAAGACCCACCCATGCGGGGAACCTTTCAATCGACTCGTGGACGCCCACGAATGCCCGCCCCTGAACGTGATCAAGCTAGGGGAACGGAAGCCGAACATGTGACAGCTAGAGGACGAGGATGGGCCCGAGGGTATAATAGAGGTCGTACCCGAGACGGAAGAGTAATATGCTATAAGTGTAATAGAGTGGGTCACTATGCAGTGGCTTGTCGTTCAAGTAGTCAGGGAAACGAGCAGGAGGGTCACTAAGAGGGGGAGTAAGTGATCCTCGACCGAGCTCCCTTTTGAAAGAAGGACGACACTCTCCTCAACATCTTACTATGTTGTGTGAAGCACACGAACAACAGGAATGGCGTGATACCTGGAGACGACGTAATAGGCTGGCTTGTAAATGGAACCCACCGAAAGCGAGTGATGGACAGGATCCAGTTGAAAAGGTAGTCACAGGCACTAACACCATTAGGACCATAGGGGTATTAGAGATAGTAGCCACCGTGAATCAGCAAGTGAGGTCCATAATCATTGATACTGGGGCATGTGTTAGTTGTATACATGAAAACCTTGTGGCCAATCAGAGAAACGCTATTAGACCTGTGCAGGGGGTAAATATGAAGACAGCAACAGATGAGCCTGTGCCAATCGTAGGGAGGACGGATATAACTCTCGAAATCAAGGGATGTGTCATAAGATTCCCCGTATTCGTTGCCAAAGGATTGAACGAGTGTTGCATACTGGGAAATGATTTCCATTTAAAATTTAACACAGAAATCAGCTTCACGAGTAGAACAGTCCAGTTTACTAATTTGAGTGGGAGAAAAATTATTGCTCAGTTTCAAAGCCAGGAAAAGGATGCCAAATATCTCCGCCCACCTCCAGATCCAACATGGCTGACTCGTATCCACTTCGAGGAAAAGCAAGATACAAAAGCAAGAGTAAGATGTGCTAGTCAAACAGAAGTTCCGCCGAGAAGTCAACGTTTATTGAAAATAACCTTTGAAGGATCTTTACCTATCTTGGGGGTTATTGAACCGAGGATGGAGCTTTTCAAAGAGAAATCGATGATTGTGCCGTATGGGCTGACAGAAGGGGCTTCGCCAGAGTACATTATGGTGGTTAATTTAACAGGAGACAGGAAGTTGATCGAAGAGGGGGAGCTATTAGCAGATGTACATGAGATACAGGGAATATACCAAGAAGACACTAAAGGAGAGAGAGCTGAAGAAACCGGGAGAAAGAATAACGAAATATTTGATGAATCTAAGCTGAACGTAAGTCCACACTTAACTGTTGAGCAGAGAGAGGGATTATTAAACCTTCTGAGACGGTATTCTGATTGTTTTGCTTGGGACAAAACTAAAATAGGCAGAACGGACGCGTGTGAGCTAGCTATAAATCTCACGGACGGAGCACCCATTTGCCAACCACCCTATAGAGTATCCCACAGAGAAAGGGAACTGATACGAGCTCAAGTTGAGGAGATGAGTGATAACGGAGTGATACGACCGAGTAAAAGTGCTTACGCCTCTCCAGTGGTATTGGTGAGAAAGAAAACAGGGGATTGGCGGTTTTGTGTGGATTATCGTAAACTCAACTCACGATTGATAGATGATAAGTACCCTTTGCCACTTATTGATGACATTCTAACTTATCTGAATGGATGTGGTTGGTTTTGTAGCCTAGATATGAATAGTGGTTATTGGCAGATACCAATCAGGGAAAAAGACAAGCATAAGACCGCTTTTATTACACCGGATGGACTATGGGAATTTCATGTGACACCCTTTGGGCTAAAGACAAGCCCAGCTGTTTTCCAGCGTTGTATGGACCAGGTGTTGGCAGGATTAAAATGGGGAAGTTGTTTGGTATATCTGGACGACTTGTTAGTGATGGCTCCTGATTATGGGGTGATGATACAGAGACTATACAATGTACTGGAGAGACTGAGGGCGGCGGCGTCGTTGACTCTAAACCCATCTAAATGCACTTTCGGATATTCTCAAGTAAAGGTATTAGGTTACACTGTTGATTCCAAAGGAATAAGGCCTAATCAAGATAAAATAAAGGACATCCTAAACTTTGAAACACCAAAGAGGGTGAGAGCGGTAAGGGCTTTCCTGGGTCTGTGTAATTATTACAGGCGATTCGTTCCAGACTTCTCTAAGGTTGTAGGACCTTTAACCTGGTTGACAAGGAAGGGTTTCAAATTCAGTTGGGGACCTAAGCAAGAAGAAGCCTTCCAAAGTTTAAAAAACCGGTTGACTACGGCACCAGTGTTGCGCCATTTTGATACCAAGTTACCTGTGGAACTACATTGTGACGCCAGTGATGAAGCAGTAGGAGCAGTTATCATGCAACCAGAGGGAGGAATCACTCTGCCCGTAGCCTACGGATCTAGGAAGCTGTCCGATGCGGAGAAAAAGTACACTACGACTGAGAAAGAGTGTATAGCCGTGGTGTGGGGAACTCAGTTATTCAGGAATTATTTATGGGGTAGGAAATTCACAATAGTAGTGGACCATCATGCCTTATGCTGGTTAGAGAGAAAGAAAGATAATGCGGGGAGACTTGGTAGGTGGTACCTCAAGTTAATGGAATTTGACTATGATATTCGACATAAGCAAGGGAAGCTACATGTTGTTCCCGACTGTTTATCAAGGAACTGTAGCAATGAGTGTTCAATAGAAGATGAGGAGAAGACCAATGAAGTGCCGACTTACGCCATAAAACTAGATGATATCCAGAAGATTCAAGAGGAGGATCCTGAGTGCAAGGAAATAATGGAAGCTATTCGGGACCCCGAGAGAGCCACTGCGGCAAGCCGAAGGCAAGCACGAAGCTTCTTAATTGAGAACGGAGTGTTGTATAGAGGGAACTCAGCTCACCAGGGACGGAGCAAGCTCCTAGTGGTTCCTACCACGATGAGAAAAGAAATTTTATTTGAATGCCATGATAGCCCAATATCAGGTGGACATTTGGGCTTTAGTAAAACATTCTACAAGATTAAAAATCGCTACTACTGGCCGAACATGTTAAAAGAGACGGAGAAGTACGTTAAGACCTGTGCGGACTGCCAGACGCGGAAAACGCCTAAATTAGCTGCTGCTGGTTTACTGCAGCCTATTCCTGTGGGTCAGCCCATGGATCGAATAGGGGTTGATGTGTTGGGACCTTTTACTCGTACAGAGAGAGGTAATGTGTACATTATAGTCGCAATGGACTATGCCACAAAGTGGGCTGAGGCTGAAGCAGTTCCTACTGCTACTGCCATGGAAGCTGCAAGGTTCCTAATCAATCGAATTGTATGCAAATTAGGCTGTCCACGAGAGATCCTTATGGATAGAGGTAGAAATTTCCGATCAAAACTTGTCAATGAGATTTTGAATAAAATGGGGATCAGACCTTGTTTTACAACAGCGTATCACCCAGCATGTAATGGCTTAGTTGAGCATTTTAATGGCACATTGGCACACATGCTATCTCACTATGTTAGTACCAACCAAAGAGATTGGGACCAGTATGTGAATATGGTCTGTTTTAGTTATAACTCC
>JAQJVL010000274.1:538098-608098 GCA_035578905.1 Stictocephala bisonia | reverse complement strand
CTGAGATTGTAATTCAATAATGATAGTTGTTCAATGTAATGAATCGTACGGTGTAGTGAGAATAAGTTTAGTTACTTGTGTTTAAAAAGGGATATGTAATCCATTATAAATCCCAGACTATTAATATATATATATATATATATATATATATATATATATATATATATATATATATTGGTATGTTTGTTTAGATATGTTTATTGCCATATTTAATTTGTGTTGGAAGTTGTAACTGACAAAAGATAATATCCTGCTCTATGTTACGTGTATTAATTCTAGTATAGTTTTAATGAAAGGAATACGTCTTGTATTACAGTGTATAAACTGTGTTATGTTCAAATTTTGAGATGAATGTGGGAAGAAAATAAATTATTGTGAAACGAATATTACTATTTGTAGCTGAAAGCAGTGTTAAGTCCCAGCCACGAGCGGATGTTAGCTCGCTGGTTAGCCGTGTCAGTGTCACATAACTGCTGACACACAGTGCTGGTCACGCATTCTTGCATATATGTCTGTACTATACTGGTTGCTTTAAGATGTTGAATTGGAAAATTTTGTGATAAATCAGTGAAAATATATAAATGATAGACACAGGGTTTGTTCAGTTTGGGTCATATAAGTTGAGCTATGTTGTATGAACTGTAAACATGTATGTTTTGTTATACCACGCACGTAAAACCATTTTATTGAACCAGTCGAGCAATATTGCTTGACTTTGTTGAGAAAACTGTAAGGGGGTAAGAGACTTTCTAATATGAGTATGTGGGTATAATAGTTAGTATTGTAAGATATTATGTTAGTTGTGTTATCATTACTGTATCTGTACAGAAGATCTACCAGAGGGATCATAATTAATAATTAAGGGTATTAAAACTGTTGAGTACAGAAATAAAACACGATACATATTAGAATTTGAGAATATGGACCACCTATACTTGTCAAATCACTGGCTAGAAAAAGAAATACAAGATTCTAGTATCGATCTAAATTATAAAATAAAACCAATGACCGATAGAATTAAAACTGCGTCAAGTAATAAAAAAGAAATGTGTGTATTTTGTGTTTTAGATAGATAGGACGAAATATCTCAAGTGTGGAGTGATTGGTGTTCTATGGTTGCCTTAAAACCTGTAATTCCAGGACACAGAGTGAGCTATCCTCATCTAACTCTGTTCCGTGTCTTTTGATCGGTACATTTTGACCGGTACATCTCTTTTCAGCCTTCGTTTACGTGGCTACCAGAGATTTGTGCTTGCGTTCGTTTGCTTTTTACTTTCGTGGCAGTTGGGTCAGACCTTGGTCTGTTCCGTGATTCCGACTCCCGGTCCGCCGGTTTGATGTCTCGCCTTGGTTGTTCTTCGTTTGCCATCTTTCAGTCATTAGAAGTACCATGCTCGGCTAAGGAAGTCCAAAACTTCAGGGTACTCGTGTAGGACTTGTACCCTCAGCCTGCTGCCGGCAGACCATCTGCTACTAGGATGGTTCTGGCCTGGCCTGGGGACCTTGTGATACGAGTAGAATTTCTTAGTTGTTGCCCATTTTCCATCTTTGGGTGCTAACATTTAATTCAAATTTACTAAGTATATTTACAGCAAAAACCCAGCGAAATGGAAACGGAGATTTTCAATATAAAAACAAACAGAATGAGGTGACCAAGTTGATGGAAGTTGGTTAGAAAACACAGCTGGATGATGTACAGCTAGCAAGAATCTTGACGAGATAATGTAGGTAGGTTAGAAAGGCTGAAACAATGCGAAGCGACGTTATATACAAAAAAGGGAGGTTATGTTCAGAAATTGACGTTATGTTTATAAATATAGGGTTAGGTTTATAGCTTAAGTACTTAAATGAGTATAATGAGAAGTTTCTTTTTCAATTCTAATTTTATTTTTGTGGGGTTGTCGAAAGACCTGATATATTATTCTCTAGTACAGAGTAACCAATTGCACTTATCTAATCAGGATTATGAATGCTTGTGATTAACTAAGAGAAAATTTCAAGAAAGATAATTAAACATTATAATTGCTAAAGCACTTATGTCTTCGCGGTTATCAGATGTGTTTACTTACATTTTTACACTGACCTGTTCTTTATTCATGATAAGTGATTTCATGAATTAAGTCTGCTTGTAAATGACACATTATATTATAAACTATGATAGTATACGTACATTAATAGCCTCACGTTTAGTAATTATATATATATATATATATATATATATATATATATATATATACATATATATACTAGTAATTATAAATATATAATGATATATATATACCCTGCACTTCAACTGTCCCGCTGCGCTCGTTACACCTCGGCCTGTGACTTTTGACTACAAATAATAATAGGTTAACTGCTTCACGTAAAATCACAATATTAAATTTATTGACTTTATCTGAGTCACACAACTTGCTTTGCTACCTAGTTATTACTATAAATACCCAATTATATTATTTAGCATATTTCAAACGTGTTAATTTCACTTGTTTTTGTTTAACAGCTGAATATGAATTAAATGAATAAAATAACTCCATTAGAATACAATTTAAATCTTCAAATCCAGTAGAGTGGAGCCGCTCAATTGAATGCGAACACAACCATGCTTACAACCTTCCCTGGTTTAACATTATGACAGATCTAACTGTGATATTACAAACACCATTGTTTACATTCCAACAGTTGTTAACACTTTTTGGAAATCATTATTTATATTCGAACAGCTGTTACTTATCGATTCATCTAAATCTCTTTCCATGTTATACTTATGGTTGAAAACGTTCTTTGGGGGCTTCCCATACCTTTCAGGGTGAAATATTGAAGAATTTTCAATAACCTTATTGTACAACTACGAACAGAGGCAAAGGTTTTGACACCTCTACCGTTTAAAGGGAGGTGGTACCTAAAAATACTTTTTAATTTTATATTGTGTTACGCAGCATTTTCTGAATTCAATAATATACTGTATAACACTTGTATATATTAAAATTGTAAAGGTACAGAAAAACTATAAAATTTGATTAAACCATGTTTTAGAAGACAATTTGTGACATCTTCATTAAGACATGTTTTCTTATACAAATTGATCAGTCCATAGTTTCAAGCGTGTGGTTCGAGTATGCGTATCAATAGATTTCCCTCTCCAATATTTATACATTCATGTAAAGAAATAAAAATCTTGAACACGGTACTTAGAAAATACTTCCACGTGATTGGTAGATTTAGTTACCAGTGTTTAATGGAATAATCAAACCAGCTGATTTCACCCATATGACGTCACAGTCTACTCCACAGTCTACGTTTTCTTCTTCTAAAAATATGTTTTCATTATTTAATGAATGTTTACATTTAATATAAACCTACTCAATTATGATTTTAAAAATAAATATGTTCATGATTAAATAAAACATATTATAAATAACTAAATTTCAATAATATAAGCACCATCGAGCAAACTATATGATCATAGCAGTCAATATAATTAAGATTTTGACACAATAGACGTAAGAGAAGTTTGGTGGGCGTCACGCTCGCACTAACTCTCCAACACGCCTAGAACTATGGCTCGGTCTGTACACAATAGACATAGGAGAGTTATGGTGGGCGTCACCCTCGCACTAACTCTCCAACGCGCCTAGAACTATGGCCCGGTCTGTACACAATAGACTTACTAGAAGTATGGCGTGCGTCACGCTCGCACTAACTTTCCAAAACGCCTAGAACTATGGCCCGGTCTGTACATAACAGACATAGGAGAAGTATGGTGGGCGTGACCCTCGCACTAACTCTCCAACACGCCTAGAACTATGGCCCGGTCTGTACACAATAGACATAGGAGAAGTATGGTGGGCGTCACGCTCGCACTAACTCTCCAACACGCCTAGAACTATGGCCCGGTCTGTACACAATAGACATAGGAGAAGTGTAGGCGTCACGCTCGCACTCTCTCCAACACGCCTAGAACTATGGCCCGGTCTGTACACAACAGACATATGAGAAGTATGGTGGGCGTCAAGCTCGCACTAACTCTCCAACACGCCTAGAACTATGGCCCGGTCTATACATAACAGACATAGGAGAAGTATGGTGGGCGTCACGCTCGCACTAACTCTCCAACACGCCTAGAACTATGGCCCGGTTTTACACAATAGACATAGGAGAAGTATGGTGGGCGTCACGCTTGCACTAACTCTCCAACACGCCTAGAACTATGGCCCGGTCTGTACACAATAGACATAAGAGAAGTATGGTGGGCGTAACGCTCGCACTAACACGTTTCACAAAATCAGTTATAGTTTTCCGATTTTCTTGTGATGTGTACTCACCACAGATATAACAAAATACATCAGGGTGATTAATGCAACTTTTACGGCTAGAACTCATTGCTTCACAACATAAATGTACTGAATCACTGTTTGAGGTTATGTTTAAGTAAATAAAGTAGGAAGAAGAAGAAATGAGTATTATGTTGTTTACAGTAGACAATGTAATGTGCAAAACATAGAGGACACAAAATACAGTAAACAAAATCTTTACAAATTTTCATAACGCTATAGTCATTACCCAATATTAACAGGATAAAAATTGAAAATACAAAATCTAAAAAAGTGGAGCTGATAGGGAAAAACGGGTTTCATATTTGAAATCAGCACCAAATAAATAATAAAAAACAGCTTTAAAATCTCAGGCACCAAACAAAAAAATTTTTTTGTTACTCTGTGTAATGTATACGCCGTATATACCAATTTCTATTGATGATTCATTATGGTGATCCAAGTCTCGGTTGTTGGGATTTAGAGGCAAACTTATCAACTAAATTGATACAGCGTCTGCTCAATGGTTACTATCGGCGTGGACACTACTATAGAAGTCACCGTACTCGTACTGGATGGTGACGAGAGGTCGGATGTTGTCTAGGAAAGGTATATCTGATAGCTGACTAATATTATGTGGTTCGAATTCCACTCCAAACTGTAGGTCCTTTAGTTGCCGTGAAGTCTGATTCAGTTAGTATGCTACACGGAAGTCCTCACAAGTTGTACCAGTATCTCAAATATGAATAATTATGGAGATACAAATGTTATGACTTTGGAATTTAAGTAATTTCATTCTCTAGCTGTAGGATCCCTTTACAACCTCCTACAGCTCAATTTATCCAGCAAATACAATTGATTGTTCAGTACCATAATTTTACTAAGTCGAGTATATATTTTGTATTAAATTAAAATTATCATCTTCCCTTGTTAATAGTTATGATCATCATCATTATTATTTCAATTGGTTTTGAATGTGTTTAAGCTCAGTGAGTATATAGGTCTTTGGTATTATAGAAGCCAGTGTTGCAAAAATATGCAAAAGGGATGTATGTGTTAAACGTACCATTGCTGAATTATTATTGTAATGGGCCTATGAGCGCCAGCCCTAAGGCAGTGTTTGTTTTAGCGGCCCTGCAAGTAGGCCGTTTACATAATCTGCCAATCAGTCTACTCTATTTTACTCAGCCTCCTGAATTTTCTTCTTCATAATTTCGTTTTATAACACTTATATAAGCCCCCGTGTCGGCG
Organism: Stictocephala bisonia; assembly: GCA_035578905.1. Lineage (NCBI taxonomy): Eukaryota > Metazoa > Arthropoda > Insecta > Hemiptera > Membracidae > Stictocephala > Stictocephala bisonia. Next base: position 602,534 of record JAQJVL010000274.1, on the reverse strand, counting down.
CACACCTTTCAAAGCTTATCAGCATGAGATTATTTTTTTAAATGGAGACTGTTATGTGGACACTAAACTGTTTTGGGTCAATGAATGCCTACTTAGTCAGCTCAGTTTCCGTTTCAATTGGTCACCAGTAAAAATGGTATAATTTAAAGTAATGTATTAGTTATGTATATATTTTGGACACGCATGGTTAAATATAACCAAAATTTCTTTACTAAATGTCACTATCCCAGTTACAAGTGAACAGTCTTAGTTGCTACGAATTATTTCAATAAACATTTTATATTCAACAACAATACATTGATATTGTTCAATTTGTTGTAAAATGTATTGGTAATTTACCATTGAAATCTAAGTAGTCATCTATAAAAGTCGTTGACCAAACTCATAACAGTAACCTATACATAGTAAAAGTCTTTGACCAAACTCATAACAGTAACCTATACATAGTAAAAGTCGTTGACCAAACTCATAACAGTAACCTATACATAGTAAAAGTCGTTGACCAAACTCATAACAGTAACCTATACATAGTAAAAGTCGTTGACCAAACTCATAACAGTAACCTATACATAGTAAAAGTCGTTGACCAAACTCATAACAGTAACCTATACATAGTAAAAGTCGTTGACCAAACTCATAGCAGTAACCTATACATAGTAAAAGTCGTTGACCAAACTCATAACAGTAACCTATACATAGTAAAAACCTTCGCTGAACTACACTCAACAGCGGAACTTTTTTTAAGATAAAATCTCTTATTTGTTAAGAATACACATTTCATAAATTTATAGCAAAGATATTGTGTTCCTGATTCCTATCAATCCTAAAATGATGTAAAGGTAGGAAGCTCACCGGCAGACGTGTCAAATAACAATTAGGAAGCGGTGGACTCACTACATCTAAATTACTGTATGTATTACAATGAAGAAAGCAACTAAAATTTTTGAAGGATTGATAAAGTTATTGGAATAAAGAAAGAAGTTTAATTTCAGATTTACCATTCATAAATCCTACTTTTTTCAATTATTTGGAAATCTCAGGCCTACGGGTTCAATTTTATGAAATATAAATATTTAACTCTCTCATTTACAAATACTTTCACAATAATTTTAGATTCAACTGAACTTTATTTTTTGTTTTAAAAGTTATTGATTGATTTTGTGTTGTATAAACCATTTGAGAGGGTCGTTCCGAATGTAAAACCTCATAAAATGCAAAGTCTTATAGTGTCCCTTATAAAAGACAATACAATTAAAATGGAGACAAATGTTAATAAAAGCAGTGAGACGTACGTTTGAAGGGGAGTCCACAAAGCTCGTCTCTTTCCCCATTACTACTCGAACTTTACAGTAAAAGAAATTACTTTCTAGCTGATAATAGAAAAATATGGTTTTGAACTTGTTCCTGGATTAGAAAAATTAACAGCTTTGGCCTTTGGTGGAGATTGTTATTACAGGAAGTATTGAATAATACAGTCAATGATTCTCTTAAATCAATTGGTATTTCAATGAACACAGAAAAATTTATGGTAATAAACATAGTTAATGGCAAGCTCACAAATATTATTTCAAAATACAGTAGTTACATACCTAATATTAACAAGGAAGATTTTATTACATACCTAGACATTGATTACAATATTGAAATTGAAATAAAGGACAGAATATAAATAATTAAAAAACTAATCTTGGTGATTTGAATATATACTTGCCAATCTCTTGTACGAGTATATACTTTAAAATGTGCTTAACTAAATAAATTACCTCATACATAAGATATTGATAAATTATAAGAAGTTCAGTTTAAGAAATTATAGGACTACCTGGAGATTGTCCACTCAATCTTAGAAGGACTCGACATGTTTTATGAAAAGCTTTTATCCGATATTATAATATTTTAAGAAAAAATCTCAGATTTAATGAGCTTCATTTATTAATTGTTTACCGGGTCGTTTTGACCGGTACATTTTGTTACGTTCGTCGTGGTCTGCCGGGCTGTATGAGACCGCTCGTGCCCGGCGATTTGCTTACTTTGGTGGCCGTTGGCTCGGACTCGTTCGTTCCTGGTTTCAGCTTCGGAAAGTGTGAGGCGCAACGCTTGACGAGCTTCCTTGCTGGACGAGACATAGGCTGCCAGAGACTCGCCCCTACCCTGTGACCGATAAAATCTGTCCATGACCAGCCTCTCCCTGAGTCGAATGGGAAGAAACGACGAAAGTAACTCTCGATGGAACGAGTCCACCGAGGCATCACTGGCTAAGAGAGAACTCAGCAACTCCCCAACGGGACCTCTGCAATAAGGGAACATCAGACGAAGCAAGTCCCCAGCCTGCATGCCGGGCATCTCACTAAGTCTGAGAAAGGCAACTAGAAACTTCAGAAGTTCCTCAGGATCCATCCCATCGATCACAAGGAGATTCTGGAACATGGGCGTGAGAGGATTAGGTAGCTTGTGGTAGCTCAGCTGCAGAAGAGCAGGTGAACACAAAGGAGCCGAAGCAGAAGGAACGGCAGCTGGAGCCGAACCACAAGCAACCTCAACAGAAACGCCTGCATGCTCAGAAGGAGCCTCAGGCACAGTGAAAGCCGTTGTCTCAGCATGCGGCCTCGACACGTTGGGCGACAGCGAGAAATTAGGTCGCTGACCCAAACCCGTAGGAGTCGTGGAACCGGAGAGTGCCTGAAAAATCTCCTCAAGCCTAGACACACTCTCCAAGATCCACGCCCTATCCGACGGTTCCAATTTGCAGTTGGAACCGTCATATCCAGTGGGTCGTGACCGGGCCTGCCATCTTGCACGTTTGGGGCATCTGCTTGCCCGCTTACGGATGGTCAACCGGGCACCGGGGTACGCATTTTTCGCCTATCTAATTGTTGTGACGTCATAGGTTACCCTCGCCATCTGTCAAAACTTGATCCTGTACGCATATTTTGCAAGATTCCTGGTGTACGCATTTTTCGCTGTACGCATTTTTCGTGTATTCAACTGGTCGTAGGATTTTATACGTTTTTTCACACTTATTTTAATAGTTTCTAAGTTAACCAATTACGTGTCAGTATACGAACGTAATTAGATACAGTTTAAGTGTAAACTGAAAGCTTGCTGCAAATTTCTATTATCTATTCAAACTCAATATTAAGACCGGTGAAGCGGGCGAATACAGCTAGTTATCTTTATCTGAAAAATACAAAGCCCTGGCTGACGCACTGACAGAAACCTCATATCTGATTCTCTAACTTTCCGTGTTGATAAAGAGCTGATATTGTGTACACTGTTTCATTAGGTCTTAAGTAGAACAATTTAAGTATTTTCATCTTGATAAAATACTCCTAAGGGGTAGAAATCACCCCTAAAATATTGTTCCATAAGGATAACATTGTGTTTATTTAAGTAAATTAATAACAGCTGTTTTGAAAATGCATAAATTTTGTATTTTGTATGTTTGACATTATCCTATTTATGCATTACAAAATTAATGGTTAATCACCTTTACAGCGATTTCATTCATCTATTGACGATACAGACAATTCCATTTACCTATGAAAGATAGGGACAATTCCATTTTTCTATGGCCGATACAGACAATTCCATTTACCTATGAAAGATACGGACGATTCCATTTACCTATGACTGATACAGACAATTCCATTTACCTATGAAAGATACGAACGATTCCATTTTTCTATGACCGATACAGACAATTCCATTTACCTATGAAAGATACGGACGATTCCATTTACCTATGACCGATACAGACGATTTCATTTACCTATGATCGGTAAAGACGATTCCATTTACCTATGACCGATACAGACGATTCCATTTACCTATGATCGGTAAAGACGATTCCATTTACTATGACAGATACAGACGACTCCATTTACCTATGACTGGTACTGACGATTCCATTAACCTATTACCGATACAAACGATTCCATTTACCAATGAGCGATAAAGACGATTCCATTTACCTATGACCGATAAAGACGATTCTATTTACCTACGACCGATACAGATGATTCCATTTACTTATTACCGATACAGACGATTCCATTTACCTATTACCGATACAGTAGATTCTATTTACCTATGATCGAGACAGACCATTCCATGTGCATTGTGTGTTGCAGCTGATCCCTTGTACCATTGACTTTTGCAGCTGTGTCCATGTGCCTTTGACCGATACAGATGACTTCATGTTCATTGTGTGTTGCAGCAGATCCCGTGTACCATTGTCTTTGCAGTTGTTCCCATGTACTTTTGACAAATACAGACGACTCCATGTTCATTGTCTGTTGCAGCTGTCTCCGTGTATCATTGACTTTTGCAGCTGTCCCAATGTGCCTTTGACCGATAAAGTTGAAACCATGTGCATTGTCTGTTGCAGCTGTTCCCATGTACAATTGACTTTTGCAACTGTACCCATGTACCTTTGACCGATAAAATCGATTTCATGTGCATTGTCTGTTGCAGCTGTTCCCGTGTAAAATTGACTTTTGCAGCTGTACCCATGTACCTTTGACCGATAAAGACGAATCCATGTGCATTGTCTGTTGCAGCTGTTCCCGTGTACAATTGACTTTTGCAGCTGTACCCATGTACCTTTGACCATTAAAGACGACTCCATGTGCATTGTATGTTGCAGCTCACCCCGTTTACTTTTGATTTTTGCAGGTGTCTTCATTTACCTATGACCAATACAGACTATTCGATATATCTTTGACCGATACAAACAATTCCATTTACCTATTAGCATTACAGACGATTCCAAGTGCATTTGTCAGTTGCTTCTGATCCCGTGTATCATAATTATTGCAGCTGTTCCCTTTTTCATATAACCGATACAGACGATTCCACTTACCTATTACCGATACAGACGATTCCATTTAACTATGACCGATCCAGACGATTCCATTTACCTATGACAGCTACAGACAATTCCATGTGCATTTATCTGTTGCAGCTGATCCGTTGTACCATTGATTTTTGCAGCTGTCCCCATGTACCTTTGACCGATACAGATGATTCCATTAGCATTTGACTGTTGCAAATTATACAATGTGCTCAACAACGTCTAAAAATTTCTTTAGATCATGGGTCCAACACCCATACACGTTACGACCTTCCAAGCAACCTATACACGTACTGTGGTGATTGCCCTCCCAACACCCATACACATGACGGCCTTTGCAGCAACCTATACACGTACTGTGGTGCTTGCCCTCCCAACACCCATACACATGACGGCCTTCGCAGCAACCTATACACTTATTGTGGTGGTTGGGAGCAACACCCATACATATGACGGCCTTCCCAGCAACCTATTCACGTACTGTGGTGATTGCCCTCCCAACACCCATACACATGACGGCCTTTGCAGCAACCTATACACGTACTGTGGTGGTTGCCCTCCCAACACCCATACACATGACGGCCTTCGCAGCAACCTATACACGTACTGTGGTGATTGCCCTCCCAACACCCATAAACATGACGGCCTTTGCAGCAACTTATACACGTACTGTGGTGCTTGCCCTCCCAACACCCATACACATGACGGCCTTCGCAGCAACCTATACACTTATTGTGGTGGTTGGGAGCAACACCCATACATATGACGGCCTTCCCAGCAACCTATTCACGTACTGTGGTGATTGCCCTCCCAACACCCATACACATGACGGCCTTTGCAGCAACCTATACACGTACTGTGGTGGTTGCCCTCCCAACACCCATACACATGACGGCCTTCGCAGCAACCTATACACGTACTGTGGTGGTTGCCCTCCCAACACCCATACACATGACGGCCTTCCCAGCAACCTATACACGTACTGTGGTGGTTGTCCTCCCAATACTCATACACATGACGGCCTTTCTAGCAACCTATATATGTACTGTGGTGTTTAACCTCCCAACACACATACACGTGATGGCCTTCGCAGCAACCTATACACGTACTGTGGTGGTTGCCCTCCCAACACCCATACACATGACGGCCTTCGCAGCAACCTATACACGTACTGTGGTGGTTGCCCTCCCAACACCCATACACATGACGACCTTCCCAGCAACATATACGCGTACTGTGGTGGTTGCCCTTCCAACACCCATACTCGTGACGGCCTTCGCAGCAACTTAAACACGCACTGTGGTGATTTCCCTCCCAACACCCATATACGAGACGGCCTTCCCAGCAACCTTTACGCGTACTGTGGTGCTTGCCCTTCCAACACCTATACTCGTGGCGGCCTTCCCAACAACTCATACACGCACTGTGGTGATTTCCCTCCCAACACCCCTGAATGACAACGAACATACACTGGACCTCTGGATCAATCTCTCTTTTTCAAAAGTAACTCTTTGAAAAATAGCAATTTTTCAATTTAGTTTTTAGTTAACCGGAAATAGAATAAAACTACATGATTTCTTATATAATTGACATATAGTAACATTTTAAATGAAATTTATAATATTTAATATTTTATTTTAATATTTTTCATAAATCAATGCTTACCAGAAAAGGTGATTAATATTAATGGTAATTTTGTTACTGTACTATTTTCAATTTGCTGACTGCATCTCTTTGGACACGTGTTAGTAATACTAATGGATACACGGGAAAACTTTAAATTGGAAAATTACATTTTTAACGAATATAGTTGTTTTATTCTACCACTGGTTTAACATTTTAACTGTTTGTTGTCCTCGTTCATAATTTTTATTTCGCTTAGAACATTTCAAGACTTTCAAATGTTGTCGTTCAAAGGTGATCATGAAAGTGTATTTGGTTCATGAAGTAACAAGTGATAAATAGTGTAAGATATCCTTGGCAATGGAATAAATAGGTTGCATGTACTTATATAAATATGACTGCATTAAATAATTTAAATACTATTATACAGGTCGATTCAGATTAGTACTTGTGCTGCGATCTCTGAGTTACTCTGGGAACGATTTTGAATCAACCTTAAACATACATACTATAAGCAGTATAGAATAAGTCAAGATAATTTTAATCTTACAGAGGCTAAAAAAATTTTATATTTAAATAATTTTAAGGGTTAACTAGAGGGTGAGTTATTTGTTCATAATGTCAAGGTGTATTATTTGTTTCATTGATTTAAGGAAGTGCCTGGAAGGTGGTGTCTCTCTGTAGGATCTGCACTATATACATTTACAAAATATGCATTTGACATAATGCAATTAAATGTAAATATAGAATGTCAGTTGGCTAGAACTGTAAAGAGAGACCCAGTGAACAATCAATGGACATGTGACATTTTAACGTAAATACCACTTGTCAGTTGGCTAGAACTGTAAAGAGAGACCCGTTGAACAATCAATGGACATGTGACATTTTAACGTAAATACCACTTGTCAGTTGGCTAGAACTGTAAAGAGAGACCCAGTGAACAATCAATAGACATGTGACATTTTAACGTAAATACCACTTGTCAGTTGGCTAGAACTGTAAAGAAAGACCCATTGAACAATCAATGGATATGTGACATTTTAACGTAAATACCACTTGTCAGTTGGCTAGAACTGTAAAGAGAGACCCATTGAACAATCAATAGACATGTGACATTTTAACGTAAATACCACTTGTCAGTTGGCTAGAACTGTAAAGAGAGACCCGTTGAACAATCAGTATACATGTGACATTTTAACGTAAATACCACTTGTCAGTTGGCTAGAACTGTAAAGAGAGACCCATTGAACAATCAATGGACATGTGACATTTTAACGTAAATACCACTTGTCAGTTGGCTAGAACTGCACAGAAAGGTCTGCTTGCTAAACCCATTCAGCCATAGAACAAAAATCAGATAAGTGACATTTTAACATAAATAATTAATGTGAACGTCATCACTCTGAGGCGATTATTAAGAGGAAATCTAGTTGAGTATTCCTGTGAACTATATTCGTACTTTAGTAAGGACAATATTATTGTTATGATCTACAATTTCTTCTAAATATGATATCATTAGATTTTATGTTGGCCTTGTTATGTTATAACACCATTGTCATTATTGTTTTTGAATAACAAATATAATTTAGCTCCTTTTGTTATCATTTTTCTTTTTATTTTGAATAGTAAGTGATTTATTATGTAAATTTATATATTAGTAAATTTTTTGTATAAAAAAAATACGGGAAAAAGTTATAGATATTGTTATTTACAAAGAAAATAAAGGTACAATAATTTATTCACCTCCAATTTCATTATTATTAGCATTTAAAGCTATTTTACAAGAAATAATATACATAAAAATATAATTGAAACAACATTATAAATAAACTTTTTATTTCTAGTCAAAGAAACAATGTCTTTTCCTACTTTCAAAGTTTGTTCAAAAGTCTTGTTTTCAAAATTATTATGCAGGGTGTACCAAAAGCTTGAAGAAGGTATTATATCTTTTAACCATTGAACAAAAAGCAATAACACTTCTCGTAAATAATATATTTAAACATATAATTTTTTGTAGAAAATATAATTTTTTTCTTCGTATAGTGGAAGGTCCACAAGGAGTCAAATGAAAATCTTAAATTGTAGCAAAAGTTGAGATGTACATCATATTAAAGTTCTCTATTAGTAAAACACAATGCCGCAAACCCGACCTCAAAAGGACCACCCTCGCGAAAATGGCGATGGTTCAAAGTTACGAGCTTGATAAGAAATTGATTCGTTTGTTGAACCATTGCACATTAAAATAGTAACTTGTTTAATACAGATACTGTCCAAAAAAATCTATTTATAAAGCAAATCTCAATACAGTTTATAACATCACGGAGGTGATCCGCGAAGAGTCAGAAACATATGTTAATGAGAGAATAGGTCAAGTTGTATATCAAGTTAAAGATCCTAACAAGGAGAACTACAACAAGGACTATAAAAGACTCATAATAAATAAATGTACAGTTGTTCAAATGTACAACATCGAGTTTTCAAACAATCTGTTATACGTTCCCATAAAATTATACCAATGGATGTTAAATTCAGGGAGGGGTTTCAATTAATTGTAACCCATGAAAAGAAAGGAATCCTAAGGATATTTTCAATTAGACTAATTTTGTACACCAACTGTCATTTTCCGTAGGACGGATCTTTTATGGCCAGATTTCTAGCATTACGCTCTCCTTTTAAAGATCACTAATTTGACATAAAACTGCTAACATTTATTCAATCTTTATGGACTTCTTAAGGAAATTAAATGAAATGAAAATTGACTTTATTGTATATATGTACAAATGGTGATGGGTGGACTACATAGTGCTCTCTTACGCCTAACTATTAGAAGTGTTAGTGACCGGCCCATGATGTGATAAACTATTGAGATTTGCTTTATAAATAGATTTGTAGGCACAATATTCATGTTTTACATGTTATTGCTTTAATCTACAATGGTTCAACAAACTAACTAATTGTTTATCAAACTCTAATTGTTTATCAAAAGGCTGTCTAATCAACCAATTTGATCTAATGTCTATAAAGCCGCATGTTTAACTGACTCACTCACTGACTCACTCATGTATACAATACAAATTCTAACCCACTTCCAGATGAGCTAAAAACTTTAAATTTAGCACACTTGTAGCTTTTACAAAGCAACGAACGGGAAAATTCCAAAAATTTGAAATTTTTAATATTTAACCCCCCCAAAAATCAAAATAGTGGACGGGAATTTTTTATTTTGTGCAGAGTGTTACTTACGGTTTGATTGAGGGCAAACCGTTGGTTGTAGAGCAAATCTGACAACATGTTCCAGATTTGTAATTAAATTTCATACAATTTTGTTTATGTATAATTTTTTTATATTTTTGATAATAACTGTGCAAAAAATCGTTAAATATAATTTTTCGTTCATAAAATTATAGTTTTGTTATGTTATTTTGTTTCCTTATTAAGATATTATAGGAAACTGAATCTTTACACATTATTTACCTTAACTCCTCTGTTCTCAAAATTGCTATAACATTTAATTTTTCATTGTTCATACCATAGAAAAAATTCAAAATGGCTGACATGAAAACGCTGACGTGTTTGTACAATATAGGCTTTTGTTTTACTTAAGATGTAATTTTTAGTTTGTGTAACACCCAATGAAATATTTAAATTAACAATTAAATTTTGTACAAAAAGTGTCATGTATGTTATTTTGGCATGTACTATAGTTTCCTCACAAAAAGTCAGTAAACTTGAGTTTTGTCGAAAACATAATATGATTTTTTGGAATAGTTCCTCCCATTAAAGCGTAATTTAAAGGAGCTAGAAACTAAAACCCTACACACTATTTTCCTTTACTAATTTCTTATCAAACTGCTATAAACTTTGATTTTTTCACTTTTCATAATCTAGAAATAATTCAAAATGGCTGACGGGAAATTGATGTCCTGTGTCCAGTGTTGAAGTTTTTGTTCTACTAAAGCTGTAACATTTAGTTTAGGCAGCATTCAAACTAAAAATTAAAATCTGTACCAAAAGTGTAATGTACATTTTTGTGGTAAATACTATAGTTTCCTCACAAAAAGTCAGTAAAGTTAAGTTTTGTCGAAAACATATGACTTTTTTGGAAGAGTTCCTCTTATTGAAGCATGATTAAAGAAGCCAGAAACTTACAACCTTACATACTAGTTACCTTTACATTTCCTGTTAATAAAATGCTATACAATTCAATTTTGCACTTCTCATAAAAAAATCAAAATGGCCGACGAGAAAACGCTTACTTGTTTTCACATTTAAGGTTTTCATTTTACAGAATCTGTAATATTTAGTTTTGGAAACACCTAATGAAATATTCAAATTAACAATTAAATTCTGTGCAAAAGGTGTCAAATACACTTTTGTGGTATATTCTATCGTTTCCTCACAAAAGGTTGATAAAGTTGAGTTTTTTGTCAAAAAATGTGATTTTTGTTAAATATATACCCCCCATTTAAGCATGATTAAAACAAGCTGGAAACTTAAAATCTTACACAATATATCCATTTACCACTCCGTTGACTAGCCTCAATTATCAACTTCGGTAGTAACCCATCAACAACTTAGATAATGCCATATGATCATCTTGGGTATCCCCCTCCGAGATCATATTGGGAGCCTCCTGTGATCAGCTTGGGTAATCACCCGTTATCAACTTCGGTAGCCCCCGTGATCAACTTAGTTAGTCTCCATGATCAACTACAGTAGGGTAGCCGACCGTCAACCACTTTGGCCCCCCCGTGATGGTTTTCGATTCCCCCGTGATCCCACTTTGGTAACCACTCTTGGTTAACTTGGTAGCTTGTTATCAACTCGGAAAACCCATGGTGATCATCTTTGGTAGATACTCGTTATAATATTGGAAATGATTATATAAATCTATGCTGTATAAACTACATTTACCTCACAAAAAGTCGTTAAAGTTGAGTTTTTTGTCAAAAACGTGTGATTTTTTGGAATATATCCACCACTTTCAGCAGGATTATAACAAGGATTTTTAAAACCTTTTTCGCTATTTATCTTTGACTTTGAAAGTGCTATTTTTTTTTTTGAATTTTGATTTTGAAAGTTAAAGAGGACTTTACAGTCCTAACTTCGTCCCTTTAATAAAGGCATTTTTCATTTCTTTTCATCAACTTGACCTCTCCGTTTACCTGCTCCTTTGATCAACTTTGGTAGCATCTCGTCATTACCTTTGGCAACCCACCATGGTGACCTTGGTTAGCCCCTGTAATCAACTGATCAACCTGAATAATTATCTTGGGTATCCCCCTTGATCAATTAGGTTAACCGGCTATCGGCCATTTAGGTAGTCCCCATGGTGATATTTTAGTCTCCCGTGATTTACCATGGTAACCACCCTTAATAATCTTATGTAGCCTGTAATCAACTTGGAAAGCTCCTGGTAACAACTTAGGTAGCAACCCTTAATCATTGTAGGTATTCCCCCTTAATCAACAGCCCACCCCCGTTATCAACAGAGGTAAATCTCCCCTGATCATTTCGGGTAGCCCCTCGATTAACGTTAAGCTGGGGTACATTCCCCATTATTAAATGTGATAGAATAAATTAAGCGTTGCGGTGCGTTGAAATTATAATAAAAATGAAATAAAGTTTGAGAAGAATTGAATTGCGTGTATTACACTTAGGTAAGACAATTATTACAATACAATAATTAATTTGTTTGCATTTTAACAGATTCAGAAAAACATGTGTTATTTAATTTTCTTGAAACATTTGAGGTTATGTAGAAAAACGTAACATACCAAAGTTTTACATATCTTTTTCGATACGAGGTCGTCTTTTGCCGGAAATCGTGAAAACAATGTTCACTCCCTACAATTTCACCACGTTTCAACCACTTTGCCTCTTTAAGCCCTTATATATCCAGTTTATTTATTGATGTAACTTCAAATTCTATGTTTTTCAATAAATTCAGATGTAAGTTTATATATATAAATAGAAATGTTGGTCTAGTTCGAAAAAATATATTTGAAAACCAAAGGTTTTCAGTTTTTTGTCATTTTCAAAGCATTTTTCAAAAGCACTATGCATTTTTTTAATTTCACTATATGAAGGCAAACAATTCAACAAAAAGAATGATGGGTCGCAAGTTAACAAAAAATGATATTTTAAGTTCAAACTTATCGGTTACAGTTTAGGCACATTTTTCGGTTTAGTATATTAAAAAATGTTTTAAATAAATATTTCACTATAAATAAGTATAACGTTTAATGAACATAAAAAGATATATTTTTCTCAAATTTAGGAAAAAAAATTTCTGAGAGAAAAAATTAAAAACCGAAAATCGATTAGAAAATCATGAAAAAAGCATGTTCAACCCCTAAAAGTCCATCCCTATCCCATTCAGAACCTCAGATCGCCTTCGGTCCATTTTTCTCGATTTCACTACAATATTGCCCTCCCTGTTACTAAGTGTCGTGGTCTTTAATTTTTATTTTTTCAATATCAATCAGCACCGGTCTAGAATGGTCTGCTTGATAGACCACTTCTGGCATAGAACAATCAATTGACATGATACATTTTAACGCAAATGTGTACGGAAAGGTGCTGAAAATATATAATCCTAGTATATAAATCAATACTAATACTCAAATAATGGGCCCTCCCACACTCCATACGTACTCTTTGATTATAATGGTGTATATTTACATGCACAACACATACGGCGTGTTTTAAATGTCTGGAAATGCCTTTTTATTTTTTAAATCATTGTAGATACAATCATTAAACTTTGCAAATTATTATATGGCTATCTTAACTAATTTTGTAATGTAATAACCTCATAATTTCTACATTGGAGGTACGGCCCGTGGAAGGTATCATAAATGGAAGTATGGGTCTTATCATACCTTATTTTAACGGCCTTACTTAGTACAGTTAAATGCCTCAAACCGTATCTAAAAAGGTTAATCCAATCAAAAATGGCGGCGAGTAAAAGAAAATGAGTAACAACAGTGTTTGAAAAGTGCAAAACGCTTTTTTATTTTTTATACCATTGCATATCCAATTATTAAACTTTTCAAATTATTATAATGCTATCTTAACTACTTTTTGTTATGTAATAAACATTGAATTTCAACAGCCACAAAAACAGGAGTTTCCCAGTAGTCATTAGAAATGTAACTAACACTAGGACTGTATCAGGGAAGGCTTACAGAGCAGAAACTTTATTTATACCTTTAAAACGGCAATACTTAATTTAAAATAAATCTTTTTTTTCAATTGGTAGGATTCGGTTGAGAAATGTCACGAATGAAGCCTTTCATTAGTTTTCCAGTTTATTCAAAGCTGGACACCTGACTTTATCAATTAAAACATGAGGAGTGTTATCAATCTATTGTTACAGAACTTGCTACCCCTTACACGCCGCCATTTATAATTGGATAAACATTTTTAGATGCAATTTGTGGCATTGAACTCTACTAAGTAAAAGCTTTAAAATAAGGTATGAGACGATCCATGCTCACCCTCCACGGGCCGTCCCTCCAATGTAGAAATGTGATATCCTCGTATGTAGAAAATAGTTGACTATGTTGAAGAAAAAGAGATCGTATTAAATAGTGTGCAAAATGGTTATTTTCCATTTTGCCATGTGATAGTAAGGGTATCTTGATATTCATTATATTACAAACATATAAATAACCATTTTTATAATGGCCATGACACCGACCAGGTGAACTCTCAAGTATCCAAAACATCCTTTAGGCCCAAACATGCAACAATTGAGAAATGAAGTTTACTGGCTGAGTGTGAGTTTATTCACACAGTCAATAATTTTTGTTTCCCATGTGCTGCATTCAGCATCCTTAGAAACCAGCCATTATTGCTGTTGAAAAGTTCTAGGTGGTGAAACCTGTTTGCAATGCTATAACATCTGACCACTGGATCCAACACTCCAAAGTTTGAGAACACAAATAGATATCTTAATTGAAAGATGTATTCTGGAACTCTTTGATCAATAGTCTCAACTGAACCAGCTGAAGCACTCTGTAAAATAATGCAGGTCAGTCACAGCTCCACGAGCTACTAAGGTTGATAAATTCAGTTCTGCACGAGTTTCCATTTCACCAAGTTCCGGAAACGTCCACTCAATCCATGAGAGGAATTTCCTTTTGGAAAGCCCCGACGGCTGCATTTGTGTACAACCGGTTCTTATTCCATATAACAATGGCATACTCAAGGTGACTTCGGACTAAGAACATATACAGTTTTAAACAAGCGTGCTCATCGTGGATCCACATGACGGGACCCAAGATGGGTCGGCATAGAGCTGAACTGCACAGTTCAGAAAAACATTATTATATTTAAAAGAAAATTAAAGCATTTATTGTATTCATGGTTCTTGAGTAATCGAATGTCTCACGAATAAACTTTAAAATGTATTGGAATATTTATTTATAACGATTTTACATATATTGTATGTTATAGTGAAGGTGGACCCCACTGACAAGTATGTTATGTTACTTAGTGGGGCAACAATTATATAAGATTTTCTGAATAAACTTATACTAGGCGAACCCCTGCACGCTTCGCGTGCCAACCCCGTATCTCGCTGCGCTCGTTACACCTCTTCCTCCGGCTGAGAATTTTCACTATAAATAATAGTACGTTAACTGTATAATGTAAAATCACAATATTATATTTATTTACAGTATCTTACTCACATTACTTGCGTTAAGTGTCAATTGAACCCTTCAAGTTCAGTAGAGCGGAGCCCTACAATCAAATGTAAATAAAACTATGTTTACATCCTTCACTGGTTTATCATTATGAAAGATCATAACCTCCTCACTATTATAGACTGAACAATTAGCCTGTGTGCGTGCGGCAGTGTTGCTACTAACCATATTAATAACAAATATTACAATAATAAACATCAGCTGATAGTAATAATAGACATTTAACACTTCTTCAAGGCATCTGTTTGAGTAGGCTGATGTTTTCATAAAAGAGTCCCCTCTTCTCACTCCTTACCTATGTCCAGCTGTGAGCACAGACTAATTGTTCAATCTATATAAACACCATTGTTTACATTCCAATAGTTGTTAAAACTTTTTGGAAGTCATTATTTACATTTGAAAAGAACTTCAGTTCATTTAAATATCTCCCCATGTTATTATTATGGCGGAAAAACGTACTTTGAGGGCTTCGCACGCCCTTCAGGGTACATTTTTCTGAAAAAAAAAAAAAAAAAACACTACTTAAGAATTAATACCTTACGAACAGAGGCAAATTGTTGACACCTCAAGCGTTTCAATCGGTCAAGAAGTAAGGGAGTAGTTGTGTTGACAGAAAACGGCTTCACGTATATATATATATATATATATATATATATATATATATATATATATATATATATATATATATATATATATATATATATATATATATATATATATATATATATATATATATAAAGGATAATATACTTGTTCCAATGCAAGTTATTGATTGAAAATGTAACTATTACTTGATTTAGTCAATTACATTTCCTTACATTGCCTATTGTACAATATAAGCCAACCACATAACCACCAAAACGTATTGCATACAGTACTATACGTAAATGCACTACGGGATATGCACGGTGTTTTTGACCCACCCGATTCTGTGTTACTGGCGTACGTGTCAGGAGCGCACAACTCTTCTACCTGGAAACCGGCCATAAATTGATTAAACAAGGTTGATTGCAGATCCTAGCTCAAATTTAAATATTTGTGGATTGAAAATTTCTTTAAAATACACAAGAAGGGTGTAAAAGTAACATTATTTAAGTAAATATCTTATTACAAGTTAAATAGTCTTACTATAAGTTAAATATCTTATATTAAAGTTTTTGTCTCAGTTCAATACGAAAATTTTGAGTGTTTTAAGCTCAAGTTAAAGATCACATGTTTAGTAACATTTAATTCCAGACATTGAGTGTAATTATCAGTAACAAATAATAACGTACTTACTACGAGAGTACAGGTGTAAGGTCGTTGAACTTAGTTGGTATTATATATAGTTATAATTTTAAATACTATTACACTTTTCATTTGACTTATTATTGTATCTGTTATTTTCATTAGTGTTATTGAAAGACTATGTAAATAATGCATCGTGATGTTTTTAAATATAAGATTTAAAATTTTGCACAGTAGAAAATATTTTTGACTATTTAATTTGTTTTGTAAATTAACATCTCTTGTGCCAGCCGCTTAAGTATTACTGGATTTAGTTATAATAATATACAAATTAGATCCATTAGTATCTACCACAAATTTACAGATCCTGTGATATATCCTGCCTTTCGGCCTGTTCACACCCAATTGTTTTATATCTTACAGAATGCAATAATTTGGGGGTCATTTTTTGAGAGTAGTTAAAAGATTGTTTTTAAGTAAATTATTGTCAAAACGTTATTGCCTAAAAACAGTATTAGACTTTTTTGTTAATAATAACTACTTATTTTAGTCATTTACATTATCGATATTTAGAAGGGGTGATGTAATAATCTAGTTTTGCTTGACTCTAAACACAATCAGGTGACTACTGACATAAATTTATACTAAAACTGTGCTTCATATATTGCCCATATGGTCGTAAGTTACTTCCCCTATATTATAACAGGAAAAGGACATGAATACAGGTGTTTCCCAATATCACTTAGGCACGTATTTGTCACATCTATCTATTGGAATTTTCCAAAGGAAGTTCGTTATTTAAAAGTACTGGGAACACCAAAGAGGTCAACATCCTTCAGACTTACGTATGTTATAGTTAATAAATATTGCTACAAGACGCGTTGTACTGTTATTTAAAAGTACTGGGAACACCAAAGAGGTCAAAATCCTTCAGACTTACGTATGTTATAGTTAATAAATATTGCTACAAGACGCGTTGTACTGTTATTTAAAAGTACTGGGAACACCAAAGAGGTCAACATCCTTCAGACTTACGTATGTTATAGTTAATAAATATTGTTACAAGACGCGTTGTACTGTTATTTAAAAGTACTGGGAACACCAAAGAGGCCAACATCCTTCAGACTTACGTATGTTATAGTTAATAAATATTGCTACAAGACGCGTTGTACTGTTATTTAAAAGTACTAGGAACACCAAAGAGGTCAACATCCTTCAGACTTACGTATGTTATAGTTAATAAATATTGCTACAAGACGCGTTGTACTGTTATTTAAAAGTACTAGGAACACCAAAGAGGTCAACATCCTTCAGACTTACGTATGTTATAGTTAATAAATATTGCTACAAGACGCGTTGTACTGTTATTTAAAAGTACTAGGAACACCAAAGAGGTCAACATCCTTCAGACTTACGTATGTTATAGTTAATAAATATTGTTACAAGACGCGTTGTACTGTTATTTAAAAGTACTGGGAACACCAAAGAGGTCAACATCCTTCAGACTTACGTATGTTATAGTTAATAAATATTGCTACAAGACGCGTTGTACTGTTATTTAAAAGAACTAGGAACACCAAAGAGGTCAAAATCCTTCAGACTTACGTATGTTATAGTTAATAAATATTGTTACAAGACGCGTTGTACTGTTATTTAAAAGTACTGGGAACACCAAAGAGGTCAACATCCTTCAGACTTACGTATGTTATAATTAATAAATATTGTTACAAGACGCGTTGTACTGTTATTTAAAAGTACTGGGAACACCAAAGAGGTCAACATCCTTCAGACTTACGTATGTTATAGTTAATAAATATTGCTACAAGACGCGTTGTACTGTTATTTAAAAGTACTAGGAACACCAAAGAGGTCAACATCCTTCAGACTTACGTATGTTATAGTTAATAAATATTGCTACAAGACGCGTTGTACTGTTATTTAAAAGTACTAGGAACACCAAAGAGGTCAACATCCTTCAGACTTACGTATGTTATAGTTAATAAATATTGCTACAAGACGCGTTGTACTGTTATTTAAAAGTACTAGGAACACCAAAGAGGTCAACATCCTTCAGACTTACGTATGTTATAGTTAATAAATATTGCTACAAGACGCGTTGTACTGTTATTTAAAAGTACTAGGAACACCGAAGAGGTCAACATCCTTCAGACTTACGTATGTTATAGTTAATAAATATTGTTACAAGACGCGTTGTACTGTTATTTAAAAGTACTGGGAACACCAAAGAGGTCAACATCCTTCAGACTTACGTATGTTATAGTTAATAAATATTGTTACAAGACGCGTTGTACTGTTATTTAAAAGTACTGGGAACACCAAAGAGGTCAACATCCTTCAGACTTACGTATGTTATAGTTAATAAATATTGTTACAAGACGCGTTGTACTGTTATTTAAAAGTACTGGGAACACCAAAGAGGTCAACATCCTTCAGACTTACGTATGTTATAGTTAATAAATATTGCTACAAGACGCGTTGTACTGTTATTTAAAAGTACTAGGAACACCAAAGAGGTCAACATCCTTCAGACTTACGTATGTTATAGTTAAAATATTGCTACAAGACGCGTTGTACTGTTATTTAAAAGTACTAGGAACACCAAAGAGGTCAACATCCTTCAGACTTACGTATGTTATAGTTAATAAATATTGCTACAAGACGCGTTGTACTGTTATTTAAAAGTACTGGGAACACCAAAGAGGTCAACATCCTTCAGACTTACGTATGTTATAGTTAATAAATATTGCTACAAGACGCGTTGTACTGTTATTTAAAAGTACTAGGAACACCAAAGAGGTCAACATCCTTTAGACTTCGTATGTTATAGTTAATAAATATTGCTACAAGACGCGTTGTACTGTTATTTAAAAGTACTGGGAACACCAAAGAGGTCAACATCCTTCAGACTTACGTATGTTATAGTTAATAAATATTGTTACAAGACGCGTTGTACTGTTATTTAAAAGTACTAGGAACACCAAAGAGGTCAACATCCTTCAGACTTACGTATGTTATAGTTAATAAATATTGCTACAAGACGCGTTGTACTGTTATTTAAAAGTACTAGGAACACCAAAGAGGTCAACATCCTTCAGACTTACGTATGTTATAGTTAATAAATATTGCTACAAGACGCGTTGTACTGTTATTTAAAAGTACTAGGAACACCAAAGAGGTCAACATCCTTCAGACTTACGTATGTTATAGTTAATAAATATTGCTACAAGACGCGTTGTACTGTTATTTAAAAGTACTAGGAACACCGAAGAGGTCAACATCCTTCAGACTTACGTATGTTATAGTTAATAAATATTGTTACAAGACGCGTTGTACTGTTATTTAAAAGTACTGGGAACACCAAAGAGGTCAACATCCTTCAGACTTACGTATGTTATAGTTAATAAATATTGTTACAAGACGCGTTGTACTGTTATTTAAAAGTACTGGGAACACCAAAGAGGTCAACATCCTTCAGACTTACGTATGTTATAGTTAATAAATATTGTTACAAGACGCGTTGTACTGTTATTTAAAAGTACTGGGAACACCAAAGAGGTCAACATCCTTCAGACTTACGTATGTTATAGTTAATAAATATTGCTACAAGACGCGTTGTACTGTTATTTAAAAGTACTAGGAACACCAAAGAGGTCAACATCCTTCAGACTTACGTATGTTATAGTTAAAATATTGCTACAAGACGCGTTGTACTGTTATTTAAAAGTACTAGGAACACCAAAGAGGTCAACATCCTTCAGACTTACGTATGTTATAGTTAATAAATATTGCTACAAGACGCGTTGTACTGTTATTTAAAAGTACTGGGAACACCAAAGAGGTCAACATCCTTCAGACTTACGTATGTTATAGTTAATAAATATTGTTACAAGACGCGTTGTACTGTTATTTAAAAGTACTGGGAACACCAAAGAGGCCAACATCCTTCAGACTTACGTATGTTATAGTTAATAAATATTGTTACAAGACGCGTTGTACTGTTATTTTCTGTAATATAAACGTTTGTACCTAACAAACTATTCATCTCAAAATTGTCGTATTGAACTGGGACAAAAACTGAAATATAAAAATAATCTTACTTGTACACCCGTCGTGTTTACTTTTTAAGAAATGTTAAATCCACAAATATTTAAATTTGAACTAGGATGTGCACTTAGCCTTGTTTAATCCATTTATGGCCGGGGGATTATACCGGACCGCCGGCAGGTCAGATTGGGGACGTGGACAGTGTTCCAACGAAAACCTGGACCATCTTCTAAAATCCAGCGAGGACAAAGTGAGCCAAAAACGAAATGTCCCAACGACAAACTGAACCACTCCGGAATGTGATCCAGATTGTCTCTGCCAGGAAAAGACAAACTGAACCATTTATGGTTTTGAGTGTGACTGTACAAGCTACGTAATACATAAGGTATTCAAATAATAAATAAAATAACACAATTAATAAGTTCATTATTTATTAATCTCAATTAAGCATTAACTGATTAAAAGAACATGTATATAAGAGCAAAGAAAATGTAGGTTCAAAGCACAATTATTTTTAGACGCTGTATAGACTATTATTTTTATTTTACATGACAACTTATGCTATTTATAGTCAGGTATATTATTCAAATGAGTAATGCTTTCATATAACTCTAAATGGCATGGTTAAATAAAGTAAACAGAATTAAAGTCTCTTAAAGTAGGTGTTCATAATTTTCTATAAATATCCAGCATTATGATACAGGAAAATATATTCCTACTGGTTTCCCTCTTCTCTACTATTTTATATTCTTCAAAGCTCTCGAGAAATAATGGAGTTAATCAAGTTTTCCAACTATAGCACACTAAGCGTAATCAGAATTTATAATAGGTGTCTTCCTAAAAGCGAACATAAGTATTATTTTAATGGTTGATGGTGAGTGACTCATACACATCCATGGGTTGGTTCATATACTTACTTGACAATCCATATCTATCTGCAGATGTGTTGATTGGTAGAAATATATTTAGCAGGGTTAAATACTGTATGAAGTGTAAACCCTTTTAAAAGTTGAATTTTTTCATTGGTTTAGTTAGTTTAAATTTATTTACATTTGTATCTGTAGAACAATTAAAAAGCTTAAGTTCTAAGAAAAATATAGTTTGATTCAAAATAGGATTAAACGTATAGCTAATTGTTACAATATATAATAAAATGTAACTCTTATTGATTTAAAAATATTAATTTTTTAACAGAACATTTAGTAGGTAACATTCCTTTTCACCCACATCTTGTCGATTGAAATTTTAAGAATAAATAAAATAAATAAGGAAACATAGTTTGCGTACGTAAATACATTTACGTACGCGTACAAACAAGTTAGAACATGTTTTTTGTTTATATTAAATGAAACGTAAATTGTATTAACATATTCAATGTTGGACATTAGGGATTTTTATAATTATATCACCTAGCTTCAATTCTTCTGTTGTATAACGGGAAAATACCGCGGATAATCTGTTTTCCACTGTTAACAACAGATATCATTGTTTTACATCAAATTAAACTACTATTGGTATTTTTAGTAGAATGTGCTCAGATTGAAGATCTGCACATCGGTTAGTAACTAAACTATTTTTACCAATATGACAATACAGTTTTTAAGTAACTTATTTATTAGAGATAATACTTGCTAGGCTACTACTTAATATTGATAACATCCACATAACGTGGATTGCTATTTGTAGTAACCTTGTTACCAGTAGTCAGTCAGGGACCTAGATGAATGTAGATAAAAACTACTTAATATTAAAGCAGTAATCGTTATTTGAATACAATTGAACAAATATATTCCCATTAGGAATGTTACCAAAATAAACATATAAATATACTATTGTATCATTTACGATAAGCAAACGTTTGCTGCTTTGTTTCAACAACTATTAATAGTCAGTTATAAATGAATGTATTTAAATAAAAGGTCATTATGTAGCTTGTGATTTGTAATAATGAATGTTACAGAAATATGTACTGAAAATATTACAGGGTAAACTGTATGAGTGACATTAAAGTGATTAAAAGATTTTTAACTTCAAAAACCAATCAAAAATGTTGTGTTATTACAGTACACTTACAGGCAAAAACCAAGGACATTGGAGAGTGGCTGAGTTTGTCTTTGCGCGTAAGGACAAACTGAACCATTTTTTATTTTAGAACATGAAGGTCAAAGTGACCCAACGACAACATGTAGGCTACCACTCAGGAATGCGGTCCCAGTTTGTCTGTTGACGAAAGGACAACATGTACCACCTTGGAATTTCGCACGCTACAGACAAAGTGTCCCAACGACAATATGTCCCAAATAAACTGACTCAGTTTGTCGTTGGGACACTTTGTCGCGTCCCCCAGATTGGACCCTCCAGAGCGCACAACCAAGTAGAAGGGTTGTGCGCTCAACATGCTTTTACCCTTGTACGCTTCTAACACGTGAGCTAGTAACACGACACGGACCCACCCACCTACCCATAACAGATAGTGGTGGTAACCCACTCACCCTTCCATACATTCACAGTGGTATTGACCCACACACCTATCCATAACGTTAAACGTATAGTGGTGGTAACTCACTTGCCCTCCCATACATGCGCAGTGGTATTGATCCACCCACCTACCCATAACAGATAGTGGTGGTGAACCTTACCCTCCCATACATGCACAGTTGTATTGCCCCACTCATCTACCCATAACGTATAGTGGAAGGGACCCGCCCATTCTCTCATACACGCACAGTGGTACTGACCCACTCGTCCACTCATAAACGACTAGCGGTGGTAATCCATTCATCCTCCCATACACGTACAGTGGTATTGACCCACCCGCCTACCCATAAACGTATAGTAGTGGTAACCCACTCGCCCTCCCATACACACAGAGAGGTATTGATTCACCTGCCCTCCCACCTCCCATACAGGTACAGTGGTATTGACCACCCACCTACCCATAAACGTATAGTAGTAGTAACCCACTCACCCTCCCATACACACAGAGTGGTATTGATTCACCGCCCACTCTCCCATACACGTACAGTGGTATTGACCCACCCGCCTACCCATAAACGTATAGTAGTGGTAACCCACTCACCCTCCCATACACACAGAGAGGTATTGATTCACCTGCCCTCCCACCGCCCACTCTCCCATACAGGTACAGTGGTATTGACCCACCCGCCTACCCATAAACGTATAGTAGTGGTAACCCACTCGCCCTCCCATACACACAGAGTGGTATTGATTCACCTGCCCTCCCACCTCCCATACAGGTACAGTGGTATTGACCACCCACCTACCCATAAACGTATAGTAGTGGTAACCCACTCACCCTCCCATACACACAGAGTGGTATTGATTCACCGCCCACTCTCCCATACACGTACAGTGGTATTGACCACCCGCCTACCCATAAACGTATAGTAGTGGTAACCCACTCACCCTCCCATACACACAGAGTGGTATTGATTCACCGCCCACTCTCCCATACACGTACAGTGGTATTGACCACCCGCCTACCCATAAACGTATAGTAGTGGTAACCCACTCGCCCTCCCATACACACAGAGAGGTATTGATTCACCTGCCCTCCCACCGCCCACTCTCCCATACAGGTACAGTGGTATTGACCCACCCGCCTACCCATAAACGTATAGTAGTGGTAACCCACTCACCCTCCCATACACACAGAGTGGTATTGATTCACCGCCCACTCTCCCATACACGTACAGTGGTATTGACCCACCCGCCTACCCATAAACGTATAGTAGTGGTAACCCACTCACCCTCCCATACACACAGAGTGGTATTGATTCACCTGCCCTCCCACCTCCCATACAGGTACAGTGGTATTGACCACCCACCTACCCATAAACGTATAGTAGTGGTAACCCACTCGCCCTCCCATACACACAGAGAGGTATTGATTCACCTGCCCTCCCACCTCCCATACAGGTACAGTGGTATTGACCCACCCGCCTACCCATAAACGTATAGTAGTGGTAACCCACTCGCCCTCCCATACACACAGAGTGGTATTGATTCACCTGCCCTCCCACCTCCCATACAGGTACAGTGGTATTGACCACCCACCTACCCATAAACGTATAGTAGTGGTAACCCACTCACCCTCCCATACACACAGAGTGGTATTGATTCACCGCCCACTCTCCCATACACGTACAGTGGTATTGACCACCCGCCTACCCATAAACGTATAGTAGTGGTAACCCACTCGCCCTCCCATACACACAGAGAGGTATTGATTCACCTGCCCTCCCACCGCCCACTCTCCCATACAGGTACAGTGGTATTGACCCACCCGCCTACCCATAAACGTATAGTAGTGGTAACCCACTCACCCTCCCATACACACAGAGTGGTATTGATTCACCGCCCACTCTCCCATACACGTACAGTGGTATTGACCCACCCGCCTACCCATAAACGTATAGTAGTGGTAACCCACTCGCCCTCCCATACACACAGAGTGGTATTGATTCACCTGCCCTCCCACCTCCCATACAGGTACAGTGGTATTGACCACCCACCTACCCATAAACGTATAGTAGTGGTAACCCACTCGCCCTCCCATACACACAGAGAGGTATTGATTCACCTGCCCTCCCACCTCCCATACAGGTACAGTGGTATTGACCACCCACCTACCCATAAACGTATAGTAGTGGTAACCCACTCACCCTCCCATACACACAGAGTGGTATTGATTCACCGCCCACTCTCCCATACACGTACAGTGGTATTGACCCACCCGCCTACCCATAAACGTATAGTAGTGGTAACCCACTCGCCCTCCCATACACACAGAGTGGTATTGATTCACCTGCCCTCCCACCTCCCATACAGGTACAGTGGTATTGACCACCCACCTACCCATAAACGTATAGTAGTGGTAACCCACTCACCCTCCCATACACACAGAGTGGTATTGATTCACCGCCCACTCTCCCATACACGTACAGTGGTATTGACCACCCGCCTACCCATAAACGTATAGTAGTGGTAACCCACTCGCCCTCCCATACACACAGAGAGGTATTGATTCACCTGCCCTCCCACCGCCCACTCTCCCATACAGGTACAGTGGTATTGACCCACCCGCCTACCCATAAACGTATAGTAGTGGTAACCCACTCACCCTCCCATACACACAGAGTGGTATTGATTCACATGCCCTCCCACCGCCAACTCTCCCATACAGGTACAATGGTATTGACCCACCCACTCACCCATAATGTATAGTGGAAGTAACCCGCCCACTCACCCATACACGTACGGTAATATTGAGGGGTCAACAAAACTATATTTAAAAATAGTTTTTTAATTAGCATAATACGTGTTGGTACATATACAGTACAAGTAAACGTCACACAACACAAATTTATTACAATATAAGCAGAAAATGCACAAATATATTACAATACAAGTACAAAATGCACAAATATTATGGTGATCGATTTCAGTAAACCACACTCACCTTTCTCAGAACAGAGGGATTCACAAAGGGATTCTTTTGTGAATCCCTCTGATCTGAGAAAGGTGAGGGTGGTTTACCGAAATCGATCACCATAATATTTGTGCATTTTGTACTTGTATTGTAATATATTTGTGCATTTTGTGCTTATATTGTATTACATTTGTGTTGTGTAACGTTTACTTGTAGTGTAGTGTATAAAACTATATTTAATATTAGCTATGCAACTTGATATTCATAAAACTACTGTTATTAATTATGTAAACGCAAATACGTACATTATTGTATCTATTTATTTATAAAACAATAAATTTACCGAGATAAACACTTGGTTTATCATCAAGGAACAAAGCTGGACATTTACTGGAACAATTGGGAATATTAGATTGTTGTTTGAGAAAACTTTGCGATGCGTATATGTATTGACCCACATCGCGACTTGATCTACTGATAACGTTTCCTAGCACCATCTCCAGAAGAAACACATTGTTAATGCATGTCAACAGTCTGAAAGCAATTTATATATATATTTTAATTGTTAAATTACATAATATAAATAAAAACAAATTTTGAACCATGCTGCATGGTATTACGAAAATGTTGTTTAAAAAATCAGTTATCTCAAACATTAATTCTAAATCTGGATAAAAACGAGTGACCATGCGAACAAAGATTTGTATACTATGTGTTAAGTCCTGGGGGGGAGGGGGGGATATAATGATGAATTATTTACCAAAGAAAAGCTCTCGACTATGGTGATCCTCTATAGAAAAGACACCTAAATTCCATTAGGTCATTTGCTTTATAGATGAACTCAAACGTATGTACGCGTATCTGCAATAAGGCATTTTACAAAGGTTGTTTCCAAGTTTGTACTAAACTGTACAAGAATATCAAATTTTCGTTTCAATTTGATAATTTCTAGAGAAATTCAACGAAACGAAACTCGATTCAAAAACATATTTGTTCTCTCGAATGCTCGTACTTTCAAAGGCACTAGTTCAAGGTTGACTAACTTGAGATGCATTGCACTGCGATTGGCTAGCTAGGGGCTGCTGCGTGGGTGAGAGGGAGGGGGAGCACGTGACGATCCATGTGATATGCATAGAATAATTCCACACTTTAACATTGCTTTATGTCCTCCGCCCGCCTGACTTATTCAATAGCTCACGTTGACTGTACAGACGCCTAATGGCCTTCTGGGGGTGTTCCAAGGGTACAGCTCGTCTCAAAGGCAAACTGCATTGAGAAAATATGAGTGCTCTATTCAAATTGCTAAGTGAATTTACTTTTCGGTCATTTTGCCAATAAATTGTCTAGGAGTAGGATGTTACATAGTCAACTGGTCCGCTCCTCTGACAGAGTCAAATAACTCTGTAAACTGTAGCCCATCGCTATTCATTGGCTTTGGTTTGTTCCAAAACATGTTCACCCATGCCTAACGATTAATCTCTTAAAAATAAGTAATAGAACATAACATTTTCGAAATAAATTTTCTAACACAGACCTAAAAAATTGGTATGGATAACATTTTCTATAGACAGGCCCGCAGAGAGAAATCTCGGGCCCCTGGGCAATCGTTGCCGCGGGCCCACTCCACTCCCCCCCCCCCAACGCAACGGCGCCGGCGCGGTGGTTGATGGTCTTAAACTTATTAATAGCACTTATCACACCATCTCAGAGTTTAAATACATTTTTAAGGCCATAAAGGCCTTTTCTTTCCTTTTTCACAAGAGATCTGTTATTTAAAGATCTCTCACTTTTTTTAATAAAAAGCTAGTTAGAGATATATATATTTTCATACTTAAATACTGTTTACTGCTGTTAACACGTTCACTGCGGGTTACCGGACGCCCGGTAGATCAAGCCCAAGCCAACGCCAAGCTTGGTCGAAGAAACCCACTAAGAGTTACTAGGTTATAATTTCATGGTAAATTAAATATCTGAATACAAAGGTTCAAGGCATGATTAAGGCACAATTTAAAAATGAAAACTAGTTACTAGTTTATTTAGTTGGTCTACGAGTAAACAATTAAATATATTCCCTTTAATGCATACATTAGGCAATTTTAGGTGAAAAAGGTTACACGTTCGATAATATGTATACGGATAAACAATTATTACTCATTCTCTACATACAGTACAGTAAGGAGAATTGCCTAACTTTATGAGTAACCTACTAAATTGCCTACTAAAATGAGTTAGCAGTTTGCCTACTTTCATTTTCCTAAAAGTTTATTTTTCTCGCTTTCTTGTTTGCAAACTCTTCAATAATTTCACTAAAGTCAATTTGCCGTGCTAGATCACTTTCCATAGCAAGTGTTGTAAGGCCACACAGTCTTTCTTGTCCCATTGTAGAACGATTAAAGTTTTTGATCCGTTTCAAACTACTGAAAACTCTTTCGGCCCCAGCAACTGTCACAGGTAATGTCAAAAAAATTCTTAACACCACGCAAACATTGGGGTAAAGACAATCAAGCTTCAGTTCCTTTAATTTGTTTAGAAGGTCAAATAGTTTCAGTGCCGTGCTTCCCAAATTTGTTCGATGGATTGTTTTCAGATGGATTATTTCTTCTTTAATATCCTTTGATATATCTTCTGGAAAAGTAACTGATAGTCGGTTGGAATCCTCAACTATTGTTTCTTCTGTAGATGAGAGGTATTGCCACAGTATTTTAAAAACATCATTTAGCTCTCTTGCGGTTTTAAATCTATGGGTCAATCCAGCTATCACTGCGTCAATAATTGTATAAAAAACATTAATTCTAAAATCTCTTTCTTGCTTGGTTCCATCCTCGTCTCCATCATCAGTTCTTTCTTCTTCACACTCTTCATCAAAGAAAATTTTCCTTTTTTTACGTCTTCGTTCATTCAGTGTCGTTTCTGTGTTATTGTGTATAGCAGACTTAGCTTGAGTAACAAGTTTAGTCTCCGTCAAAATTTTGTCAAATTTTTCTCTTAAATCCTTCAGCTCTTGTAACAGGCTTTCAATGTTAGAAATCTCTACATCAAGGGTTACATCTCTTTTCTGCAGTATTTTGTTAAAGTGATCGATTGGCAATAATATTTTGTTCCAAACGGAATACATTAAAGTACAATTGAAAGTTTGCAGGTATTTCTCAATTCCGTTAAGTTCTGATTTTGCGTCAGCGCTCAGATTTAGCTCTGTGCATCTGGAAACAGCTCGTTTGACTCCAGGAAGATTTTGGGATAGTGGTTTCACTGCGTCAACCCTAGCTGACCACCGTGTTTCAGATAGGTTATGGAGAGAACAATTAATTTCTTCTTCCAGAATTTTCCACCTGGTAGGAGATTTCGAAAAAAATTGTACAAACGCTGCAGTATTCCAAAAAATGTCACTGCTTCTGTGCAGCATTCAGCAGCATTGGCACCATACAAATTAAGGCTGTGAGCGGCACAGTTTGAAAACAGAGCATATGGATTCTTTTGAAGTATCAGTGCCTGCACTCCTTTGTAAATGCCAGCCATGTTTGCGCCATTGTCAAAACCTTGACCTCGACAATCGTTTAAGGGAATCCCATGGTTGGCTAGTTCCTTTAATATCGCATCTGCAATGTCTTGGCCTGTTTTTTCACACAAACTGACATAGCTAAGAAATCTTTCTGAAATTTTGAAACCGTCTTCATTTTCAAAAATGTATCTTAACACAAATGTAATCTGCTCTTCGTGAGAAACATCAGGGGTTGCATCAACTAAAATTGAGTAGTATTTGGCTTATTTCCTTTCAGCCAAAATAACATTTACTACTTTATTGGCACATGTTTCTATAAACTCATTTTGGATTTGCCATGATAGATAATGTGCTTGAATTCTTTTTCCATCTTTTTGACACTCCCTCACTTTTGTTACGTGTTCATGCAGAACCGGGTCATACACGGAAAGTAGTTCAATGATTCCTAAAAAGTTTCCATTTTGCGGGTCACCGATTTTTGATGATGATCCTCTCAAGGGCAAACCTCGTTCAGCCAAAAACAAAATAACTGCTAAAATACGTTCTAACAGTTTATTCCAATATTTTCTTCTTTCTTTCAATTCTTTGTCTAATTGAGAACCAATGTCTGAACCTTTTTTTAGTCGCCTCTCTAGTTTTCTCCACTCTAAATAGCAAGTTTTATGGTGTTCACTCACTTCATGGTTAGGTAGCTTGTCGTATAACTTTCTCCAAGTATATTCTTTTTTCCAACCTTTGTTGCTCATTAGTACTGAGCGATTTTTTTCAGAACTGTCATTGCTACTACGACCAAATAAACGGCATGGAAAACAGAAAAGTGATTCATTACTTTTATTCCATGTCAACCAATCCCTAGGCCGGGTTTCTCCATTCTTAGATTTGGAATATAGAACAACCTTCGGGAAGGGTCGTTTACCATCACTTTGTAAACATTCAGGAATTAAATTAGGCCCTTTACGGACATAACTTTCAAGTTGATCTGAAGTTGGACATCCTGGCAGTTGTAGTAGGTCATATTGATCAGATACTGTGTCTGTGACTAAATTAGGCCTAATTAAAGTAGGCCTACTTTCGGGTGGAATATCCTCACTTGAAAACAGCTCACTCTCACAAGTCTCAAATTGAAGCAATGGTTCTTTAGTACTAGTTTCTGCTTTATCCTTACATAGCATAAAGCATAAAATCTCTGCATTCTGTGACTGTAATAATGAGGTTTCAAGCTGAATAGGCTTAGGCCTACTTGAGGATGGCTGTTCGTTTTCCGCTTGAAATGAAGAGATTTGATTGTCATCTTTATCATTCTTACAACAGATTTCTGTACTTCTTGATGCACTTTCCAATGATACGTCTTCGTTACTAGAATCTTCTTTTTTTAAACCAACTTCAAATAATGTACTCAATCCCTTTTTACTAGCCTCAAGTCGCTTTTCTCGTTCTTTTCTTTTAAGGGCCCCCGATTTATGTTTATAAGGGTCCATATTTGTAGTTACAAAACTCTCAGAAACGCACAGTTTTTCAATCAATAAACTATACACCGAACGATCGTCATTTCACAACAAAACAATAGCTAAATACCAACGCCGGCAACGCCACTTCACACACGGCAAACAGCAGAACAGAACAATAACCTCACTCACTGCACAATCAAAACAACGAACTGACACTGACACTAAACCAGTGTTTCCACTTCGCTTCGACAGTTCCTCCCTCGCCAAAGCCCGAAATTTCCCTTTTTTCCCTCAGGCTGAAATTGCCCGTGGCGGCAACACAATCCTACGAATCGTAGTGTCACCCGTCGTGCGTCGCGGTCGGTAATAATATCACATCAGTGCCAGTGCCCCACAGCTTACGCAATAAGCCTTAAACTTAAAACTTTTGTAAAAATTATCATCAATAAATCTTAAAAAGACGTTAAAAATGTTTTATTTTAAATACAACATGGATTGTGAAATTATTGAAAAAGTACGTTCAGCAATATTCTCTATTATATTATAACGTTATAACTACTTATACTACATACTACATTTTAGGCCAGGCCCGGTCCGGGCCCCTTGTAGGCCCGGGCCCCTGGGCAATGCCCCAGCTGGCCCCCCCCCCTCTCGGCGGGCCTGTCTATAGATTTTGTATTCGGGGAGCTTGGAATAGTGGCAGATGGAAGAACACTGTTTTTCTCTAATTTAGGACAAATGTATTGATAATGTATCTTTTCAGTTCATACACATTCCCCTTTATAACTCAATAACTCGTTTATTTAGCCAAGAGACAATTACATGCATTAGCCATGTCAATATAAACTTACATCTAAATATATAAATTATACAGTCGAATGAATCATAAAAAATTTTAATTAACATTAATTAAATTAAATACTTAAAGTGTAAAATGAAAGTTGTCTCTCAGACAGCAAACCCATCAGTGAAACATTCCCGGACACTGTAGTAACATTTCTCAATGAGGACGTTTTTGAGCTGTTTCTTAAACGCTGCAGGGTTCGCTTCCAGCTTAAGCTTTAAAGGAAGAAGATTATAAAGCTTTATGGCACTATACAAACATTGTTTTTCAAAAAAGGTTTTTGAATGAGCTGGAATTTTAATGGTGTAAATATTTCGAAGTAAGTATGAATGAGATTTTTGACTGTTAAAAAGGTGTAAATTATTTTTAACAAAGGTCAGTGTTTCTAATATGTAAATTGAGGGAAAAGTTAAAATTCTTGATGAGCGGAATGCGTTTTTGCAAGACTCTCGGTAATCCAAACCATGAATCACTCGAACAGCCTTTTTTTTAAGACGAAGTACAAACAAAGTTCTTTTGCTCTCACATCCCCATATTGGCACTGCATACACCAAGTGAGGATAGAGTGAGCCATAGTAGGCAGTCATCATAACATCAATTCCTGCGATCTTTGAAAGCTGTCGTAATAAAAATACTGATGAACTCACTCTACTACAGACAATGTCAATATGGGCATGGAAACAAACATTGTCGTCTAAGGTTAAGCCTAAAAATTTAGTTTGGTGAGTAGCTTCTAGCTCAACATCGCCCAAAAGTAACTTAAACTGAGTTTCCTCGTTATTTCTGATTGAAAAGTTCAAGAAATGAGTTTTTCCTGTATTCAATTTAAGCAAATTTTCATCAAACCACTGCAGGAGGTTATTAGATTGAACAAAAGTATTCAATTCAAGGTCTTCCCTTGTGGAGCCGGACACTGTCAGGGACGTGTCATCCGCAAATAGGCACACCATCCCATCCCCAAGGCAAGAAGATAAGTCGTTGATATAGATGAGGAACAGAACGGGACCGAGGACAGACCCCTGGGGGACACCACAAGTGATATTACCCAGTGATGAGGCATAAGGCCGAGAGCATCCCATTGAGTCCACTCCAGACACCTCTACATACTGATATCGGTCCTGTAAATATGAGGAAAACCATTCAAGTGTCAGCCCTCTTACGCCAATCGAGTTCAGTTTATTTAGTAGAAGGTCATGGTTTACAGTGTCAAATGCCTTACTTAAGTCAAAGAATATTCCAGATGTAAAATCGCCTCTATCAAGGGCTTTGACGATATCTGAAATCATACAGAACATGGCGTTGGTAGTTGTTTTACCTTTTACAAAGCCAAATTGGTTTTTAAATAGTATTTCTTTTCTTTCCAAAAAATCAGTTAGCCGTGTGAGAGCTGCTTTTTCAAATATCTTTGATATTGTTGACACTATGGTTATCGGTCTAAAGTTATCATATTTACAGTCATTAGCTCGCTTTGGTATTGGTCTTACAACAGCAGTCTTTAGCTTGGTCGGAAATTGGCCTTGCTGGAACGAACAATTTATGAGATGAGACAGAGGCTTTGCAACTATATGTACTATTTCTTTTAATAAGGAGGGTGACAACTCATCCGATCCTGCCGATTTCTTGTTTTTCATGTTCAGAACTATACTTACAACCTCATTTTCATCTATTTCTCTAAGAAATAGTGAATTAACTGATATATTATCTCTATGTAGTTTGTCAGGCACATTAATTGAATGAGTACTAATATTTAAGAAAAAATCGTTTAAATAATCAGCAATTAACTGTGGTTCAGTTATTTCTTGATTGTTATGATTAACAATAGTGGGTTCCTTGTATTTCTTAGGCTTGTTCTTAGCATCATTTATTATGTCCCACATAACTTTACTTTTATTACTCGCTGTATTAATTTTTTCTAGCACTTTTTCTGACTTTAACTGCCTTATAGACTCTCTGAATTGGTACTTAATACGCTTATAATATTGCTTCATATGATGTGATGAGTGTAGGTCTTTTGTTAGCAAATACGTGTCATGAATATGTTTTCTTAATTCCAGCATATCTTTCCCCAGTTTCAACTTGTCTGTTTGGTTTTTCTTAACTCTCTTGATTTGCTGTGGAAAGGCTACGTTAAAAAAATAATTTAGCTGGCTATGGAATTCATTGAATTTTTCATTCAAATCAATGATCTGGTACATCTGTATCCAATTTTCTTTCATAAGCAAGGTTTTGAATATTTCTTTAGCAGCTGGAGAAAATACTCGTGTCAGTCTCGATTTAATTGTTTCCTTTATTTTCATTACACCACGGCTAACTGTGCCAATCTGGGCATGGTGATCTGAGAGGGCTGACACTACAACTTCGCTGATTATTTCAGTTGTTTCAAAATCAGTAAATAAGAGATCTATCATTGTTCTCGAGCCATTTGCTTCCCTTGTATATGATTCAATCGTATTTCTGAGACCATAAGATTTCATGAGGGTTGTCAGTCTATGTGCAGCAAAGAGTCTATATGTTTCAATATATCTCAAACACACAAAGGGGATGGATATTGGACACTATTTGCAAGTAATAACTTTCAATGGACATTAGAATTGTTAATTTAACAAACAGGGCTGGTTCATTCTTAATTAGTCAGTCAATTTTTATGGTAAACTAAAAACTACATTTGGAATACCTATTCACAGTGTATATGGATCCACTGATAGGTTACCAGTTTATCCCCGGGAGTAGTAGAAGTGTTAATCTATTAAAAGACTATAATTATATCCGTTACTGTCTGACCCGATAAATCTACAAGATATTCTTGGAATGTATGAATATGGAGAAAACAGCTGAACTCATGAAATAATGGTTATTATTAAAGTAATTAAAATTAGTGATTCTATATAGCCTATCGAGTTATTCTCCATCACAACTCGCGTGCTACGGTAAAAGGTGGGCTTGTGTTCAGTTTGCGAACTGAAGAATATTTTTCCAGTTAGCAAACAAATTTC
The DNA here is from genome assembly GCA_035578905.1 of Stictocephala bisonia. Classification (NCBI taxonomy): domain Eukaryota; kingdom Metazoa; phylum Arthropoda; class Insecta; order Hemiptera; family Membracidae; genus Stictocephala; species Stictocephala bisonia. The sequence goes on along the minus strand of JAQJVL010000274.1, from coordinate 567,817 downwards.
AAACTGTGCTGGAATGATTGTGGACAATGAGCCACTCTTATGAGTTATTTCCTGTTTGCGTACACAACTGAACGACCCTTGCCGAAGTGACCACCGTTGTAAGAAATAGAAGAGGGGGTGGGGTAGATGGCTATTATGATTTTTATACATAAACCTTATACTAGCCACAAGTACTTGTAAATGTGATCAGTTATATCCAAGAGCATTATTTTGTCCGTATATCTAAATCAGTGAATGGAAATAAATGATTATTATCACTGTATTGAATATACAGTGTCACTAGAAAGTTTAGGGACACCCGTCCATAACAGCATATTTGCGTCCAGCCTTAAACTAATAGACTTTTAATTCTAATTAATATATGGTTGTTTTTAGTTTTTAAATCCATGTTTTTTAAGTAGAAATTTCAATTTTATATCTCAAAAATATAGGAGCAGCATGCCTTTACATGTTTTACAGCCCCCTCACAAAAAGCGTGTTTTTTACATTTTATTTTTGTATCTTCTAAACGCCTTGTCCTACAGTAATGAAATTTGCACAGGACGTTTACTGTAATATAAGGATAATTGAAAATGTGTCATGTTGTAGTAAAATGTTTTATTAAAATGGTCACAATGTAAACAGATTTTTTTATTTGGGAAATTTTGTTACAAAAATATGAGTTTTCATTTCACGACTGTAAGTAAACGCCTTCAGAATGATACATGCAATTTGCACGGCAGCATTCTCCTGGCTTTGCTTTAGGGAAACAAGTCTGCGCGCGCATTGACCACTGACGTTGAAGATGTTGTACAGATACGTTCTTAATCTCGCATTTTTTCCCAAATAAAAATTTCTGTTTAGATTGTAACCATTTGAGTAAAAAATGTTATTACAACATGACATATTATTTTTAATGATCCTTATATTACAGTAAACGTCATGTGAAAATTGTATTACTGTAGGTCGTAGGACAAGCTGTTTAGAAGATACAAAATAAAATGTTTAAAAACATGTTTTAGGCAGTTTTTTTTTAAACATGTAAAGGCATGCAGCTCCTATATTTCTGAGATAGAACATTGAAATTTCTTCTTGAAAAAACATGATTTGAAAGTTTAAAACAACCATATATTAATAGGAATTAAAAGACTGTTAGTTAAGGCCAAACGCAAACATGCTGGTATAGAGGGGCGCCCCTAAACTTTCTAGCGACACTGTACCTACATGTTTCAAAGAAAACGTATAGGAAGCTGAATAACATTTCAATTCAGCCTGTGGCTTTCATACAAAAAATAATAATAATAATACAAATAATAATATACCTAGGAGAAAATATAATTCTTGTTGGCTGAGGTTAATAATCAGTTGGCATTGCGCCTTAATGGAAATACTTAGTTTTCCATTAAAGTTAACGTCTTTATAAAATGAAACAATTAAGCTACTGAGTTTTACTTGAAGTTACTATTTCAGTAAATATTACAATTACATTAGAATATTTAAGTCTTAGGCCTGTTATTTATCTAAATTATGAAAGTAATGAACAACAAATATGTATATGAAAATGTATATATAAGCTTAAGAAGTGACTGTAGATGAATAGCCCTACTATTACAAAAAGTAATAGTTTTTTCTGGCTAAGGACAGAAGTTGTTCCTATTATAGGCATGCCACTTTTGTGATAATTTATCCTTTATCAAAAATTAAACATAGAGTACTTTTATAGATTAAACATGCCATAACAATTATATTAGTGAAAACAATGATATTTTTGCTTTAAGTAGGCCTAGATGTTACAAAATGTTTTCAATCCATGTATTCACAAACAGTCTACTTGGAAGACCTCACCCAAGAATTAAATAGTTAATAAAAACATTTGAAGTTGGAGGCTGGGGCGTCAAACCACAAAGTTGGAGGCTGGGGCGTCAAACCACAAAGTTGGAGGCTGGGGCGTCAAACCACAAAGTTGGAGGCTGGGGCGTCAAACCACAAAGTTGGAGGCTGGGGCGTCAAACCACAAAGTTGGAGGCTGGGGCGTCAAACCACAAAGTTGGAGGCTGGGGCGTCAAACCACAAAGTTGGAGGCTGGGGCGTCAAACCACAAAGTTGGAGGCTGGGGCGTCAAACCACAAAGTTGGAGGCTGGGGCGTCAAACCACAAAGTCATTAGGATGGACCTAATTTAGAGCAGACAAAAAGAAAATACATCAAACTTGATGGCAAAATATCAACATGTTCAAAACGATAAGACAAAGATCATAACGTGGTTAATATGTACAACAACATTTCCTAACTTTTAAAGCTAGACTGAGTGTAGTTTCTTTTCACTGTACTTGTAATATTGTTAGTGAGTTTTATGTTATTTTAAATAGATTGCCACGATTTTCACATCATTGTTTCATTATACCAGGTCCATCACGCTGGATAATACTGAATTGAAATTTATTTTTTTATAGGATTGTTTTTATTTTGTTGTAGTAATTTTAACTAAAATATTTGACAACAAATAGTCACTTTTAATTATATTACGCTTACTAGTTTCTTAGAATTAGTTGCAGTTAATTATCTCTTCAGTCATTTTTGCAAACTGGACACTACCTGACCAAGGATCCCAAACTCTGGGGGGCCATCTGTTCGCAAAATAGACACTACCTGACTCAGGATCCCAAACTCTGGGGGGCCATCTGTTCGCAAAATAGACACTACCTGACTCAGGATCCCAAACTCTGGGGGGCCATCTGTTCGCAAAATAGACACTACCTGACTCAGGATCCCAACCTCTGTGAGGCTATCTATTCGCAAACTGGACACTACTGCCTCAAGATCCCAACCTATGGGGGGCCATCTATTCGCAAACTGGACACTACCTGACTCAGGATCCTAACCTCTGGAGGCCATCTGTTCGCAAACTAGACACTACTGACTCAGGATCCCAACCTCTGGGGGGCCATCTGTTCGCAAACTGGACACTACCTGACTCAGGATCCCAACCTCTGGGGGGCTATCTATTCGCAAACGGGACACTACCTGACTCATGATCCCAACCTCTGTGGGGCTATCTATTCGCAAACTGGACACTACTGACTCAGGATCCCAACCTCTGGGGGGCCATCTGTTCGCAAACTGGACACTACCTGACTCAGGATCCCAACCTCTGTGGGGCTATCTATTCGCAAACTGGACACTACTGACTCAGGATCCCAACCTCTGGGGGGCCATCTGTTCGCAAACTGGACACTACCTGACTCAGGATCCCAACCTCTGTGGGGCTATCTATTCGCAAACTGGACACTACTGACTCAGGATCCCAACCTCTGGGGGGCCATCTGTTCGCAAACTGGACACTACCTGACTCAGGATCCCAACCTCTGTGGGGCTATCTATTCGCAAACTGGACACTACTGACTCAGGATCCCAACCTCTGGGGGGCCATCTGTTCGCAAACTGGGCACTACCTGACTCAGGATCCCAACCTCTGGGGGGCTATCTATTCGCAAACGGGACACTACCTGACTCATGATCCCAACCTCTGGAGGGCCATCTGTTCACAAACTGGACACTACCTGACTCAGGATCCCAACCTCTGGGAGGCTATCTATTCGCAAACTGGACACTACTGACTCAGGATCCCAACCTTTGAGGGGCCATCTGTTCGCAAACTGGACACTACCTGACTCAGGATCCCAACCTCTGGGGGGCTATCTATTCGCAAACTGGACACTACCTGACTCAGGATCCTAACCTCTGGAGGCCATCTGTTCGCAAATTGGACACTACCTGACTCATGATCCCAACCTCTGGAGGGCCATCTATTCGCAAACTGGACACTACTGACTCAGAATCCCAACCTCTGGGGGGCCATCTATTCGCAAACTGGACACTACCTGACTCAGGATCCCAACCTCTGGGGGGCTATCTATTCGCAAACGGGACACTACCTGACTCATGATCCCAACCTCTGGGGGGCTATCTATTCGCAAACTGGACACTACCTGACTCAGGATCCTAACCTCTGGAGGCCATCTGTTCGCAAATTGGACACTACCTGACTCAGGATCCTAACCTCTGGAGGCCATCTGTTCACAAACTGGACACTACCTGACTCAGGATCCCAACCTCTGGGGGGCTATCTATTCGCAAACTGGACACTACCTGACTCAGGATCCTAACTTCTGGAGGCCATCTGTTCGCAAACTGGAAGACACGTCACTAATAATCAATTTGACAGGTTGCTAGATCTGTTCAAGTGCAGGCATTAATATATAAATTACAATACAGTTAAATCTGACTTAACTGTTAAACATGTTTACTGTGTAATATAATTGATTTTATAAAGGGCATTATAAAATAAACAATATGTGTTTGGAATGTTTTTGTTTAGAACCTATAAGTCGCTAGATTTTCTTTTAATATATTAGAATAACACAATGATTTATTAAAGTTATCTACTATTAAATAATAAGCCTAAGCCCCTATCATAGAGAAAGTCGTTGTTAGGAAGGAACATTTCATAGACATTGTTACTTGGAAGGAGCGTCTTGTAAAGAAAGTGGCATTCAGAATTAAAGTGGTATTGGCTAGTTTAAGATTTTAAGGATGGTTTATTTTTAAAATATTGTATTGCAAATGCGAGTGAAAACGACAGTAACAGAATACGTCAGCTGTGTTATAGTTAGGTAGCATTATCATAGTTATCACAGTGTTATTAGTCCATTAGGCGAGAAGTAAATTTGGTACAAAGTTACGGAAGATAAATGAACTAAGGTAAAAAAACTGAAGAAGTGAAATCAAAGACGACAATTGTTTTCTCTATACGTACATTTACACTGCACGCGCCGCGACTGCAAACAGCGTTTGCAAACGTTTGCGAACAGACATTCGTCGCAACCTCTATTCACCCACGCCAATCACTATTTGCAGACGCCGTTCGTGCGTGCTCGTAGTCGATCCGATCGCTGTCGGTTTTTCAACGAATCATCAAAGGGTTATTTGTGTTCGTGGCGCGTCCTGTCTAGACAGGCATTTGTGTTGGCAACTTTATTCAGTCCAGTTTGTTGTACCTTCACTGGCAGTTTGTTTTCATTTGCTTTTAATTTTGTACAGAGTTATGTTTTATTATACTACTTTCAATACATATTAATAAGTGTGTTTTTATTTATTGTTATAGTATTTTTTTGTTGATATTGTTATTATTTCGTACGTAGATTTTTATTTAATTGATATGGAGTGAGAAAGTGAGAAGAGCCTATATCTAATTTCTTTGTATGAAGATAAAACCTGAATTGTGGCAACAGGATTACAAGTTTCATTATAATAAACTCACGAAAAATTACAATTCTTTTTGACTGAGAAATGAAGACACCCACATTCTATGTCTCCTATTTCGTTTTTTTCCAGTTAAAAAAAAAAAAAAACACAAAAAAAACAATTGAAGCTGCACACACGCCCAACTTCGATAATGCGAGTACCATGTATACTGAATTCACTACGAATGCTCGCAAATAATTAATGTTTGACCACGCGCTGGCATTTGAATTGGGTCGATTTGCAAACGCTGTTCGCGCGCGCATATATTTGCGAACGATTGGAAACGGTTGCAAACGTTTGCAACCGCGGCGCGTTCAGTGTAAATGCACCTCATGAATGAAGAAATTCATTAGAATTAAGTAGTGTGCGATTACTGTGAATGTGGTCTTATTATCTTATACAAAGTTACGTTCAAAGGCTATGTCAGTATTGAATCTAGTTTGACCGTATTGTTAAGAATATTTACATTCTGAATTCGAAGACGGAAACCAATACATGGTACGAACACTATATTCATTTTTGTCACAAACAATGTCCATCCACTTGTCATTATAATGATTTATAATAATTATTAATTATAATAAATTAAAAGGAGAGTAAAAAAAATATATTCATGAACGTTTCCATTATAAAAGTATAGACAATATTATTGACACTTGGAAAAGGATATTTTCCGAATTACAGAACCAATAATTGACTGTCATATTTCAATTGATTATACAATATTAACTATAAATATAATGTAATGTACAACTTTGTACAAGTTTAACGTACTATTTTCACATTGTACCTTACTACCTATATGATGTGAGGACTAAATATACTGTAAGTCCTAAATTCACCACATAAAAAAAGGCGCTTTTTGTTTTATTTATCTGATATATTAAAATATACTGTATTACAACCTTAAACATTATTTATGGCTGTAGTTCAAATTTTATGATGAATTGAAATTTAATGATAAATTATTGGTTCTGTAATTTAGAAAATGTCCTTTTATAGGCGTCAATATTGTTTTTCTGATTAAAAAATATATAGAACGACCACAAATGATCTTCTGGTACAGTTGTCAACTAAATAATACAACATTATATTTTATCTGTTTTCAAACACTTTTTAAGTCTTCAATTTTTGTAAAAACTAACGCTAACTAACTGTGAAACAAAATGAACTAACTGTTAGATTTTGAACTTGAAATCAGATTTATTTCTATTAAAATATTAATAAATTATTTAGAAAAATTAGTATTTTACTACAAAAGATAATTTAAAACATATTTTTTATAATATTCAGGGTGTTCACTCTTTCTGTTTACTTTGGAACACAGTGAAATGTAAGGAAATGGTCGTAAACTATTGTTAACTAAAACAAGTAGTTTTTGGACCGTTGAGTAGAGAATTTCACCTCTAGCTAAAAATATTATATTTCAGGTTAATATTTTCAAATAGCAGCTACATTAACAGCTACATTATTGAGTCGAATGCATTAAGACTAGTCTGAACATTAATTTAATAAAAATCTGTATTACTGTAAATTCATGTTAAACATGCCAAAGAGCACATCTCGTTAACATAATTACATACTGTGAGCGTTAAAGTGTACAATACATCTTTACAATGTAGCTTGTACGTATGACTTGCTATAAGTACTCTTGTGTTTGAGAGTTTAGTGAATTCCGATACAGTAGTTTGAAAGCAACTAAGGAATTGTTATTCATTATTCGATAATAATTAATTTATTTTATACTGTTTGGAATTGTACTGACTAGACCACATTTGGGTGTTATATATTGTTGAATAGTATTCACGTTTGTAAGGACACACTTTAAATTAATTACATAATGAATAATGCACAGTTACATTAGATTTTCATATACAATTTGAGTTACAACTGTTCAGATGCCCTCTAACTAATTGTGCCATAAGTGAATACATTTTTATTCCATTTAAAAATAATTTATTATAATTCAAACTATAACAATCATTTACGTTTGAAAAAATGAATAATACACATTTTTGTTTTATTTTGTGAGCGTTTTTAGGCATTCCTACAACCTCATAACATGTATAACTGTTTATTAAAAGATAAACTAGCTTTAATACTGACAGGTCCTCTACTAAGAAATAAATAGTGTTATAGCGAGAAGTCACTTCAGTAATCTCGCACTACATAAACGGACTGTGACTTGTTCATTGATAGAGCAAGACAGCACACGCCCCCCATTTACCTTCTTCAGCCTGCCTCCGTAATTAAAAACCAGTCACTTTTCGCTTACTATAATTAAAGTTATTATGTACAAAAAGCTGGACACATTAAAAATTAATTGATTGTACTGCAACAGTAGGCTACGTTACTTGGCATCAAGGTATTTACGTATGGCGTTTGACTTTGTTTTTAACTTTATTGAATTTAACTTTATTATTTAACTATTAACTCAATGTACTTACAGTACGTTACTTGGCTTTGCATCAATGTACTCCCTAATAGGTACTGCGTAGTACGCTACTGCACTTGGCTTTGTATCAATGTACTCCCTAATAGGTACTGCGTAGTACGCTACTGCACTTGGCTTTGCATCAATGTACTCCCTAATAGGTACTGCGTAGTACGCTACTGCACTTGGCTTTACATCAATGTACTCCCTAATAGGTACTGCGTAGTACGCTACTGCACTTGGCTTTGCATCAATGTACTCCCTAAAAGGTACTGCGTAGTACGCTACTGCACTTGGCTTTGCATCAATGTACTCCCTAATAGGTACTGCGTAGTACGCTACTGCACTTGGATTTGCATCAATGTACTCCCTAATAGGTACTGCGTAGTACGCTACTGCACTTGGCTTTGCATCAATGTACTCCCTAATAGGTACTGCGTAGTACGCTACTGCACTTGGCTTTGCATCAATGTACTCCCTAATAGGTACTGCGTAGTACGCTACTGCACTTGGCTTTGCATCAATGTACTCCCTAATAGGTACTGCGTAGTACGCTACTGCACTTGGCTTTGCATCAATGTACTCCCTAATAGGTACTGCGTAGTACGCTACTGCACTTGGCTTTGCATCAATGTACTCCCTAATAGGTACTGCATAATACGCTACTGCACTTGGCTTTACATCAATTTACTCACTAATAGGTACTGCATAGTACGCTACTGCACTTGGCTTTACATCAATATACTCACTACAGGTGCTACAATTGTATGCTACTGCACTAGGATTTGCATAAATTTACTCACTAATAGGTCCTGCAACAGTATGCTACATAGCTTTGGATCAATGTACTCACTAATAGGTCCTGCAACAGTCCGTTACTTGGCTTTGCATCAATGTACTGACAATAGGTACTGCAACAGTTCTTCAGTTGGCTTTGTAGGCATACATTCGTACTGTATTCTAAGCCTCCCAGAATATATACAACAATGTATTATTTGGTCATATAAAAAAAGTTGGCTTAATTTAAAAGAATCAAGGTATCTCAACCACCACTGTCGTCTAGAAACTTAAATAAACGAGCTGAATGAAACACTTATAAACAGGGTTTACAGCATTGTAACTTGTGAAATGTTAAAATGTACTGGCTTTAAACTTAGGAATCTTGAACGTAAAGAGTTTTTGAGTTTATTTGGTTTTTACTAAATTTAGTACTACGACTGTTTATTAATCGATTATTAAAATAATATTAAATCGGTTAAAATTATAACGGTTCTATCTTATTACATTAATACAGTTGTAGTAAAGCTAGATTGATGATATACATGATATAAATTGCATTACTAGCTCGGACAACTAATAATTTATGAATATTTTTTACGTTTCTTGAAGGTAGCATATTTAAACACTTTTATAAAAATAATTAGTAATTTAATTAAACATATTAATTAAATAAATAAATATTTTGAGTTCAAAGACATATTTTGCTTATGTGCAGGACATCTCATGTTTAATTCGTGTTAACCACCCTTATCCTGCTTGAGGATCTGGAACTGCTCCTTTATATACCTGAAACAAAAATTAATTAAGGATCAATTGTTGTCACATACATGCAATAGTAGTACTGAGTCAGCTCTGATACAAGAATAAACCGGTACTTTTAATTATAATTATTAAAAATCAAAAACAATTCCCTCTTAACTGGTAAGAACCCTTATGTATAATACGTGAAGAATTGTTTTGTTAACTTAACTCCTCCCACATTTATTGAACAATTTAAGTCAGTCTTCTAGTTTCAACATATTTGCCCATATTAAAAGCTATGCAATAAGGACTATGAGGACTTCATTGTTCAATATTTTTACCCTGAAGGGCGTGAAAACAACCATTGATATAACCATTGTGTATCTAGACGTGGACTGTTATTTCTGTTTCTAATGAGTTTTAGAAGAGCTTTAGTTTATAAAACAACTACATTTACTCTCACACAAGTTAGGTAATTTCTTAGCAATTGAATACTCGTCCTTAAAGAAAGAAACGGGTTATCAGTGAACACATTTTGATAGTATATTTTATTGACGTATATGATTAAACGAAAATACATTTGGGGTCAGATTTTGGATGGATATATCTTGGAACATTTTCCTCACTAACAATATTTAATTGGCTTCAAAACAAACAGGATTCTTGGAAATGTTTCAAGCACTTATAAATATAACACGTGTTACTTTCATTTTCGAAGCACACATTGACTGTAAAGTATCCAGGGACTATGTATTTAATATTTTGTATAATGTTTTTACCATTACACCTACTAGTTTTCACTATTTTGGCATGGTGACTGAGTCTATCACTAAAATTATTGTACTATTTAGAAATTGCACTGTTACTTATTTATTTTTAATACGCCGATCGTCAAGATATAGGCGAATACGGATTTCGAATGAGTGTGATGAGCGAATGTAGTCATTATTACTGACTAAGGTCGACTATTCCTTAGAAAGTGTCATTAATTAATAGCCAAATGACAAATGAACAGCCGGTGGTTATCAGCTGATCCCTTTCAAAATGTGTTACGACTCTGATTATAATCGAACTGAGAACCTTTAGCTAATGAAGCTGGGATTTAACTAAGCTACCGACCAAAATAATATATGCAGGGTGGGAAAAAATATGGGAACGCATTCACAGCAACGTTATTTTTCCATAGAAAATTTGACAGTTTAATTTTTATTAATAATATTGTGTTCCATAAAGAATAATTTTTGATCAGAGTAATTTATTTAAAACCGTTTAATAGTGGAGAAATAATAGTGTACAGATTGGTTACTTTGAAATTCAAATTACTCTGGAAAGGATAAACCTTTTAAAGTCCGGTTTGCAAGATGAATTTCTCTTGAATAGACCTTAAATTTGATACCAAACTCGACCTAGGCTTACGTTGAAGATTTTCGTTAACTCCTCTTGGCCGTCCCCCTGAAAAGATGAAATGTCGCTAATGGTGTCAAAAATTATGTTCTTTGTAACCATGTTCATGTACAAGTTTTCACTTTTGTGAACGCGTTTCCATATTTTTTTCTACCTTATATATTCCTTCATATACAAACAGCAAATGTCAGTGAAAATATCGTCATAAAGTTTCAATATAATAAATTTTCAAACCGGTTTGTTTTATTTAACTAAGTTTGTATTGCGTTTAAAAATTGATATTTCGTGATCCTTAGTTATATAAGACATTGCAATACTCGATGCGTGATGTTACTTGGTGATGAGAACTACTGAGTAATCACCAAAGCTGACATGGTATTTATAAAGCTAAATATTCACCTTTGTTGGTTACACAACTTTTTGAGTCTACTCAGACATTTTGCACACTTGCAAACATTTTTTTAATTCATAGTAGTTTACCTGTTTTTCCAGAAAACAAGTAACAGTTTAAATTTAGGAATATTTAGACAGTGCTGTGTTTAGGCCAATTAAAACAATTCCACTTAAGTATTCCTTAATTCCGACTATCAAAGATTTTTATAAAAAGTTGCCGTAACAACTAACATAATGCTCACTCCGGTGGCCGGCGTATTTACGACCGTTATTTATGGTACAGAAACGGCAGTGACCATATTTATGCCCGTTATTTATGCTACAGAAACGGCAGTGACCATATTTACGCCCGTTATTTATGCTACATAAACGGCAGTAACCGTATTTACGCCCGTTATTTATGCTACAGAAACGGTAGTGACCGTATTTACGCCCGTTATTTATGCTACAGAAACGGCAGTGACCATATTTACGCCTGTTATTTATGGTACAGAAACGGCAGTGACCATATTTATGCCCGTTATTTATGCTACAGAAACGGCAGTGACCATATTTACGCCCGTTATTTATGCTACATAAACGGCAGTAACCGTATTTACGCCCGTTATTTATGCTACAGAAACGGTAGTGACCGTATTTACGCCCGTTATTTATGCTACAGAAACGGCAGTGACCATATTTACGCCTGTTATTTATGTTACAGAAACGGTAGTGACCGTATTTACGCCCGTTATTTATGCTACAGAAACGCCAGTGACCGTATTTACGCCCGTTATTTATGCTACAGAAACGGCAGTGACCGTATTTATGCTCATTATTTATGCTACAGAAACGCCAGTGACCGTATTTACGCCCGTTATTTATGCTACAGAAACGCCAGTGACCGTATTTATGCCCGTTATTTATGCTACAGAAACGGCAGTGACCGTATTTATGCCCATTATTTATGCTACAGAAACGGCAGTGACCGTATTTATGCCCGTTATGTATACAGTGTGTTACTAAAAAGGTTTCCTAGCTATACATCATCGGATTCTACAGCTAAGGTAGAGCAGTAGTCTGGCTTATTGTGAACAAGAAGAAACCAAACACAGAAATATTCATGATTATTTATTAGTATTTAATCACTTTAAAAACAAAAGTATACAATTTAGTCAAAAATCGCTGCCAGTTTGGGATAAATCAATATCCAAAGTTAGGGTTTAAGAGTAAAAACAATTAAATTAACAAATTACTTGGCCAACACAGAGTTCGCCAACCTATAAGAATATTAACTTATAGTAGTTTCAGGCCTGTGCCTTACTATTGTTACCGGTAGGCATTACGCATGGTCACATATTTACTTATGTTCATCTCGTTTGGACGATACAATAATTATAAAATCGCCTAGATATTAAAATTTTTGTTATATCTTATAAATTTAACAAAACAAACATTTTCTATATAGGCATATTAATCTAATATAATACATAATAATCAAATAAAATTAGTAACATGAAAAACATTTGTTTTATAAAAGCACAGTTAACAAAAATATTTAGACAGCATAAAACTTTGCTAACTTAATATATATTTTAGAAAAAAGTAACAACAAATCAATACCGTACATAAAAAGTTTACTTTCAAATAAATTTACAAAACCATAACAAATAATACATTTTTCTAATTACTATACATTGATACGATCAGGTAAACAAATAAAATGTCAGTAACAAAATCTTTATAAGCTATTAAATATTAATTTTACGTGTTTATTTTAATAATTAATTACTTAAACAAATTACTGATCGAGGTTTTAAAAATCCAGTGTTAACTGCTATAGTAGTGATTATGTTTTGGCAATATTGCTAAAGAGAAATCGTTAATATAGAAATTCCTTCACATTATTAAAGTAGTACTTTTTACATTTTTTAAGGGTTCCTACTACCACAATAAAAATATATTAAACGTCTGTTACCTTCTTTATACACCATTTTTCTACACATTATTACCGTGGAATTTTTTTACATATTCTTTCAAAACTACGAAAATAAGAAAAAGTATGCATGCAAAACTATCAAAACACTGCCATTGCAACAGATGTATGTATAACTTTAATAGATTTAATACTATTAGACGAATTCTGAAATGCTTTAAAAATGTGAAATAAGTGTAAAAATATAAGCAAATAAATGTATTTACATTTAAATATTTTAGAATCTTTTGTAAGATTCAGAATATTATTTTTTACTCAAATAAAATATATTCAAATTTATTATATCACTAAGAAAATTTTGTTTAAATTGAAACTCATATAAATAAAACTTAAAAATTATAATGAATTGATTAATAATGTAGACTGTTATACACAATACATTACCAAACAAATAATATTTTTTCGTAAATCACAAAATGGTCAAACACAAAAACTACAAGTCACACTACAAACAGCAATACGAATATCGAGCGCAGCGAACGATGTTTCCTCACATCCCACAACAGTAACGATACTGGACGGACGCGTATGCAAAACACAACAATAAAATAAGCACACTAGACAAATATTTCACAACTTGAAGATGATTTATTTTGCTCCTAAGTCAGTTGTAGCTGACCAATTGGAGGGGCCGTCGTGTTTTGGTATGATGTAACCAGAGGTGCAGACTGGGGATGTGTTCCCCCCACTGTACAAAGTGACAAACAAAATATCACTTGTTTTTTTGGAATATAAATTCAAATGTGAGAAGGGGAAGAATACAAAATGTTTAAGCTTACGAAACCAAGCCCTCTAAGGCGTTGGCAACTATGACCGCACTATTGCTAAAAACAAGCCTTCTAAGGTGTTAGCAACTATGACCGCACTATTGCTAAAAACAAGCCTTCTAAGGTGTTGGCAACTATGACCACACCATTGCTAAAACCAAGCCCTCTAAGGTGTTGGCAACTATGGCCGCACCATTGCTAAAACCAAGCCCTCTAAGGCGTTGACAACTATGACCGCAACATTGCTGAAACCAAGCCCTCTAAGGCGTTGAAAAATATGACCGCACCATTGCTAAAACCAAGCCCACTAAGGTGCTGACAATTATGACCACACAATTGCTAAAAACCAAGCCCACTAAGGTGTTGGCAACTATGACCACACCATTGCTAAAACCAAGCCCTCTAAGGTGTTGGCAACTATGGCCGCACCATTGCTAAAACCAAGCCCTCTAAGGCGTTGACAACTATGACCGCAACATTGCTGAAACCAAGCCCTCTAAGGCGTTGAAAAATATGACCGCACCATTGCTAAAACCAAGCCCACTAAGGTGCTGACAATTATGACCACACAATTGCTAAAAACCAAGCCCACTAAGGTGTTGGCAACTATGACCGCACTATTGCTAAAACCAAGCCCTCTAAGGTGTTGGCAACTATGGCCGCACCATTGCTAAAACCAAGCCCTCTAAGGCGTTGACAACTATGACCGCAGCATTGCTGAAACCAAGCCCTCTAAGACGTTGACAAATATGACCACACCATTGCTAAAACCAAGCCCACTAAGGTGTTGACAATTATGACCGCACCATTGCAAAAACCAAGCCCTCTAAGGCGTTGACAACTATGACCGCACCATTGCTAAAACCAAGCCCACTAAGGTGTTGACAATTATGACCACACCATTGCTAAAAACCAAGCCCACTAAGGTGTTGGCAACTATGACCGCACCATTGCTAAAACCAAGCCCTCTTAGGTGTTGGCAACTATGGCCGCACTATTGCTAAAACCAAGCCCTCTAAGGCGTTGACAACTATGACCGCAGCATTGCTGAAACCAAGCCCTCTAAGGCGTTGACAAATATGACCGCACCATTGCTAAAACCAAGCCCTCTAAGGTGTTGGCAACTATGACCGCACCATTGCTAGAACCAAGCCTTCTAAGGCGTTGACAACTATGACCGCAGCATTGCTAACACTGTCTTAAACCAAGCCCTCTAAGGCGTCGGCAACTATGACCGCAGCATTGCTAACACTGCCTTAAACCAAGACCTCTAAGCCGTCAGCAACTATGACCGCAGCATTGCTAACACTACCCTAAACCAAGTCCTCTAAGGCGTCGGCAACTATGACCACAACATTGCTAACACTACCTTAAACCAAGCCCTCTAAGGCGCGTCGGCAACTATCACCGCATCACTGCTAACACTACCTTAAACCAAGCCCTCTAAGGCGTTGGCAACTATGACCGCAGCATTGCTGAAACTGCCTTATACCTGCCCTAAACCAAGCCCTCTAAGGCGTCGGCAACTATGACCGCAGCATTGCTGAAGCTGCCTTAAACCAAGCTCTCTAAGGCGTCGTCAACTATGGCCGCAGCATCTTACATAAATAGAGATGCTACTGTAGCCTATTCTAAAACAATATAGGTGGATCTTCATAAAATAATGCATCTTTTCATCTATTACCTCTACACACACACAGTCTTTGAACATACTTCTTTTTCATACTCAACTAAACACACGACTTAATATATCTACTTTTTATAGAAGAATTTTATAAAAACCAACGAAATAACCTGTATTGTTTGTACAGAGGTCTATACAATTAGATTTATGATTTTAGTAAGGGTTCAGTATAATTATTGTTTAGTAACCATATTGTTAGCCACCTCAGATAGTCGTCCATATTGTTAGCCACCTCAAATAGTCGTCCATATTGTTAGCCACCTCAGATAGTCGTCCATATTGTTAGCCACCTCAGATAGTCGTCCATACTGTTAGCCACCTCAGATAGTCGTCCATATTGTTATAGCCACCTCAGATAGTCGTCCATATTGTTAGCCACCTCAGATAGTCGTCCATATTGTTAGCCACCTCAGATAGTCATCCATATTGTTAGCCACCTCAAATAGTCGTCCATATTGTTAGCCACCTCAGATAGTCGTCCATATTGTTAGCCACCTCAGATAGTCGTCCATATTGTCAGCCACCTCAGATAGTCGTCCATATTGTTAGCCACCTCAGATAGTCGTCCATATTGTTAGCCACCTCAGATAGTCGTCCATATTGTTAGCCACCTCAGATAGTCGTCCATATTGTTAGCCACCTCAGATAGTCGTCCATATTGTTAGCCACCTCAGATAGTCGTCCATATTGTTAGCCACCTCAGATAGTCGTCCATATTGTTAGCCACCTCAGATAGTCGTCCATATTGTTAGCCACCTCAGATAGTCGTCCATATTGTTAGCCACCTCAGATAGTCGTCCATATTGTTAGCCACCTCAGATAGTCGTCCATATTGTTAGCCACCTCAGATAGTCGTCCATATTGTTAGCCACCTCAGATAGTCGTCCATATTGTTAGCCACCTCAGATAGTCGTGGCCAGTATTATTCTGTAACCATAAGTTGTTAGTTTGGTTGAATAGTCTCGGGGCATTATAGCTATAGAAATGATTAACTGTCGTCAGAAAGGGTCTCGGAGCAGGAACGGAAAGTTCATTTCTCAACCTTTAGTTCTTTATGATATTATTATCGTGCCCACTTCGCTTGATAGTAATTTATTTAATACTTTATAAATATACAAACTTCTAAATGGTAGGATATTCAATTTAATAAATAAAAGAGTTTAATGTTCTAGTCTAGGCTTTTTAGTTATGATTCTAATACGTTTCTGTAGGATTATTATTGGATAGAATATCGATAAAATGATCATGCATGGCCTATTGTAGACTCAACCAGTCCATAATATAGTATTATTTATATACTATATTAATAGTATTTTTAATATAATATGTTGAGGGCACATATCCCTCAAGAAATAACACTTACGGACTATGAGATATAATTAATTTTTAATTTTATTATTGTGAATCTTCCAAGATAGATTCGATTGTATTATGAGCCCTAAATACTAGATTTCTGTAATCTTTACAATTTCTAAACAATTAACTTACTACAATCTGAATTTGACAAGAGACCATGCCCGTGGTAAATTAATTCGTTTTCAAATGACATTTCTTTTTAAAACTCGTGAATTTAGTCTTATCACTCAATGTTAGGAAATTTTTTTAAAGCCAATATTCTAAACAATTAAGATCTTCTTTTATATAATCTTTGAGACAGTTCAAGCTTGTATATGAGTAACTCAACGCCGTATAATGAGCAATGAGGCAGTTAGCCTCCCATTTAATTTTGCACTACACAATTCATTAACGTATTAACGTGTATTAAAAACATACACACAATACATATTAAGATCCCACTCACTCAAACAATCCCTGACTTTGACTTTTTGTTTTCTACCTTTTAAGTAGGAAGAAAATCATTTGTAAGGTAAACCCCAACCCACGCATCATAAGAATATCATGGTCAACAGTATAAATATATCTGCACTACAGAACATATCAGTATAGATCCCATTATAAACGTATTTAAATTATATTTCATTTACTGTGCACATTTTTGCTTACAGATAACATTTTAACAAGTAACAATTGAAAGAACAAAAGTTCAATTTCATAATCATGTGCACCATTAAATCACATTCGTCCACTTGGAGGAAGTCTATGAGATCGTATTGAGTATTCATTAAGGAGTTATATAACTGGTTACGCTGCCGTATAATTGCGTGGGAGATTATCATCGAGGGTCACATTGGGCAAACCTCTCTGATCAGATGCTGTTTTGACTTTGGCCGGTCACTGAATGTGAAAGTATTGTGACCATCCATCAATACTTGCACAACACATCCCATCTCTCACACAGTCAGCTGTTTTAATTACAACGTAGTCGTTGTAAACATAATCAGCTGTTTAATCTCTAACATTTATTGTAATAAAATAATCTCGTAAAATCACAAATTGGACACTTATTCATTCACTATCATTAATTTGATGTACGAAAAATAATCTCTTTTATTACTAATTTAGAAGTTGAAAATTAAAGAATATTTGTAATGACGATCAATTGTAGAACTCAACTAGTTTTAGTCAGAAATACTAGTTGACATTGTTAAACTATTTATTCGCAGAGAGTTGTTAAGGCCTCTTGCAAGCCTGACGGTTAGCACTCCCGACTTCAATGCAGAAGGCCGCGCGTTCAAATCTCGGGAGGTCAAACTAATTTGGCTTGATAGGTTTGGATCGTTTCCCATAAAAAGTGCCACGTGTTGAAATACATAAAAAGAGCAGTTTTTATAATATTAATAGTATTAAACATAACCAGATGTCTTAGTCATTTATTGAGAGAACCGATAGAACCTATTGAGAAAATCGATAGGTTTAGTCTCAGTATAATAAAATAAATTAGCGACACTTCGATAGCATACAACTACTCCGAATTATCGTTGTATTGCATTGTGTTTTGCAAAAAAGCGGGTTTGGGGTTGTAAAAGGCAAAAGGTTAAATCATGCACTGGTTGACTTTTTAAATAAAGCAACAACAAGTGAACGTCACACAACACAAATTTGTTAAAATATAAGTAAAAAATATTACGGTAATCGATTTCAGTAAACCGAATTTACCTTAATAGAGAGGACTCACTAAGGAATTACAAAGTTGTTCGACTACGCTTCGCATATCTTGATATATTTATCACCAGTGAGTAGAATCAAGTCTACATTTTCTGGGAATATAGTTTTTATTTAATGGAATAGTTTTGTCCTAAAAAACTGAAACGTCTATTTTATTGCAAATATTATTTTTTGTAATATCTTCGTTTTTAGCGTGACTTTTTCTTAATTTTTTCGTTCAACACGAATTTGGGAAATAGTAGTAGCTTGCTTTATGACAACTATTTCTCTCGAGATAGCAATGAAAAATACATTTGCTCTAAACCGTGTATGGTGGTTTAACACGATGGTAATAAAAACAACAATTAATCACAGAAAAAGAATTTGAACATATTTCTGTCAGACGGATGGTGTGTTCCAAGTTCGTGACCCTCCCACACATTTCGAGAGTACAACACAGCACATTCGAACGAACTAATGGGCTGATAGTAACATTTAGAATCCATATTCTATTTATTTTGATTTGGTCATGTTTTAGACTAGGACATTTAATATTAGTTTAGTGTATAAGCAAAGTTTTAGTTCCACAGGAATATGAAATGAGAACTCAGAAACCGGTCGTGGAAAACATGAAAAGATCGGGGGCAAAACAAATAGAGGTAATTCATTTATTTTACCATATACCTTCATAAAATTTAGAGATTGGCCAATTTCGAAAAGAAAAGAAAATAAATGAAAAACATGTCATCTGTGGCAAGTTACGAACTACACTAAACCCTGCTGGAGAGACAGGGTGGTTCCGAATTAGAAAATTTAAAAAGTTTTCAAGACCCCTGAGAATACTGGAAATTTGTAGGAAGGAAAGTAGGCAAGGTCATGTTATTTCAGAAGCTGTAGACACAGTGTGGATGGGGAAATGAAGTGGCAGCCCTTATATAAAACTGGTGACAAGATAAAAGGCCAGCCCAAAGATCTACAGCTGCTGAATTAACTGATATTACAAAGCTGAAGCCAAAATTGACCAAGTAAAGAGCTGACCATTGGTAAAGCTGACATAACTCAATGACCAACAACAAAATACACAAAATGACACAAACACACTATAACAAACAAAAGGATAAGAATAATATAATATAATATAATGTTAAGTAATATTGTAACAAATTAAGTTAAAATATTATTATATTACGTAATACGGGCCCCAGACAGTTTTGACACCTTATATAGAGGTCTACATATATTTTAATTTCAGTTGCCAATTTTAATTTGCCTGCCGGTTTCTGAATTTATTTATTCAAACTGTGAAGAATAGGGCATCAGCTCAACCTTGGAATACATATAGTCTGAAGCTTCGCCACTGACCCAGCAACTTTATGTACATTGCTAAACGTTTTCACGTAAGCCTGAAATTTCCCACATGAAATTTAAGGAATGAATGTCCTCAAATCGGTTCAATATACAAAGCCGTTCATATACGCAGCAAGATCAACTGGCTATCCCATCATAAAACCACGAATTGAAGGGGATGTCAAACGATCAAAGAAATGTAGTAATACATTTTATTGACCATAAAAATAGTGGCCACTTATAAACATAATGTGTCTTTGAGTTACATATGTTACTGTAGTCTTGTTATTTACTGTGCATTACACAGCATCCACTGGCAGACTTAGGTGTATTTTGTGCATACTTGTCTGCATTACACAGTACTCACTGGCAGACAAGTGTATTTTGTACATACTTGTGTGCATTACACAGTACCCACTGGCAGACAAGTGTATTTTGTACAAACTTGTGTGCATTACACAGCACCCACTGGAAGAATTAGGTGTATTTTGTACATACTTGTGTGCATTACACAGTACTCACTGGCAGACAAGTGTATTTTGTACATACTTGTGTGCATTACACAGTACCCGTTGGCAGACTTAAGTGTATTTTGTACATACTTGTGTGCATTACAAAGCACTCACTGGCAGACAAGTGTATTTTGTACATACTTGTGTGCATTACACAGCACCCGTTGGCAGACTTAAGTGTATTTTGTACATACTTGTGTGCATTACACAGTACCCACTGGCAGACAAGTGTATTTTGTACATACTTGTGTGCATTACACAGCACCCACTGGCAGACTTAGGTGTATTTTGTGCATACTTGTGTGCATTACACAGTACTCACTGGCAGACAAGTGTATTTTGTACATACTTGTGTGCATTACACAGTACCCACTGGCAGACAAGTGTATTTTGTGCATACTTGTGTGCA
This sequence comes from Stictocephala bisonia, assembly GCA_035578905.1. Lineage (NCBI taxonomy): Eukaryota > Metazoa > Arthropoda > Insecta > Hemiptera > Membracidae > Stictocephala > Stictocephala bisonia. The sequence goes on along the minus strand of JAQJVL010000274.1, from coordinate 547,044 downwards.
TTACACAGTACCCACTGGCAGACAAGTGTATTTTGTACATACTTGTGTGCATTACACAGTACCCACTGGCAGACAAGTGTATTTTGTACATACTTGTGTGCATTACACAGTACCCACTGGCAGACTTAGGTGTATTTTGTGCATACTTGTCTGCATTACACAGTACTCACTGGCAGACAAGTGTATTTTGTGCATACTTGTGTGCATTACACAGTACTCACTGGCAGACAAGTGTATTTTGTACATACTTGTGTGCATTACACAGCACACACTGGCAGACTTAGGTGTATTTTGTGCATACTTGTGTGCATTACACAGTACTCACTGGCAGACAAGTGTATTTTGTACATACTTGTGTGCATTACACAGCACCCACTGGCAGACTTAGGTGTATTTTGTGCATACTTGTGTGCATTACACAGTACCCACTGGCAGACAAGTGTATTTTGTAAATACTTGTGTGCATTACACAGTACCCACTGGCAGACAAGTGTATTTTGTAAATACTTGTGTGCATTACACAGTACCAACTGGCAGACAAGTGTATTTTGTAAATAATTGTGTGCATTACACAGCACCCGTTGGCAGACTTAAGTGTATTTTGTACATACTTGTGTGCATTACACAGTACCCACTGGCAGACTTAAGTGTATTTTGTACATACTTGTGTGCATTACACAGTACCCACTGGCAGACAAGTGTATTTTGTACATACTTGTGTGCATTACACAGTACCCACTGGCAGACAAGTGTATTTTGTACATACTTGTGTGCATTACACAGTACCCACTAGCAGACAAGTGTATTTTGTAAATACTTGTGTGCATTACACAGCACCCGTTGGCAGACTTAAGTGTATTTTGTGCATACTTGTGTGCATTACACAGTACCCACTGGCTGACAAGTGTATTTTGTACATACTTGTGTGCATTACACAGCACCCGTTGGCAGACTTAAGTGTATTTTGTAAATACTTGTGTGCATTACACAGCACCCGTTGGCAGACTTAAGTGTATTTTGTACATACTTGTGTGCATTACACAGTACCCACTGGCAGACAAGTGTATTTTGTACATACTTGTTGCATTACACAGTACCCACTAGCAGACAAGTGTGTTTTGTAAATACTTGTGTGCATTACACAGCAAACGTTGGCAGACTTAAGTGTATTTTGTGCATACTTGTGTGCATTACACAGTACTCACTGGCTGACAAGTGTATTTTGTAGATACTTGTGTGCATTACACAGCACCTGTTGGCAGACTTAAGTGTATTTTGTAAATACTTGTGTGCATTACACAGCACCCGTTGGCAGACTTAAGTGTATTTTGTACATACTTGTGTGCATTACACAGTACCCACTGGCAGACAAGTGTATTTTGTACATACTTGTGTGCATTACACAGCACCCGTTGGCAGACTTAAGTGTATTTTGTGCATACTTGTGTTTATTACACAGTACCCACTGGCTGACAAGTGTATTTTGTACATACTTGTGTGCATTACACAGCACCCGTTGGCAGACTTAAATGTATTTTGTAAATACTTGTGTGCATTACACAGCTCCCGTTGGCAGACTTAAGTGTATTTTGTACATACTTGTGTGCATTAAACAGTACCCACTGGCAGACAAGTGTATTTTGTACATACTTGTGTGCATTACACAGCACCCACTGGCAGACTTAGGTGCATTTTGTGCATACTTGTGTGCATTACACAGTACTCACTGGCAGACAAGTGTATATTGTACATACTTGTGTGCACTACACAGCACCCGTTGGCAGACTTAAGTGTATTTTGTACATACTTGTGTGCATTACACAGTACCCACTGGCAGACAAGTGTATTTGTAAATACTTGTGTGCATTACACAGCACCCACTGGCAGACAAGTGTTTTTTGTGCATACTTGTGTGCATTACACAGTACTCACTAGCAGACAAGTGTATTTTGTACATACTTGTGTGCATTACACAGTACCCACTGGCAGACAAGTGTATTTTGTGCATACTTGTGTGCATTACACAGCACCCACTGGCAGACTTAGGTGTATTTTGTGCATACTTGTGTGCATTACACAGTACTCACTGGCAGACAAGTGTATTTTGTACATACTTGTGTGCATTACACAGTACCCACTGGCAGACTTAGGTGTATTTTGTGCATACTTGTGTGCATTACACAGTACTCACTGGCAGACAAGTGTATTTTGTACATACTTGTGTGCATTACACAGTACCCATTGGCAGACAAGTGTATTTTGTACATACTTGTGTGCATTACACAGCACCCGTTGGCAGACTTAAGTGTATTTTGTAAATACTTGTGTGCATTACACAGTACCCACTGGCAGACAAGTGTATTTTATACATACTTGTGTGCATTACACAGTACCCACTGGCAGACAAGTGTATTTTGTGCATACTTGTGTGCATTACACAGTACCCACTGGCAGAAAAGTGTATTTTGTACATACTTGTGTGCATTACACAGTACCCACTGGCAGACAAGTTTATTTTGTGCATACTTGTGTGCATTACACAGTACTCACTGGCAGACAAGTGTATTTTGTACATACTTGTATGCATTACACAGCACCCACTGGCAGACTTAGGTGTATTTTGTAAATACTTGTGTGCATTACACAGTACTCACTGGCAGACAAGTTTATTTTGTACATACTTGTGTGCATTACACAGTACCCACTGGCAGGCAAGTGTATTTTGTACATACTTGTGTGCATTACACAGCACCCGTTGGCAGACTTAAGTGTATTTTGTAAATACTTGTGTGCATTACACAGCACCCACTGGCAGACTTAAGCGTATTATGTACATACGTTGTGCTTTTAAAGTTAAACGAATTTAATTTTGAAATCTTTTAAGTTTTAATTTTCAAATAATTATACATCAATGTTCTCTCTCTTAAGAAATGTTGAGTTATTTATCATGTTTACTGGGCAGTTGATGATTATATTTTTATCTATTAGCAGATAAAAAGGTAATATTTCAACTATTGATAAGGAGCTTCAAACACACATTTTAACTTAACTATCAGTGAGAGGGCTTCCTGTAATAGTTTTCAATTAATAAGAATTGTTCACTGTGTGATGTAAGTTTTCACTTGTTCATTTTTTAATCAGATTATTAGATTGAGTTTTCAAAAAAGCCTTTAAAATTTAATGAGGCTGCATTATAAAATATTATAGAGGACACAGACATTTATAAAATATTGTTGTTATAAACATTTAAGTAGAGAATTTTAATGTTTGATTAACTTTTCTTACTTAATAAATTTTTTAAGATTTTTACAGTCCATTTTTTACTAAAATAAAAAACTGATTTTAATAGAAATTAAAAAATATGTATATCTTTAAAGCATTGATTTGTATTTTTTATTCCAACAAATCAACCAGTCAATCATTAAATTACTATTGTTTTCTTGTATTACTGTTAAAATACGCATTTCTCTCATAGATTATTTACCTTATATATTTAGCATACTAACATTATCAATTTCGTAATCATTCTTTTAACTTATACACACTTTTTGGGTGATGATGGTTTCTTTTAACCTCTTGTTGAAGTTTGATTTCATATGAAAATATTATTAAAGCTGAACCCAAACAACCATTAATATTATAATTAGAAGAAAACACTGCACGCTTTGCATGCCAACCCTGTATATGATTTTTGACTAAAAACCAATGTTATTACTTAGCCTATTTCAAAGTTTTCTTTTCGTTTGTTTTTATTTAGTATCTGATGATTAATTAAATAAAATTACTTCATTAGCTAACCATATAACCTTAAAGGACAATGGGAAAGGCCTTTCAAAACCATTCTTAAAATTTTCCGTAGGAAAAAACACATAACTTCCTTAAGTTTAATGGTAAAAGAATGAATGGTGTAGTAATGCATAATGGACAAACAGACAGACAGACATTCGTTTTTATACTGAATACAAACTTACTCTTTCAACATTATGAAGGCCTCATACCCTCCTAAACAACATTAAAATGACTATTTACATTCCAACAGCTGTAAAAATGTTATACCAATCATTACTTACATTTGAACAGCTGTTTTTTATACTTTTTGACTATTTTAAGTCTGTAGCCATGATGAATGCTTCCCCTGCCCTTCAGAATGGAAGTATTGAACAATGAAGCTTAATGCACAGCTATGAATAAAGGCGATTTTTTAAAACTCTTCATTCGTAAACATTGGTCAAGAAATTAGGGAGAAAGTACGTTGTAAGAAACGGACTCACGAAGAATCTACATTTTCCAGTGACAACCGCGTCAAGATACTATCTATAATATTTACAAAATGACCAGACGTTTCGCCCATACTTTGATGTGGCATCCTCAGTGGTTTCTGAGAAACCAAGTGAGTCTCAGAGAAACCACTGAGGATGCCACATCACTATCTAAATATTGTAGATAGTACCTTGACGTGGTTGTCACCGGAAAATGTAGATTCTAGTTATGACACCGTCCGCTTAAGTCTAAGTTCTAAGAACGGATTCACGTGTTATAAATAAGAAAGGATTCCTTTAAGATTCATTTGTATAAGTTTAATATACTAAAGTCCAAAATAAATTAAACTTATGTAGATACAACAATGCTTTTATTGACTGATAAAACTAGGCATTAATTATTCAATCTGGAATTGTGACATCATGATTATATTTAACAACAATCAAAGACAAATATAATATTGTCCCCTTATGAGATGCTAAATACTTTATTTATAATAGAGTATAAGAACGTCATCTTGTGCTAAAAAATATTTTAAAACATGTTGAATAATAATTTTGAATACAAATAGATTAACAAAAGCCATCACTATTTTTGTGCTGATTTTACTGATATTGAGTAAACTGAGAAATTAAAATGATTTTTAAAATTAAGATTTGTTTGTGCTATTGGTTGTATGTAAAACAGCTGTTGATCTGAGAGTATGTATAGCTTGTCTGCTGCTGAATTTGAAGTTTTTACAAACCATTGTTACTTACTTTGAGGGTTGTTTGTTTAAAATACTACCTAAATTGGATGAAAATATTTTACTATGTATGTTTAAATAAAATTGGTCTGTGTCAATATCTTACTGTTATGTCATCTTATCGTAGAAGAATATTTCACCATTCGGTAGACCATTGACGTAATATTTCAGATTGTATCAATTGATTAATGGAAGTTTTTTCTTTTATTTTTTTTTAACTATCTGAATCAGGTAATAAAGAAAATTACTCTTTTTCGTGACTTCCTGAACTAGCATTTAGAGAAAACTATAATATACATAGAATCAAGGAAAATCTAATTACAAATACATTGTATGTATCCATTTTTGAATAACTCACTGCAAATAATAAATACTCTATAATTTAAATCATCACTTATTTATTTTCCAAAATCAATTAGTTACTATTTCTTGAACTCGCAATATACGGTTACGGGTTATTCTCAAATTGAAGGACAAATTTGTAAAATAAAAGTGAAACATTGTTTTATCATAGTTAATATTAAATAGCTACTATCGTCAAACATTGGTTACAGGCAACATCTGACTAAAAAATAACGTTTCAAACATTACATAGGTTTCAAACGGTTGAAAATGTGCAGTTAAATTCTTAACTGACCATACTAATATAATTCACACAGGCAACAATTTCAAATAAATCTCACTAAACACAATTTCACAAGGTGGGATAATCTTTCAATTTATGGCAGAGCTGACGATAAATAATTGCATTCAACGTTAAAATATCGAGGCTTTTCATTACCATATTAGTAAACCCTCATAACATTTGTAGCGATGAAAACAGAAGTGATTTATTAGATTTTATGCATTAGATTGAATGCATTTGGAATATCAGATAAGTAAATGTATTGGCATTGTTAATACAAACATATTTTATAATAGACCTACAACTGTTTTTGTTATCTTTTTACATTATTGTTTGAATTATATTATGATTTCGCTTTCTTAATATGTGATATTTCAACAGATTTTGCATATGTTTGGTTAATATACTATCCTTTTTCACGAACTGTCCCAAATAAAGAATTTTTTACATTCTTACATATAAGACGCTGACACAACGTTGAGCGTATTTTAAGGCGAATATGAATGATGATATGAGTGTAGGATGAGTGTGGATGAGTGTAGTTTGGTTACTAACTGAATTCAACTGTTCCTCAAAAAGGGCAATTTATTAACAGCCCAACGGCCAGGGCAACTAAGGGCCCTACAGCTTTATGTGGAATCCGAACCATGTAGGGTTGAACTGATTTTCAGCTAATTGACAAGCCTGATACTCAGTAATCTCCCCCACCCATCATGGACACCCCAGACTTCTCAAGTTGTGTCCACGCCGATAGCAACCATTGAGTGGACGCCGTTTCGGTATTGAGAGGACTGAGCATCCAACCTACTTTAGCTTTTGTAGGAGTAGAAAATGTACAGTCAAATGTGACTATTCACTAGTTTATTCCTTGGATAGTCAGTTAAAGTGTTGCTTTGCAAATTACTCTTTCATTAGTTAATTACTAAATTACGAGTACATAAGCGAAAATATGCTATAAAATAATGTAGACACGCATAATTGTAAAAGATAAAAATAAAATATATTATTTGAAATGGTATACTGAATGATCCAAAAGTCAGTTTGCCAAGTATGTGTAAGAAAGATTGTTAAGAATAGGGATTTATGTGAGGTATCAAACTAACAAACATGTATATTTGTAGAAATAATAAATCAATTTCATTTATAATGTAATTTAATTTAAATTGATTTTATACACTATGCGAAAGTAGTAAACAAATAAATTGCTCAAAATGCCTCTCACCAACCTCTTTTGTCACAGCGTTTTTTTCACACTTTAAAGAATCTCTTGAATATTTGTTTTTATTCAACACTAAAAAACTCCTGTGATGGCTGCACATACGAGGGCCTTATAGCAAAAACATTATTTTTAACAATTCCCCAAACCGAAAAGTCTAGTGGTATTGGATCTTGGGGCCAATCAGTTGTACCACATCTTCTGAACCATTCATTAAAATTTGTACGGTACTAAGAAATTCCCTTACCATTAAACTGTAATACGGTGGGGAATCGCCTTGTTGCCAAATGAGATTGGTATAAAGGATTGTTTTGTAGCTCAGGCAAAACCACTTCTTTCAAAATGTCAAGGTATGATACCTTTTTCAGTGTCATTAAAAAGGTATGGGTCTACAAGGCCACCACTCCATATAGCAGCCCAAACAGTTACTCAAGGAACAGTAGGTCTTCCTTAAGAAATTTTTGATTCATGTTCACAAACGGATTCACGTCACTCAAGAAGACAAAGTTGTGTTGATTAACATGAAGCTTCATCTGTCAAAAAAACACAACATTAGATGCCGTGGTCAGCTTCACAGAGTTGTTAAAAGCCATTCTGAAACTCAACACATCTGTCAATTTCGTCTTCTAATAACAAAATATGATAAGAATCGTAGCATCACATTTTATATGTTTTATTAGTAGGTTTATATGACCTTTAAACATTATACAGCTTTTTGGTTCGGTATCTAAAGTGATTGAATGATTATTTAACTATTCCACAATTTTACAATGCTTAGCCAATGGTAATCCAATACACACTTTGAATGGCTGTTATTTCAAAGTTCATGGTCCATTTGAGATGAAATTTGAGGCAATGTGTTCTATTAATAAAAACCTTCAATTTTATATGCATAATAATAGCATATCCTTGTACTACTTATTTTCTTTACTCCAAGCGGGCCGTCCCCAGGAAGGGATAGAAATTATACAGTTGAGCCAATAAGTACAATTTTATATCTTGTTTTTGTTGGATGAGTTTCAGTGCTTTATCTGGAATAGTTAAGCTGTATCAGGACTTACTTTTCACTCTGTATATACAGTATAACATTGGCAACCAAATTGCAGATAAACCTACTTTACTGAATTAAACAAAAACTACGATAATGAACTTTGCAAGTTATTTTATTTCTCTGGCCCTTCCAGACAAGTTAGAAACAATAAATTAGACAAGTGGATAAATGAATAAATTAATTTATTTCACCTTTAAAAACTTGGATTAATGAAATAAAAACTTAGAATAATCACTGTCACCTCGACAAGTGATGTAGCAGGCAACAATTAAAGAAACAAACATATTCTTGAGTCCAGTACAAAATTTAAACTCCTATTACTTTTGGGTTTACGGCCACTTTTGGGGGTATAAAAAGTTTGTCCAACCTACAAAGTTGTCTTTGTCACTCTAAGATTTTACATAATACTGTAAAAACTTAAATGTTTTACAACTACTTAGGTAAGATGTAAACATATTTCACACATTTAGTTTTTGACAAAAGAAAATTATATTTATTTGGAGTTCAAAATTGACATTTTTGAAAATGTAAAAATTTTAAAACACTAGCTCACTAAATATAAACTTTTTTACTAAAGTACGGAATCAAATTAATGGTATTTGCTTCCTAAATTCGAACATACATTTGGGTTTAAGAAAACATTATCATGTAAAATACATATTCCATCAGAACTATTCCAAATTTGTAAAGTTTGTTCCTCCGACAATATTGGGATGCTTGTCGTACTTCCCTACCCTAGAAGGTTCAACTAATTATCCAACGGATTTTCTAAAACCTATACAATTTTCAGATTTGTTAATTTCTTTTCAGATTTCTTGACTTCTGGATTTCTACGCTACAAAATGGTTTAGATATTTGTTACAATTCAAAAGTGTCTATTAAAATTACGTTATGACCACATACGCAGTGCCCGAAATAAAGGTGTAATGTTCAATTCTGTAAACAACTGTTTCTGGCTTGCGTTACGTTAGCGCCACCCACATACGCCGTGCCCGAACTAAAGGTGTAATGTTCAGTTCTGTAAACAAATGTTTCTGGTTATGTTACGT